>LPNX010650496.1:0-175367 GCA_001517045.1 Pseudotsuga menziesii
GATATAAAGTGGTCCAAAGGGGGTAATGAGTCTGCAGCGGGACAAGGGAAGGCCATACAATGTGTGATTCACCTAGTGTGGTGAAATCCGCTATAACACCAAGCCAACAGAGTTGGGTTTATCAGGCCATTAAGGAGTTGGAGATGGAAAATTGCTAAGCTGGTGAGCTCATTGCAGAGCCAAGGACACCTACACCAGAACTAGCCTGACCTCTAAGACACCCATCCACACCCAACACAAGGAATCAGTCCCTTCTCTGCTACACAGTCCCTCAGGCCCTACATTCCCTTCCAGTGCTATTCAGGGGTGATGGAGAAGAAGGCCAGCCTTCTAGCTCTGTCTGTGTGGTTTCCAGCCACTAGGTTTATCAAGCAATCTAAGCCAACATCCCTTCTCCTCTCACAGTCCGAAGACCAAACATTGCACTCAGGCAACTAAGTCAGCTGTCACAGCTTCAATAGGGAAAACGAATTCTGAGTCATTATAGGCCCTATCGTGGCCAAAATGACTCTCAGGCGAATTTACAACAGCCCCAGCATGTAAGGAAGACCACAACAACCACAACCAACAACGTGGAAAAACATAGCCTGTCCTGGGCAACGAAATCACCAAGAAAACTCATACAGACGGAGTTGGGGAAGAAATTACAGTCTCCCAGCTTGTGGGTGAGCGTGAGAAACAATGCAAAACCCACAATCAACCCGTGAGGAAAGGATATGGCCACACTGTGCATAGATCCGCAGAAGAAAACCACGTCGGTAAAACCCAGGGAATTACTGTGCGTGAGGAACAATCCGACCCAGTGAGGAATGAACAGACAATGGAGGCCCTGCGTGAGTGAAGAACAAATCCATTTTTGTTCGTGGATGCACACAGCAACAGGAAGGACGCGAATTTGCAGTTCGTGGGTGTTCAACAACTCGTGGAGAGGAGATGAATGTATGTGTGAGACCAAAAACGCCAAGAACCTATGCGTGAGGATGAACAACAATGGGGAGGACATGAAATGCAAGTCTTGAGCGTTTTGCAACTCGTGGGGAGGAGAAATAGTCTGCGTGAAGGATGAGGACGAATTGAATGAAGGGCATAGGCTAGGACTGACAGTCCTGCCACCCCACACCCCAAAACAATAACTGCCATAACTCCTCCCAGCTGCCAACATAAATTATTAACTGAAGGTGGTTGGGATAAAGCAAGGTAAGAAGACACATGGGTTTTTCTCCCTTTTTGGCTCAAGATTGACAATTTTCCCCACCCTTATCCTTGTGAAAATCATGCCCCATTCGATTTAGTTGCCGCGACCGTAGCTGGTTGTGTTCATTTTAATTATAGATGCATATTTACATGATGACCAACATAATATATGCCGCATGCCCCGATTATACCATCGGTGACAAGTTTAAATCCCAACATAGCATGACCGATCAATGGTGGGGTCTTGGCCTTTAACTCCACACCATGATCATTTGCAATATATACATCATCATATACATCTTAATGCAACGGGGTCAAAACCGGGGCATTACAATTGGAGGAGTCATATCTCCTAGAATATAGTGAATTTGAGGCTAAAACCTTTACACAGTGTACGTCAAGAATTTATATTCGTCCTATAAAAGTTTCGGCTCCTTATCCTTCTCCAATATCTAGATATAGCAAAAGTACCAAAACTACTAGTTTTAGTATTTTAGGGTTTTCAAGCCTTAAACCCTAATCTTAAATAACTGTAGCTGTAGCACTGTTTCGGCTGTAAAACGACTTCTTTCAGGGTGGATCTGATACCATGTTAAGTTTTGAATGGTTATATCATATCTTATAACATTTAGCATCATAACAACATAACCATAAGAAAAAGATCACTGAAAGATAGACAAGCATAGCCACACAAAAGAACACAAATATTTATCCTGGGAAACCCTCATGGGGAAGAAAACCCAACAAAACTTCCTCTGTATAAGATCATAGATGTATAAAAAGTAAAAGACAAGACCCCAGATAGGTGTGCCTCCTTCAGTAGATATATATCTTTCTCCCTCCTATGCGATGTGCACAAGTGAGTGTGTGTTCAAATGAGGAACACATCTCCTCTATTTATACTCTTTTCGTCACTTGACATTTAACCTAACAAGTCGGCCCCAAATTAAATAAGTAGGCCAACTTCACTTAGGAAGATTCAAACAATATTATATTATATTCATTAGGGTACTATTGCCCCGACTTACAATGGAGGCTTTACCTCATGACTCTATGATGCCAAATACAATAGTAACACCCCGTCGGAGGAACACTAACATCTCCCTTGGGTTACATTAGTAAAATACATTTAGAATATCCTTTGAATTTACAATATTCAACACCTATGAAAAAAAGCAAGGAACCATTCATGTATGCACCAAATTTCATGATCTCAACATTGTGTGTCCCAAAGACAAATTTCCTACCCCATTCATTGAACATATTATCAATTCTTGCCCTAACAGTGAGATGCTATCCTTCATGGATGGTTTTTCTGGTTATAACCAAATACAAATATGCCCCCAGTATTAGTACAAAACTATGTTCACCACCCCATAGGGGACTTTTTCCTACAGATGCATGTCCTTTGGACTAAAAAAGGTCAACACTCCCTTCCAACGAGCAATGGAATATGTGTTTATTGACCTCACAAAGATCATTCTAGCCTTCCTATATGATCTCACATCCAAGTCAAATAAACAGGTATACCACCTTCAATATGTATGCACCATCTTTACATGATGTCACAAATATAATATCTTCCTGAACCCCCTCAAGTGTGTCTTTTACGTCACTGCAAGATGCCTATTGGGATTTATTGTGTCACAAGCTAGAATCAACATGGAACCCTCTAAATTTCAAGCCATCATGGCCTTACAACCTCCATGAACACAGTGCTAGTTGCAAAGAATGCAAGGAAAATCCAACTTCCTTCATTGCTTTGTCCTCGATTACGCCGCACAAGCCCATGGATTTTTGTAGCAATTTCGAAAATATATCCCTTTTCAGTGGGATGACCATGCCTAAATATCTTTCGAATCACTAAAATAAGCATTATCCTTTGCATCATTAATTTCCCCACCCAATTTCAATAAAGATTTCACTCTTTATGTATCAACATATGATTTTGTCATCATTAGTGTCATAGTCCAACAAGCTGATGATAATAATGAACATGTCTTTTATTACATCAGCAAGAAATTAGTCATCCCTTCCCTCAAATAAACCCAAGATGAGAAGATTTTGCTAGCTATCATGATTTACGTACATAATTTGTGCCAATACATTTTACCATGCAATACTATAGTTATAGAAGAATCTCAATGCAATACATTCTTAGCCATCATCTCATCAACAATAATTTTGCACGATGGATCATAATCCTCCAAGAATTTGATCTTGAGTTTGCAACCCCTAAAGGAAAAAGGAATTGCTCTCGTCGAGCTCATTACAGAACTCCACCCTATTACGGTAGGTGAACCAATGAACGATCACCTACCAAACAAGCACCTTTTCAACATCACCATTGAAGACCCATGGTACGATGATATACTGATTTAAACCTCAAAACTCAGAATTTCACCTCTCACCTCTCCCATGATGACAGGAGACGCATTCACCACCAAGCCCCATGGTATCTCCTCCTTGGGGATTTCCTCTATCCCTGCGACATAGATAGGATCTTGCGATGATGTTTGTCCCACATAGAAGAAGAGCAAGTAGTCAATGATTGCCATAGTAGTGCATGTGGTGACCACCTCTCTAGCTTGGACACCACCTAGAAAATCCTCTGTGTAGGGTACTTTTGGTCATCCATTTTCAAAGGTTGTGTCTATTCTATCAGAATATGCACTAACTATCAAGTCTTCACTTGTAAAACACGGTCCCCATAGGCCCCATTACACCTTGTTATCACTACAGGCCTTTTCTGCAAATGGGCCATCGACTACATGGAGTGTTGTCCAATTCCCGCTCAAGGCCACAAATACATCATTGTTGTGGTTGACTATTTTACCAAATGGGAGGAATCCATGCCTAACGTTTATTGCAAATCCATTACCACCACACAGTTCTTCTTTAACCATGTCATAACACAATTTGGTGTCCCGAAATAGTTAGTATTTGACAATGGAAAACACTTTCAGGACCAAGATTTCAAAGAATTGTCTCGCATATTGGGATTAAAACATGACTTCTCTACCCCATACTATCCTCAACCCAATGGCCAAGTATAGGTCATCGACAAAGTTCTCAAAACTATGCTACAATGCATAATTGATAAGAACAAGTCGAATTGGAACCACGTGTTCTTTCCCGCCCTTTGGGCCTACAGAACCTTAGTTAAAACCTCTACTGGATTCACACCATTCCATTTAGTCCATGGAGTCAAGGTTGTCTTCCCTATTGAGTGTCAAATTGCCACTCTCCAATTAGTCGTTGAATTACTTACCAATACTATGGCCCTATAACAATGGTTGTTTACCTTGGAACACCTCGATGAAGAACGACACGATTCACTACAACAAAATGAAGCCATGAAACTTTGATACAAATCCCAATATGACCATCATGTCTTCCCACATACCTTTAGCGAGGGATATTTTGTTTCAGTGTTCAATGCTTGAAAATATTCCAAACCTGGGCGAGGCAAGTTCGTACCTAAGTGGATCGGTCCCTTCGTCATCCATTGTTGTCTACCTAACCGGGCATATGTTTTGAAAGATTAAAAGTGAAGAACACTAAAAAACCCTGTCAACAGGCTATATCTGAATAATTTTTACCCATAAGACAATTGACCTCACAGGTGTGTCGTGTTTCGAGTTCTCACTTTTGCATAGTCCATATCTTTGTCATGTCCTTTAATAACTTGGGTATGTGTGTCATGTGTGCAGAGTTATTCTCAGAACACCCACATCAGTCATCATCAGAAAAAATGTAAAAGTTTACTCTCAGGCATTATCACAGAACTTGCCTCTCGGCACCAACATCTCCTTATGATAAACATGTCCCTGACATTGTTTTGCAACCCATACCGTTATCAATATCCCAATTTTTATCTTCCATCAATGTCAAAATCGCGGACCACTTCGTCTCCCACCATGGCCCTTTTACCTCAACAAACCTTTATCATAAATCAACACTCATGATGTGGACCCCCCCATAATTATGAGGAATTTATCTCCCACCAAAGCAACCTTCCTTAAGCCAATAATTGTGCATTTCCTCCCATATCTCAAGCAGTGCCGCTGTAGCAGGGATTTCTCCTTGCTACAGGGGCAGGAATGGCTCCCTTCTGTCTATAGGATAGAAGGGTAGGTTCCTTCGTGTGGAAAATGCAATAAAGAAATTGGACAGAAATGAAAGCAAATGATAGAAATAAAACGGTCGTGAGCCCCTCTACAAACAAGGTTAAGGCTTCGCCTTAGCTACCTACAAACAACTATTAAGCTATCATAAACCTGCAAAACATGTTAGAGATCAAACCTGCAAACAAATAATGGTAAGAAAACAACTAAACTAACAAAGCAAACTCATAAATACAACTATTTTATACCTCTCCTTTGGTGAAATGGGCCACCATGCCCTGGCTGGAAGAAGCACCTCCCTATCTCACTCAGCAATGGAGGAGTATGGCTCAATGGGGAAGATGAGTGGAAGGGAAAGGGATGTGGGTGGCTTGAGAGGCAAAGAGGTCTCAAGGCATCCACAAGCAGCATAACAGTATGCAAGAGAGGAGTTGTTTGAGAGTGACCCCCCACCCTCCTTTTATAGCTTTTTTTTGGGGTTTTAGGGTTTTAAGCCCTTGGTCTGGGCTTTAGCCCCCTTTTTTGGGCTTTTAGCCCCTTATACCCTAACTTTAGCTCCTTTTAGGGTTTTAGGCTCCTTTGAGGGGTTTTAGCCCCTTTTTGGAGGCTTTAGCCCCTAGGAGAGTTATTTAGGCTCCTTTTTGGGGGTTTTAAGCCCATTTACTCATTTTTAAACCTTTTTTGAGGGTGTGGGGGTCTAATGGGGTGTTACGAGGGTCATGAACGGGTGTCCTTGGGTGGTGTAGGCCATGTAGAGCTGAGTGAAGGATTTTTTGGGTTAACAGTCGCAACGCCAAATTCCTTAGCACCAATTATGAAGAATATTTCATTAGGCCTCCTCATAGCCCCATGAACATTTAACCCATATGCAATTATCCCTTGTATCATTACCTCCACCAAGACAACAATGGGACCACCTCCCTCAGAGACAACTAGTTCTATTATGTTATTCTACAGGAGCATTCTGCATGGAAATGATTCATGCGGCACCTATCTCTGCGTTTGCAAACTACCGCTTGCTCCAATTTGGAAAACGTTCCCCAATTCACTCAAAACTGTGCGAACACTTCCCATCATCAAATTGACTCCCTAATCCACCAAAAATTGTGGGAGTCCCACCCATCATCAATTTGGTCCCCCCAAACACCTAAAACCATGGGGACCCCATTAATTATTGTTTATGTACAAATAGTTCCTAGTTCCACTTATACATGGGAACCAATCAATTCTTTTGGTAACAACCCCCTAATATCCTTTAATCGATGACATTGAGTCTCTCGGTACCTCACAATCATGCCTTTTCCAATCACCACTCTCTCAAGTAATGTGTCCCTAATAAACATTAGAGGAAATTTGGGGTCTAAAATGGGCCTTATAAGAAAATGTGCCAAAATAAGTTTTTGTGAGTTGGAATTCAAGAACCAATAGAATTTCAATAAAATAAGTCAACCATAATGGTTGAATTGACATATTTGTCATTAAAAAAAACTACTTTTTTGTTCGTATTTTCGACATATCTCATTGTGTTTTTACTCAAATTTTGATCGGGAGAGCTCGTTGGATGTGGAATTTGATTCCCCATCCAACGAGTACCCACACTGCATACTTTTGACGGACCCCTCTATCCCAAAAACAAGAAATACCTGAAAAAACGTGATGATGACATCATCATCACGTTTTTTCAGGTATTTCTTGTTTTTGGGGTAGAGGGGTCCGTCAAAAGTATGCAGTGTGGGTACTCGTTGGATGGGGAATCAAATTACGCATCCAACGAGCTCTCCCGATGGAAATTTGAGTAAAAACACAGGGAGATATGTCGAAAATACGAACACAAAAAGTAGTTTTTTTCTTTCTTCCTCCAAAATTAATCAATATTATTTTATTATTTTAACTATTATTTTATTATTTTCCTTAGGAGGCCCATTTTAGACCCCAAAATTCCTCTAATGGCCATTCATATGCAGTTTGTCTCCCTCCTCTACATCCTCACTTGAAGTATGATATCATCAAATCTTCCCCTAGTTTATCATTGATCAAAGGAAGTATGAGCACCACACTTATCATCCAATCTTTTGTCAGGTCAATCAGTCACACTTGGTTATAGCATGATATTGGTTCGTAAGATAAGACCCTCATCTTATGATGATTCTTCAACTCTCATCGACACCAATGCCTCATATTTTGGGAGTTGAAGAAGTAGCAGTGGTACATTTGGATTCCTATCAATTACTACAAGGGATTACCTCAAACTAAGTAAGGGGAGTCATTAATGCTTCTTAACTTAGTAGTCTCCCCTATGCTCGACAACAATACATCTACTCGCATCAGGGGAAGTTGTGCATTTTGAAGGTAGCAGTGTTCACGTTTGGAAAATTATAGTAACAGTAGATCTGGTACAGGTGCAGTCTTCATTGGCTCCACCAGTATTCCGAACACCCACCCCCATGGGATTCTTCAAACTCTCAACAGTTTTGCTTCTTCAAACCTAGTTACAACAAATTCCAGGTTCTTGTACTCTTGCATGGTTTGGGGTCACCCTCATCCATACCCACAATACTTTCTAAGATATCTCTCAGTCTCTTCATTTTGTGGCCACTTTGGCCATTTTCACAAGCATGGGGATGCCCACCTCGTTTGTATAAAAACAACACATTACCAAAATTTCCCCTTTGGAAGGTCACTCTTGTCCACATGGTTTGAAGAAATAATAGAAATATCACAGAAGAAACAATGATGCATTATCGGTTCTACAGTACCCTCTGAACCTCATACATCAGGGGGCATATGTTATCACACAAAACTCACACATCTGCAACAATTTCATGATTCACATGGTAAAGCGTCATCAACATACAAGATGCATCTAGCTAAAGACATATTCACAATATCCAAAGATCATATTGAATCCAAAATGGACCCAAATCAGTCAAAAGTCACATTAGCGCAGGTTAAATTATGTTTACACGCGCTACAACACGCACTTCGAGAACAACACCCATGCTGCAACGTGATTTTTCCTATGAGATCTATGCAACTAACACAAATGGTGAGATATCACCCACCAATTAAGAATTGAAGACTCGTGAAAGATCCACCTACCTGAAGAATTCGAATTTTGGTCTTCCACACACTTGGTTTCCTTGAATGGTGTCTTGGTGTACTTTGGATCCAAAACAAGGCTCATTGGGTTCACACTATGATCTTGTTATTTCTTGGCCACCTCTTGGACTATGAAATAAGGCCATGGGAATGCCTATTGAAAGAATAATTTTGAGCAAATTTATGTTGTTGGAATTGTGATTGAGCTTGCTCTTAGCTCACCTTTTCCCTTTTGTCAAGAATTCCCAAATATCCCTTGCCTCTATTTAAATTATTGTGCCATTGAATTGTACTATTGTGCAGTGGAATGGAATGAAAAATACACACTGAACAAGACAAATTTCGCAGAAAAATGATAAGTATTTCTCAGTAAATTACAATATTATCTTCATTAATCCCAACAGTATATATTGATGTTACATAAAGGAGATTTCAAATAATGTGGATAGGATTCAAATCTACCAACTCAAGATTGACTGGCTAACTAGATGTGTCTAAATCACTATCGAAGCTCACTAGTCTAACTCCAGATGTATAATTCAGCCTCTCAATCAATTAAACTAGTTAAACTAATGAGGTAGGTGAGAAGTGGTGGCTAACCCCATGCGACCATGCAACACTGGCGCTAACTGAACTGGAGGATATCTAACTAAATGTAACTGGAGCATAACTTAGCTTAACTAGTACCAACTACCAACAACTAAAGGAGGTTGGCGGTGGCACTTCCAGTGACTCCTAAATTGTAGGGATTGGTCTCAGAGGAACATAAACTGATGCATTAACATGCAATCATTTGCAGTTAACCTCTATATGTGTTCCCCACACTCTAGTGGTTGGTACTAGTGGAACCAATAGCACAAGTGGACCCAATATCAAGTAATTACTCCAAAGTTAGGAAAACATAATCTAATAGACTAAGTATGGACACGGCAGGATTATAAATTCTAACACCCCTCCTTAATCCTAACTTGGACAATTGTGAGCCCTGGAAACAAGGACAAAAGTCACCCATTAGAATCTAAAGAACTAAAAAATGTAGCTTAATAAACCGAGGAAATAGGGGAAAGCCTCATGGGACCTCCCCCCCCCCCTCAAAATAAGCAGGAACAGGAAATACAAGCTATTCTTAGGAGAAAAATATTCCTCATTGGGAAATAACTTGCAAAAGCTCTGCTGCAATTTGCAGCACTATGCAGTAGCATGGTTCTTCTATGCAGAAGCATCCTGGAACTCTGCATGTGAACCTATCTAAGCTAATGATTATGTCTGGAGGAATTTTTCTCTTTGGAAGAAGAAGAAAATGCTCAACTGAATCAGTAACATAGACAACTGCAAGATGAAAATTGGACCCATGTAAAGCAACTAAGATCAATTGATGAGAGAGAAAAAGTGATTGAGATTTAGAACCATGTGAGTAAAGTCCAAGAAACTGATATATTGCAGCCTTGAACATCAAACCATGTGAGGTAAAATCAGCTCCAAGTGTTAGGAGCAAGTGTCTAGGTGAATGCATAATGTTTCCATCTTTACTAGTTCTGTGAGGAGATGAGCATGTGATCAAATAGAAAGGTAGAGAAGCCTTGGGACTATGGAGAGCAAATGCTTGAGCTCCATAATCTGATATAGTTTCAAAAATAACTAATGATCCAAAAAATATAATATCAGCAAACTCATGAGAGAAAATTGACATCAAATCCCTAGCAGTAATTTTGAAACAGACTTGCAGTACTTGACTTTTCACACCAAAATTAATGAGAACAGCTACAAGCATGACTGGAAGCTCTTGAAACTTAAAACTTGAACCAAATAAGATCATATTAGATCCAAATAAGTTCATATCAGATCTAAAAGTGTGCTCCACCGAGATGGTAGATGCACAATTTTCTCCTTCTTCAAAACTCTGAGTATAGGTGTTGTTATCACGAACCTTGTAGTTTCCTATGTGAGATGGATCCAGGATGGACGGTAGAGGGACAAGAAACTAAGGAGGTGGAACCAAGATTGCCTCGACCCCCAAATGGATGGTTGTAATGCTAATTGAGGTAATCTTCACTTTATGTTATCTTAGCCCAAGACAACAATGGGGGAGACACGGATCTACTCCCGACAGGAGAGACCGAACTTAGACTCCAGATCAGATCAAATGGACTTAAGGTACGTAAGGTGTAAGGTGATGGAAACCCTAGATCTATGGATGACGTCACTAGGTGAACCAATGCTTTGGATCAGGGTTTAGGAGATATGAGATTTTATCCAAGTTGGGACACAGGTGACCTATGAGGTAAATACTAGATCTGGGGTTAAGGTACTAGTAGAAGGTGAAGACATCCACTTCCTTGGGAAACGTAACCAATGAAGGGAGGGAAAGAACATGACTAGGGATATCTAGTACTGATGGATAGACTCGTAGGAAGATATGACAATGTCAAAGTACTCGATCCACCAGGAAAATGTCAAAACACAAGAGAAAGAGGCAAAAGAGGGGGTAGCGCTAGGGTTGGAGATCAGTGCCTTTCAGATATAGGGAAATGGAGTCAATTTTTACCCAACGTTGAAGGAGACCCACCTGGGTATAGACCCGATCTACAAACCCAAAAAGTGGCTTTGCCGGACAAGTCAAATCACAGGGAAAAATGGCAGCATGGAGGATAACGCTAGGGTTTGAGAATCAGTTTTTTAGATCTAGGGAAGTAGAGTCACTTCTAGCTCAGCGTTGGGGAAGCCCCACTTGGGGAATGACCTGATCTACAAAACCCAGAAATGGTTTGCCGAGAACTCAAGTGGATTGAGTAATAATATTTTTTGTTTTTTTATTATTTAGGGTTTTTAAAGGTAAAAATGGAAATACAGATGCCAATGGATTGAGATCTGGAAGAGAAGCACTAACCTATATAACTTACCTGGAAAACCTTGTATATTCCTTGATGATGATGATCCCTACTATCCCGATCAATTTGAGAAAATTTGAGTGAGTTCTATGCCCAACGTTTTTCCCCAAGAAGCCAATGCGCCCTCTCTCCTGCTCAACAAACATCAACAATATCAGATTTGTTGCATCATGAGAAAAAAAATGTTACAGAAAAATAGCAAGATGAAATCATAGATCGCATTGATGCTAATGAAAAATCCCTAATACAAAATGCATCCAATCCAAGCGAGTTGAGGCAGCCCTGCAAAAATGCCCAAGTTGAAGTCACCCTCTTGTAGACAAGACAATGTTTCCCAAAAAAAAATATAGATCTCACAACAAATACCCAAATGATAGGAAGCAAAATATTTTCCAATCACCATTGAAGAACACCAGATGCAAAGGACATCCAAAAATATCCATAAGAAAAGTTTTTCCATTATCCAGATCCAAGAGCCAAAGACCCCTTACAAATGAGAAGATCTCTCCTTTAAATAGGAATGAGAGAACCAAAATCCTAACCACTTTTCCAATGGGTGTCTAAGATGAAAAGATACAAATTTTCTAATCAACGGTTGAGATGAGCTCAACATACAATACATGGATCAATACCATAATATAAAATAAAATGGACTAAATCACTCTAGGAGAGGGGATCCCACTCAACAAAAAATAAATGAAGCACATGGTGGGTCCAGGGAGTGTTAACTCCCTTTGGGTGTCCCCATGGCACAATAAAAATAATATAATTTTTTAACTGTGAAATTGTGCCTTCTTGAGGAAATCGTGAGCCTCCAAAAGCTCCAGAAAATAATATAATATGCCCAAAAAATAGATGTGGGCCCATTCAAGTGTTGCAACTACTGGATAAGAAGTGGAAGACATCACCCTCATCATCAGAACTCATCCCATGCCATTTCCTTACATCAGTATCCCAAAACGAATTCTCCAGTAACCATTTTAATTATTTTTTATCTGCCTTGGGAAATGTGAAGTTCCAAAAGCTGCCTCCTAGGGTGCCTGCGTTATCCAACTGAGCCCACCAGGATCTCTAGGAGGGGGGTAATATGACACAAACAAGTGGCTGTACCCCCCATGCCTCATACAGTGCCCTAGGAGATCCAAGAAAAATATCTCCCTGCTTAGACATGCCATCCAGTATAGTAAAATTGCACTAGAAGGGTAAACTAAGCCCAATCATCTCTGTAAATGCCCGGAACTGAAAAAAAGTTGTCTCATTGGACTCAGAGAGTCCAAATCCATCTAAGGTGTATACTCATACCCCCTCTAAGTCTTTGCATGATCATCTACAATATCTAGATAGACAAAATAATCATCTGTAAATAACCATACAACCATCAATATAACTCAGGCTAGCATCCATTTGCTGCAAGTGTTCATAGGTCAATACATGCTCTACAAATCATTCAAAAATAACACTTATAACAAGTAGTAATAATTTCACTAGCGATCTATCAACCAAATATAAAGGATTTCATTTATTAACTATAACCCAAACCAGACTCTCAAGACTATCCTCACTTCATAGTCGCAATCAATTTGCTAGTGAAGGGTGAGGGATAAATTCACAAGGCTAGGCCAAAGGGTGACTACCAACTTGACATTGTGACACTTCATATATGGAAAGGGAATACTCACTCTAGCATATGATAGACAAGAAACAACATAGGGGATGGCGGTGTCTCACAAATGGGTGAGTGACTTCAGAGGTGCTTATTCACCTTGACAAATGCTCACAATCCAACTCAATACAAGTAAGGCTAGCAATCTTTAGATATAACTTTAGGAACCATTGCTTTTTTGGTCCTTTGATTTTCCGTAGCCTTGGTCCATGTTCTTATTGCATGGATTTTTATTATTTAGGCTTTATGCATTCATGTATGTTGAAAAACACTAATTTTCATGAATGTACTAAAATATTCTTTTCATTGTACTTCAAAGCCAATTTCATTAGGCTAGCCTTGCATTCACGTATGTTTAAAAACACTACTTTTCATGAATGGGATTTTTCATAAGATTTTCATTTCATTTCCAAATACATTGTATTGATGGAAATGCTATTTGTTTCGGGTTAGCCAACACAACCTAGGAAACTCAGATCCAAGACACAAATAACAGGTAGGCTTGTCCAACAAAAGATCTAGTGGGGAAAGGTCCTCGATGCCATAATTCAAGTAGTAGGTCGGGTTGAGAACATAACTGAAAGGTAATGGATGGGTGGAGATAATGAATAATGAAACCAACACTATCTAGCCAAAGTATGGTGAGAATGACTACCTCTATTCTCCCTAAGGAGGGTAAAACCAATGAGTATAGATCAAGAACTTCCAAGTCTATGTAGGGACATCAACACATAATAGTAATACATCCAAGTCCACATATTTATATGAGCGCCAGATCATGACACTAAATGCTAATACATGTCACAAGAATGAATATAAGAGCGATGATAACCATAACACAAGATAATATAAGCTGAGTCATACACATGTAAATAATCCATCTGAACCAACATCAGTCAAATGAGAAAACACTGATACAACTCTCGGCACCAATGCTAAAATGACTACATCAGTGTCAAAATCTGAGTGTTCTGAGACTTAGTCATGGCATGGGAGAGTACTATAGTCCATCAATCAAATCATGATCCATCATAGATGCTCATCTCAACATCTCATATGTAGGGGAACTGGCTGAACAATGTACTGAAATCTGAAAAATAGAATATGGTAGCTTGGCTACTATATATGTGATAACATGTGCATTCAATCATGTAGGAATTTCTTTGAAGCTCAAGATCAATGAGAGTGAATGAATCACTCCTAAAATATGATATTTCTTCCAAAACATCCAAAGTATTACTTATTTGCACACTAGCAACATCACTAGAGATAGAGAAATCAAATTCTTCTTCATTTTCTGAAACAATCATCGGTAAATTATGCACATAATTTAAAATAGAAGTATCACTAGAGAATTTTTGCATAGAATGGAAGGAGAGTTTTTATTCAATAACATAGATTCAAATGTCTTCTTCTAGATCATCCATATGATAAGATGAGATATTAGAGATCTCATAAACTTCAGGAGCAGCAGGAGAAGGAGTCACTCCATGGAGACTTTGTTCAATTCGAATTGACTGTGTTGAATATTCTGCTTCTTCTTCATCTTGAACAATTTGCTTTGCTGCAAGAGAGGGAACATAAAGTAAATTCTTGAACTCATCATGCTAGATTTTAACTGAAAATATTTCAACAGCTAGGATTTGGGAGTCATCTCCCATATGAGTGCTAGGTCTTCCTGATAGAGTGAAAGTGGTGAAGGATTCCCTTGAGGCAGCCATGTGGTTGGATGCTCCAGAATCTATCAAGTAATCCTTCGATGGAGTGAGGTCTACCTTCAAGGCATGTCATCTCTCATATTCTTCAGTCTTCTCTCCATCATCAGACATCTCTGCACCTTGTGGAAGGGCAATATTGTTTTGTTTAAGGAGTGTTTTCAACTGGTCGAGGGTCTTCTTCATGCACTGGATTTCTAAATGAAAACCTCTCATAAAATAAGGACACTTAGTCTTTTCAAAAAAATTCTTTCTCTTGGAAATTGAGGCTCCTTCGGAAGACTTCTGACTCTCTTTTAGCACTGAATCAGAGGCTTTACGATCCTTCCCTTTGTGCTTCCCTTTAGCTTGCGGATTGGTTGAGTCCAACATCAAAAGAGATTGGTTCTTGGAATTTTGGAGGACTCCCATTTGGACCAACTTATCCTTCTCCTATATTAAAGACTTTGAAAAGCCATCAAGTGAAGGCATCTTCCAATTGGGGATGGAAGCTCTTATGAAATGGAAGGTAGAGATGAAGGCAGATTACTCAGAACCAAGTTTGCTGAGAAAAGAGAGGACAAGTTGCTCATCCTTCCTCTCTATTTTTCATTTCTTACATTGTAGTGCTAGAGACTTGAATTTTGTGAAAAACTACTGGGCTACAATGCTATTAGCTCGTTCTCCAACATGTACCCCCAAAGCTCATCTTGTTTTCCAAACAAGAATTCAATCTTCTCCTAATATTCTTTAGTAATCTTCAATCCCTCAAGATGAAAGAGGATATCCCAGGAGATGTAAGTGCAAAGGAAGCCAGATGCTTCATCCAACTAGTACAAGAACTTATTTTTCTCAATAGGATGATGAGGTTCTATCTCTCTTCCCATAGTCATCCTATACAGGCCAAGATTGCGCATGGAGACCTGCATATCTTCCCTCTAATCAACATAGTTGAAGGGTGTAAGGTTCCAAGGTACAAGAGCTGAGTAATCCACCAATTTTCCTTTCGAACAGTAAATTCTTCAATCAAGCTACGCAGTACTTGTAAGAAACACTACAAAATAAAAAAACTATTCGCAATAATGTCAAAATCAAACCTTGCATCTCAACATGTACACTTTCTTAGGGTCTGTCATGCCTGCAGAGACTTCTCTAAACGAATCCAAAGTTAACAATGCACACTTTGCAGGACTTATGTGGAAACCCATCTACTTCTGGTGTACAATGGAGATTGGAAAAACTTGTTGTATGCCTGAATAGGCTCTGATACTATGTTTGAATTATTGTGCCATTGATCTATAGGCAATGAGTGCAATTGAATTGTATTATTGTGCAGTGGAATGGAATGAAAAATACACACTGAACAAGGCAAATTTCATAGAAAATTTATAAGTATTGCTCAGTAAAATTACAACATTATCTTCATTAATCCCAACAGTATACATCAATGTTACATAAAGGAGAATTCAAATCATGTGGATAGGATTCGAATCTACCAACTCAAGACTGACTGACTGGCTAACTAGAAGTTTCTAAATCACTATCAGAGCTCACTAGTCTAACTCCAGATGTCTAATTCAGTCTCTCAATTAGTTAAACCGGTTAAACTGATGATGTAGGTGAGAAGTGACACCTAACCCCATGCAACCATGCAACGCTGGTGCTAACTGAACTGGAGGACATCTAACTGAATGTAACTAGAGCATAACTTAACTTAACTAGTTACCAACTACCAACAACTGAAGGAGGTTGGTGGTGGCACTCCCACTAGCTCCTAAATTGTAGGGATTGGTCTCAAAGGCACATAAACTGATGCATGAACATGCAGTCAGTTGCAGTTAACCTCTATATGTGTTCCCCACACTCTAGTGGTTGGTATTGGTGGCACCAATAACCCAAGTGGACCCAATGGTACTGGTGGACCCAATATCAAGTAATGACTCCTAAGTTAGGAAAATATAATCTAATAGACTAAGTATGGACAAGGAGGATTATAAATCCTAACAGCCTCATTCCCACAAGATACAAATTCTCTTCTCACATTTGGTTCCTCAACCATTTTGCAAACATATTTGGACAGGAAAGGCCTCCCCTAGGAAGATTGTTTTCCTCCTTTTGGAGCTCATATCTCCAAGGTGTTGTACTAGCTTGGCCATTGGGAAATTTATAAGTGGTTCAACTCACATTGATTGTTGGAGTTTGCATTGTTTGCTCCCTTTGTCATTTTGTTTATTTTTATTATCATTTTCTTTGTTTTATTTTGTTTCCCTCTAACAATATTTTAAAGGATCACTTGCCTCACAATCCAACCACCCAAATGAGCTCCAAATACTAAGGCCTTGTTGTAGCCTACAAGGCCTAGCCCCATCCCAAAGTGGGAAGGCACTCTTGTGCATTATTTCTATAATAGCCACAGAATCCTATCCTTCATGGATGGATTTTTCATCTATAACCAAATATAAATATTAGCAAGATTAATATAAAATGACTTTTACAACACCCATAAGTACCTCATCCTATAGTGTCATGTTGTTTGGACTAAAGAACATTGGAGCCACTTTTTAGTGTTATATGTCCTATGTCTTTAATTAATTAACTCATATCATCCTTGCTTACCGCAACGAACTCACAATCAAATCAAAGAAACACGTCCACCATCTAGCCGATTTATGGGTCATAGTCTCATGATGTTGGAAGTATAATATACGATTAAACCCTCTTAAATGTGCATTATGCATCAATATAGTAATACTCCTACTAGGGTTCATTCTATATCAAACTTGGATCACCGTCAACTCCCTCAAAGTCCAAACCATCCTTGGGCTCCCCCACCGAAAATACAAAAGCAATTGCAAAGCATTCAAGAAAAAGACGACTTCCTTCGTTGCTTTATAATAGTTTATGATACACAAGCACACGTATTCCTACGGCTTTTCAGGAAATACATCTCATTTCGGTGGGATGACCTTGTGGAAATGTCTTTAAAGGCACTTACAAAAGAAAGGATTCGACATCAGCTACTCTTATCTCCTCACGTAACTTTGAAAACTATTCTATCCTTAACATTTTAGCATCTTCATGTTTGGTTGCAAGCATTTTAGCTCAAAATGTTGAAGATTATTATGAGCGCATCATTTATTACAGAAGCAATACAATGTAAGGACTTCCACTCAATTACAACAACAATGAGAAACTAGCACTCGTTACGATCCTCTTATTGCAAAAAATATGACATTAGAGATTGTTATGTAAAACCACAACGATTGCAAACTCTAACCCAATGCAGTACATACCAAGATGACAACTTATCATTGCTAACTGCACTCATTGGATCATAATTCATCAATAATTTATCTATATTTCATAACATGCAAAAGAAAAAACTTTATCCCTAGACGAGTTTATTACTCATCTTGCAACCATCATAGCAGGCCCCCTTGTCACTGATCAATTGTGGGACGAACACTTGTTTGATCTCACTAATGAAGATTCATGGTATTAAGATGTTTGTACATACCTTTGCACACATAAATTTGCTTCTCATCTCTCACATGATGATCATTAACACATCCATCACCAAGGAACCCTCTATCTCCTCTTAGGTGACATTCTCTATTGATGCGGGTATGATACCATTTTGTGTAGATGCTTATCTCATGATGAAGCTAAGCAAATACTTAACGATTTCCACAACAATGCATGTGGAAGCCACTTATTAGAATTGGACACCGGCCAAAACAATCTTCGCCTTGATTGATTTTGGTCTTCCCTTTTAAAAGATTGGATCCACACCGTCAAACTTTATGGAAAATGCCAAATATTCTCTAGCAAAACCAATGCCCCTCCCACTCCTTTGCATTAAGTCATCACTATCGGTCCCTTATGCAAGTGGGGAATCAACTTCATGGAATGTGGACCTACATCAACAAAATCATATAAGTTTATCCCAATGTGGAAAGTCCCTTACATTGTCAAAAAATGTCTACCAAAATAAGCATATATACTTGGGTACCCGAAGGAGTCATTCTAGAAAATCGTATCAAGAGGTTGTATTTAAGAAAGTCATCCCATAATCAAAATATCAGAATGACAGCACAAACACATGGAAAACTTTGTTAGCTAAGTCACATTGATTTCCAACACTACTAGTCATGTGAACATTTGCAAAAAATAGTCACACCTCAGATGAATTTCCTCCTGTCACCTACATTGTCCATTTCACTAAACACACTGTAGCTCACATATTTTTGTTCAATTGTCATTTTCCTGGTTTAAACACTATGAATGTTACTAATTTTTTTATATTTACAGATGACTACCAATTAATAGTGTTATATCGATTTCATAACTGACGACATGAGTCCTTGATAAAAGAATCTCACATCTGCCACTAGGGCCATCTATACCCTAACACACACACACACTCTACCACATAGGTGGATCATTCCTTGGTATAGTCACCAATAATCAATCATAATATGACGACGTCAATAGATTATTGGTCAATTCTCTCCATCTTCGCATTCGACATCTTCATGTCCATCTAGATTCTTGGTCCTCATCACACAATTTAATAATGAATTTTGTGTGCATAATCCATTTCTCTTTCACAAATTCCTCTAAGTGTGGTTCCTGGTTCATTAGTTTGAAACCATCACATTCATACATGTCCCTAGGAGTGCTAATTCATTTGTAGATCACAATTTTAATGAGATATTAGATTGGTACTTATTACATTGAGAATTCATATGATCAATCAAAACAAATAAAATTTATGTTTTTACCATATAGTTATGTTATAGCCATCATTTACACCTCAACCAAAAGCATGGGAATACATCAAATGGGGAACAACCACAAAATGGCGTGTGTGTGTACACACACACACACACACACATCATCATCATCAACCAGAGTATCATGTACATTATATGCCTCATCGATAATATATCAAAATTTTCCTTATGGGGATCATCAAAAACTCGCTTACCATAGGGTATCTGAAGCACGTTGGTAAAAATGATTTCAAAAAGTGGGCCCCACCCCTAATAGGACAAACTGCCTAATTTTCAAAAAATGTGTTAGGGAGTTATGTAGCTCCATTTGACAAATAGGCAATACAACTACAATCATAATCACTATCTCTTCTTCATGGAACCATATGTTTGGTTTCCACTTAAGCTTCATCTGACACCCATTTTCACCATTTCTCTAAGTATTGTAAGCTACCTGTCAATAATGATTGCAATGTCAAATTTCTTATCATGAACACTTATGCATTGGTATTTGCATCATGTTTGTAGGATTTTTTCTAGGAAGCATATTTTCCCTCATCAAATGATTCACGAGCCGTACCCATAGGTATATCATCTTGACCTTTCATATAGGCTACGTATCCCCTCTATTTACATTGCATTTATCCAATTATCCCATTGATGTCCATAAGAATCCCATCTCCTAGTAAAATCAATCACCACCTATAATGTTGTTATTGGGTGGTAGCATGATCCCCCATGGGTGTGCGAATCATTACAATCCCCCCCCCCCCCCCCCCAACATTCTAACACCCATGATGCCAAACTACCAAATCCATGGAATCTAATAATTCACCACATTTTCCATGTAAACTACATTCATCTTTCTTGTTACATTTTGATGTTTCCCCCTTCAAATCCCCCAACATAGGATACTGTCATGATTAACATATAGCCTTTCATCCCCATAATGATCAATAAACCATATGGATTCTCTCCGTAATAATTAACTCTTGAGAATACCACATAGGTTCCCCACCCTATGAACACACCAATATCTCTTGATCATCCCGACAGGAACACTCTCCATGGTATTTATTCATTGGGAACTCATCTTCTTGTATGTACAAAACATCCACCAAATTCATTTGGCATATATTTGTTCCCCAATTCACGCAAACTGTGGAATCCCATCACATTACAATATTCTTTCGGCAGCATCCCTTGATCACCCTTGATCTATGTATTTATGTTCATAACCCACCATGACCTTCATTTTTGTCATCCAAATTCACAACACCGGTGTTAACCATCACATGACAAAAAAACACTCTGATCAAGGGAATTCACGAGCATGACGCTTACTGACATGTCTTGTTTAAGTTTAGTCATTATCCCAGTTGGTCACAAAATGTTCTTGGTTCTCATGGTATGACTATCATTTTACCACACACTTTAGCTCTCATTGATGTCAAAGCATACAGGCACACACACACACACACACACACACACATCCCCAAGAGTATCATGTACATTATATTCCTCATCGATAGTATAGTTTTTTTTTCTTTATGGGGATCATCAAAAACTCACCCGCCATAGCATATCTGAAGCCCAGCGGTAAAACTTATTTCAAAAAGTGGGTGCCACCCCTAATAGGCCAAACTGCTTAATTTTCAAAAACTTTGTTAGGGATTTATGTAGCTCCATTTGACAAATAGTCAAAACAACTACAATTAGGATCACAAGATCTTCGTCATGGAACCATATGTTTGGATTCCCCTGAAACTCCATCCGACACCCATTTTCTCCATTTCTATAGGTACTGTAAATTACATGTAAATAGTGATTACATTGTCAAATTATTATCATGAACACTTTTATGCTTTGGTATTTGCATCATGTTTGCAAGATTTTTTCGAGGAATAAAATTTTCCCTCATCAAATGATTCACGAGTCACACCCACAACTATATCATATTGATATTTCATATAGGCTTTGTACCCCTTCTATTTACATTGCACTTATACAATTATCTCATTGATGTCCATAAGGCTCTCATCTCCTAGTAAAAACAATCACCACCTACAATGTCGCTATTGTTAGAATTCCATATGCTAAACTAGATTATCAGCATTTAATTTCAATTTCATAAAATCATATAGACATGATCACTGAAAGAAATAGTATCACAAGAACAACACAGATTTATCCTGGGAAAACCCTAATGGGAAAAACCTAGCAAAAGCTTCCTCCATATAGATGCCCAAAAAGATAAAAGGTAAAACCCAAAACTAATCCTCCTCCTTCTCCAGCTACAACTTCTCTCTCTCTCTTATGCGCTACATAAGTGAGAGTGTGTGTCTCAAATGAGAGGTGCCTCACTATTTATATTCTTTCGTTCACTTGACATTTAACCCAGTTATGTAGGATCAAGTAAACTTAACTTAGTTATGTAGGCTCAAGTAGACATAACTAGGCTAACTTAATATAATAATATATTCCAGAGGGTACTAACGACCCAACTTATAACAGAAGGGACTTCCTCATGACTCTTAGTAATTCTCCCGATAGGAACATCGGGGTACAAAGAAATACAAAAGATTCTCCTGATAGAAACATCGGGGAAAAATAAAATACATTTAAAACATTCTTCAAAGTTATAATAATTCAACACTCCCCCTTAACGAGAAGGGTATTCTACAACAACAACAGTTGTAGGAGAGAGGGGACATCATCAACATCATCAGGGTGATACATCTATAAATCATTGGAAGCTTTTCATCATCTTCAACATATAGTCTTCATCTTCAAACTTCAGTAGCAACAACACTTTGACCGCTCGATCAATGACGTCATTTTGATTAGCAACATCATCATCTGAACATTCAATCAACATCATCATCATCATCATTATACTATGAAATTTTGATCAACAACATCATCATCATCATACTCTGAACTTTCAATCAGCAACATCATCATCATCACATTCTGATATTTTGATCAACAATCATCATCATCATCATACTTTTCTCTTTCGATCGACAACATCATCATCATCACATTCTAAACTTTCGATTAGTAACATCATCATCATCACACTTTGATCTTTCGATAAGTAATATCATCATCATCACACTCTCATCGTTCGATCAGTAACCATTAAAGGAAATTTGGGGTCTAAAATGGGCGTTATAAGAAAACGTGCCAAAATAAGTTTTTGTGAGTTGGAATTCAAGAACCAATAGAATTTCAACAAAATAAGTCAACCATAATGGTTGAATTGGCATATTTGTCATTAAAAAAAACTACTTTTTTTGTTCGTATTTTCGACATATCTCATTGTGTTTTTACTCAAATTTCGATCGGGAGAGCTCGTTGGATGCGGAATTTGATTCCGCATCCAACGAGTACCCACACTTCATACTTTTGACGGACCCCGCTACCCCAAAAACAAGAAATACCTGAAAAAAATGTGATGTCATCATCACGTTTTTTTCAGGTATTTCTTGTTTTTGGGGTAGTGGGGTTCGTCAAAAGTTTGCAGTGTGGGTACTCGTTGGATGCAGAATCAAATTCTGCATCCAACGAGCTCTCCCAATCGAAATTTGAGTAAAAACACAGGGAGATATGTCGAAAATACGAACACAAAAACTAGTTTTTTTCTTTCTTCCTCCAAAATTAATTAATATTATTTTATTATTTTAACCATTATTTTATTATTTTAACTATTATTTTATTATTTTCCTTAGGAGGCCCATTTTATACCCCAAAATTCCTCTAATGATCATCATCATCAGCAACAACCTCCAATCCACAATATGAATATGAAAGTCTTTGGATCACGTTTGGACTTAGAGTCCAGGGATGATGCAATCCTACCACATTCTCGAGGACCGAAGTCACCGAATCCATTCTGAACAAAAGTTTAAGGATTATACAATCCTACCACATTCTCGAGTACCGAAGTCACCAGATTAGTTCTGAACAAAATTTCAAGTATGATACAATCCTACCACATTCTTGAGTACCGAAGTCACCGGATCAGTTTTGAACAAAAGTTCAAGGATGATACAATCCTACCACATTCTCAAGTACCGAAGTCACCGTATCCATTCTGAACAAAATTTCAAGGATGATACAATCCTACCACATTCTCGAGTACCGAAGTCACCGGATCCATTATAAACCAAAGTTCAGGGATGATACAATCCCGCCACATTCTCAAGGACTGAAGTTCATGGATGATACAATCCCACCACATTCTCGAGGACCGAAGTCATCGGATCTATTCTGAACCGAATTTTAGGGATGATACAATCCCACCACATTCTCAAGGACTGAAGTCACCAGATCAGTTCTGAACCGAAGTTCAGGGATGATACAATCCCACCACATTCTCGAGGACTGAAGTCACCGGATCAGTTTTGAACAAAATTTCAAGGATCATACAATCCCTCTTCATTCTCGAGGACCGAAGTCACAGAATCACTTTAGGACTAGTGTCACGGGATGATACAATCCCACTACACATCATTGCTCCCCCTTTCGAGGAAGGTGTTTTCGAACAACACCAAGATTGTCTCGAAAGTGTTCGAACTTTACCCGAGATAGAGGCTTCGTCAACACATTAGCAACTTGCTCATTAGTATTCACATACTGGATCTTTATGGCTCCCTTCTGTATCATATCTCGTATGTAGAAATACCAGATTTCTATGTGCTTCGATCTATCATGGAACACTGGGTTCTCCGACATCTTTATACAACTTTGGTTATCACATATAATCTCAATAGTATCCATCTCTAGGTCAAAGAGACCTGACATCAGCTTCCGAAGCCATATGGCTTCACAACTAGCATAGCAAGCTGCTATGTATTCTGCTTCAGCTATGCTAAGAGCAATAATGGACTGTTTCTTGCTAAACCATGAAATCATAGCAGACTCTAGACAAAAGCATCCACTTGATGTGATTTTCCTATCTGAGACACTTCCAGCCCAATCTGCATCTGTATAGCCATACAATATGTAATCATGGTTTCCATCATACTATAGACCAAAACCTATAGTCGCTTTCAGATCTCTCATCACATGTTTTGCAGGTATCAGGTGAACTCGTCTAGGTTGAACTAGACACTGACTCAAGGTGTTCATAGAAAAACAATTGTCTGGTCTAGTATTGGTTAGATACACAATTGACCCAATAATCTTTCTGTATTGAGTCACATCCACTAACTCTAACGAGTCATAAGCTAACAACTTTAGGTTGGAATCCATGGGTGTGTCCATGGTTTTACATTCCAACATATCAAATCTTTTCAAAACTTCTACTGCATACTTTCCCTGATTGAGAAAGATTCCTTTTGAGTTCTTCCATACTTCCAGACCTAGGAAATAATGCATTAGACCAAGTCCTTTCATCTCAAATTCTTCCGCGAGCTTCTTCTTGCATTCTACAATCTATTTCTCATTCCCTATTAGAAATAGATCATCCACATATAGTAATAGTATGAAAGGTTCATATTCTATAACCTTGAAGTAAAGGTTAGGATCAACTTTACTCTTGGCAAAGCCCATGCTCGTCAGGAAACTATCTATCCTTCCATACCAAGCTCCGGGAGCTTGCTTCAGGCCATACAGTGCCTTCTTCAACTTGCATACATGAGTTCATCTGTCTTCAACCTCAAATCCTTGTGGCTATTCTATGTATACTTCTTCTTCAATCACACCATTAGGAAGGATGTTTTCACATCCATCTGGTGTAAGTCCCACTTCATCATGGATGCAAGTGCCATGATGGCTCTAATCGAAGTATACCTTGCTACTAGTGCAAATGTTTCTTCGTAATCAATTCCCTCTTTCTGAGAGAAACCTCTAGCCACAAATCTAGCCTTGTACTTCTCTATACTTTCGTTAGCTATATGTTTTATCTTCTAGATCCATTTGGAGGATACTACACTCTTGCCTTCTGGTTTGGGAACTATATCCCACACATTGTTCTTCATTATTGGCTGATATTCTTCAGTCATTGCTTCTACCCATTCTTTCTTCTGTACAAATTCTTTGTATTTTGCAGGTTCTTGATCTACAAGATCACACATCAAAGCTACATAGTTGGAAAATGTCTTGGGCTTCTTACTTACCCTTATGGAGCCTTCAGGATCTCCATATCTTTCTGCTTCTTGTATAATCTCTCTTGCTCAAGCAGGCTTTCTCTTTCATGATATCTCCATCGTAGGAGGTTCATGTGGTTCTGTCATATCATGTTCTTCAGGAGCTTCATCTTCAGGGAGGAATGTAGTCTCTAAATTTCTGGGTGGTGCATCTTCCTCATACAAATCTTCATGTTGGCATTTTTTGGATCTCTTGAGAGCTGCTTCTTCATTGAATGTTACATCTCTACTGATTTCCATGTGATGGAATCCAGGAATGTAAATATTGAATGCCTTGGATACTTCACAACAAATATCCCCTTCTTTCTGGAAGGGTCCAACTCGGTTGTTTTCTCTTTTGGTATATGAATATATACTGGACAACCAAATATTTTGAGGTTACTTACCTCAGGATTATTTCCCGTGAACATCTCTTCTGGAGTCTTGAATCCAAGAGCACTGTGAGATATTCTATTATGTACATAGACAGTAGTTCTTGTTGCTTCTGCCCATAGATGCATTGGAAGATCTTGATCATATATCATTGTCTTCACTGCCTCCATGATGGTTCTGTTCTTTCTTTCCACAACACCATTATGTTGAGGATTGTAGGGAGTGGTTAGTTCCCTCTTGATTCCGGCATCTTTATAGAAGGCTTCAAACTCTTTTGAAGTATACTCTCCGCCATTGTCTAATCAGAGTGTCTTAATTCTCTTGTCTGAAAGATTCTCTATCAAGGCTTTGAATTCCTTGAATTTCTCAAACACTTCACTCTTTGCTTTCAAGAAGTGTATCCAAGTATTTCTTGAATAGACATTAATAAATGTAATATAATATTCAAATCCACTTAAAGATGTGGAGGACATTGGACCACACACATCTGAATGAATCAATTCCAATGTACCTTTTGTTTTTGTTTCACTCTTCGGAAATGGATTCTTGATGTTCTTCCCTTTCGCACATCCCTTGCAAATGCCTTCATGTTTAATCTTCAAGTCTGGTAGTCCCGTCACTACTTTTTTCACATGTGGTAGTGCCTTGTAATTGATGTGGGCAAGCCTTCTATGCCATAGTTCACTAGGGTCAGTGGACTCATGAATAAGGGTTGTTTTTGAATGTCCCTTGGGTTTATACAGGCTTCCTTCTTCTTCACTGATACAGGCTTCCTTCTGAGTTTCTCTTCTTGAAGTTAGGTTTAATTCTTCTTATTTTGGTTTGAGTGGCTAGGGCTTGGTCATCTTCCTTCAGTAGAGCTTCTCTATTTTCCACTCTAGTCTCGTCTTGAATACAATCTTCCCATACAACATCAAACTTCAAGCTTTCCTTCCTAGCACACATCATCTAGATGAATGACTCCCAGGGTCTAGTGAGACCATTGAGGGAACTCATAACCAACTCATCTTCATCAAGTTTGTCTCCAATGGCTTCTAGTTGTTCCTTGAACTGGGAGACCCTTGTGAAGTAGTCCTAGATGGATTCTCCATGACTCATCTTGGTGCTCTTCATTTGAGCTCTTAGATTCATCTTTCTGTTGATGTTTCTTCCTTCATACATTCTTGATAGGGCATCATACATTTCTTTCAAGTCTTCTTGGATGACACTTGAGGGATCAAGTGATCCTTGATAGAGTCAACAATAATCCTTTTTTCCCTAATCATATCATTTTTATGCTTCTCCTTATATTCAGGTTCTTCAGCTTCTGCAACTTCATCTTTGATATATGTTGGCGAAACCCACCAACAAAGCCTCGTCGACAGGGGTTCCCACTCTGTCAACTCCCAACCAGTGCAATCTCCCTAAGCACTGGCTCAAACAGGTTTTACCCTGCCTAGAAACATCTGCGGAGTAGACGAGGTCTCACCCGAGATGTTCAAGGGAGAGTTGTCGGAACCGAGTTTCCAGCAGGGGGGGCGGAGCATATGGGGATCCGACGGGAAGACACCATAACTACTAGATCTAGAGCTTTGCAGTCGACTTTAAGCCATTTCCTCAACTTGTATAGTGTATTCAAAACTTATGTAGTCATTATAGCATCATACAGTTGTCACAATATTGCTAATATCATAGCATTGTTCATAAAACATATCAACTCATAGTGCAACAGACAGTAGCAGACTTTAAAATAGATCGCATCGATATAACAGAAAGAGACTAAATCACAGCAACATCATAACAAAATAGGTCGCAACATCATAAAATATTAGATCACAGCAATGATAACAGACAAGATTTGTGCCACAATTGTCATATTATATTAATATTACGCAAAGGACCCACATTACACAATTCTTTTCCAAAACCAGAGACTACATACATCAAGAAAACCCAGATAAATTACAGATACACAGGAAATTCTTCACAAAACCAGATCGCACTAGACCTTATGCCCCAATTATCCTCTGATGCGATTCTCCTATGATAATCATGATCCTCTTTTTCCTCCTATTTGCCTCCCCCCTATCTACTTGCAAAACTAGATCTATAAATAGGCTTGCGCCATTACGTTGAGGGTCCACTTCTAACTAACTTATAATCGCTAATGACCTATTACAACAAAACTTGGTCAAATAACATATAAAATATTCAAAGCGGTTATTATTCCACCCATCGCACTAATTTGGCCTTCCGCGGTACCGCATGAGGTTGCCCAGCTGCCGCGATGCTACGCAACTCACTTACCAAAAACCCTGCCAACATGCCCCCAACACAGTCTTATGGCTCGTCCCTATGCCACGTCAGGGTGACATGGTATGTGCCAATGTCCGTGCCTTGAAATATTCAAATTACTGCACAATCTCATGTACCTAAAGCTAGACTTTATCGGCAGTACTCTGACAATTAGTCAAAGCCTGCTTCACTGGGTGCTCTTCTCTAGCCTTGATGTCGACCGTTTGTCCATGCTCTTGTAATTCCTGCAGCGTGGAGTCTGCTTTAACAACCAACTGTCCAACGATTTCCTAAAATTCATTAAGATGAGCATGTCACTTTTGTTGGAGTTCCTGCGCAGGGGCGACTCTCTGTTGTAAATCCTTCAGTTCCTTAGTCTGTGTGATCCGTACCATCAGTGGCATGGCCTTTAGTGATGTCTTCAAGGTCGTCAGTTGAACTTTGGATTCTTGCACTTGCACAGTCAGCTGATAAGGCTACTAATTCTGGACAACGCTCTACCAAAACTGCGTTGTCACTTCCATAATGGTTTTGGCCTCTTGCTCCATGATTTTGAACTGAGTTATGTCTTCAATGGATGCTTTCCTTTCCACAACCTGCTCCGGTGGCATCGGAGGTTGTACCAGGTCATTGAGCATCAGGTTGGTATCCTGAAGATGAACAATAGTTTTCCCCAATCGTTTGGCTTTTCGACTGGGGTGAGTTCGACCGTGTTCTAAAAAATGTGCTAACAAGCTTCAGAAATAGCCTGCTCAACTTTTCCGCACCTGGCACACATCTGTGCCTGTTCAACGATTAGGTGGTCTTACACCTTTTTCAGTTTCGTAATCTCTTCAGCATCCTTTTGCTACATCTCAACCTGTGTCGCCTTCAAGGCATCGATTTCTCGAACTTTTTTCTTCTGCCAGCTGCACCCAGACTTGATGTAGCTTGTCTGCCTGTTTCTGCAGCTTCTCTGTGACTAGACATATCCCTCAGTCAGTTCTTTCTGTCCTTCGACCAATTCCAGGGCGACAACGCGCTGCAACTCCACTAACGCCATAGCGGACAACTTGTTCAGGTCCAAAGCCACACTCTAGATCGGTCGCAACAACTGGTGAACTTCCTCATTTCTCACATCGATCATAGTCAGGGGAACTTGCATGTTCCTGGCCCGAGGTTTAGTGCTAATCGATGGGATGTCCTGCATCATGGGTTACACAAATGTCTTCCTAGAAACAATGCCAAAAATTGAATCAATCAATCTCTTACCACACCGAATTCTTCATGGTTTGACTCTCGGATTGCCTTTGTCGCATCCGCGGATGAGTCAGTGACTGCTTTAATAAGCCACTGCAGTTGATCCTCCATCCCTGACTTGGTACCACTACCCGCCTCATATTCCTGGCGCCATTTGGTGCGAGTCTCCTCTTGTATGTGCTGCACTACATCCTCAGGGTCCATTGATGACTCGTTGTCAGAGTTATGAGTGCTTAGCTCCATCTGGGCAGACTCTTCTGGGGCATCCAGTGGCTTCTCTTTAGATAATTCCTCCTGACTCACCGAGTTTCACCACTCTATTGACCACTCTTGGACAATGGCATCCAATTCTTATGTTGTGACTTTGTAAGGCAAAGGTAGCCACTGCCGGTTGGGGTCCCGCCGCGCTTGAATGTAGATAGAGTGGGGTTGAATGGAAAACCGAAGGATCCGCTGATACTTGGCCGTGACGTAAGGAGAGACTCGGGGAATGAAAACATCTGCAGCTTGCAATGTTTCCCAATAAACCCAAAAGTGAATGGCACAGTCCATATGTTGACTAGGCTCTTCAACCCACCATAAGTTTTGATACCTTGCACCTCGGCACACCTTTGTCGCATCAACTGCCATCGGTTGATAGTATTTCGGTTCCATCCAGGAAACTAGCGCAATAAGGATCAATAACCAACTATATGAAAATTACCGCCCAGCCTGAGCAGCAAGCATGTCTTCTGGCAACTGATTCAACAAAAATAGAGACCAATTCATTTGCACCCCCTCAACACACTTCTGGGCACATGCGACAACACCTGAATTGCATTGGACTGGTCGGTTTCCCCAAACGACCTTGCTCACCAAAATCCTTGTGCCGATGCACACCGTCTATGAGTTAATGCTATCTATGTGATAAGCATGGCCATCACGTTGTAAACCAAAGTGATCCTTCAGCTGCTTGGCAAGACTTTTGTCAGTATCTCTCCCGTGGATATACTACGTCGGATCTTCCCCGACCTTTGGCAAGCTTGTGATGCTTGCGATCAAATCTACTGTAATAGGGATTAGTGTATTCAACCAAAGTGTACCTCCATGAAAACAAGCCAATAGTTGCTTCACGCATGCATGGGCTTCATTCAATCGCCCAATATGAGGCACATTGATGAGCCCCAACAATCCAGATTGATCTAACCCACTCACCCAAGATTGAGGAATCTGCCAAATTGGGGAATCAGGCCCCATCGGGATTGACTCATAGGGCTCATCCCTGACATATTTGAACAATAGCATGTCATGGTCTTCAAATTTCAACCTGATCAACACAGAGATGATGTCGACTGAGCACTTCATCCCCTTCGGCAGCAGTGGCAATTTTGGTGGATACTTCTGATTCTTTGACGTCTTCCTCGGCTTGGCTCCCGAACACGTAGGAGTGACATATCCCAAAATGTCATGAACAAAGACACACCAAGGTTCCATGGACTCAAAATCTCCTGAGCTTGATGGCCTAATCTGTGCAGTTCCTTCTCGTTGCACTCTTGCCAATGTGCAAGCTTGCCTCTTCGGCGGCGGCGTGGGACTAGGCCTCTGAGCCTGCCGTTTCCGCTTGGGAATGGACGATGAAATGAATGGAATGCTCATAATTTATTCTTCAACAGCCGTGGGCCGAATAGGGGACTCGTACTCACTTGAAATCTCAATGGCGTCGAGGTCGCTCAACATGCCTCACGCCTCAACCCTTAAAATGCACTTGACAGCTCTAACCTGCAACACTACAACTCACTCAACAGCTCACACCACACTGCACAATCCCTTCTTTGCTTCACACTCTGGTCGATCAACTGAACAATGCCATCCTTACGCATCTCATGTGCTTTTTATAGCCACCTCCAGCTCAAAACTTATTATTGCCAAATCTATTATCACCATGATTACAAAATCTGGTATTAATGACGCCAAATCCGTCGGCGATATTACTCCTCTAACGGTCGGATCACTCATTAATGCGGGTCACTTCAACAAGCGTCGTCGGCCAACTGTTTAACTACTTGCATTTATTACTTGATTGGACCAACCCACAGCCCTGCAATTGTCGTAAGTGGTCGACCAATAATCTCTTACAAACTTTAACCTTGCGCAGCCTCTCCCCCGGGGCTCGCCTTGCTGTTCTGAACTAAAATCTTCATTTTTTTTTCAGCGCTGCAAGTAGTGCGCATCGCCTGCCCCGACCTATAGGGATTTAAGCAACTCCCATTGACAAGCGTCAGTAAGACTGCACCATCTAATTGCTGTAATTGAACTGCACCGCGAGAAGTAATGGAATGAACAAGATACAGACCTAACCAGTGCATTTGTAACTTACCTGGATGCTTGATGAACTTATTGTCATATAACAACACCAAATCTCCTACCGCAAAGTATTTTTTCTTAATGTGGTGATCATGCCATGCCTTCTGTCGATCCTTCGCAACCTGTTGGTGGAAGCCAGTAATAAAGCGGTCTTCTTCAAGTTGGATCAACTGCACAATTCGTTCTTCTAACGCTTCTGCATCATCCATGCCCGTCGCTACAGAAATGCATAGATTGGGAAAAATATACTCTGTTACGGAGAGAAATTCCTATGGCTTGGGGTACCACAACAAACAGATTAACTCCAGAAATCAATCCTTCCCTATATGCAAGAGAAACCAAACATCTGACACTAAAGGATCTCGGTTCGTACCTTATTCCGGATGGTTGATGTAGATCCCTGTTGAGCTTTTCCACTCTCGCTTGTATCAGCAATTTGCTTCCTCAACATTTAGCAAACAAGACAAGCATGCTATAGATCATTGTGTTGGACCTACTCTAGCATATATAATCAATAACATATAAGCATTTAAAAGCATCCATGGATCAAATACTCATTCAAATACACATTATTGGACAGGAAAATATATTTCTATTGATATAAAATAGAGATTACAATAGTGACAACCTCTGTCGGCATGTCTATGAATCGGAGAAACTGATTCCCCCACTTGGGCCTCCACCACTTCAATCCTCCATCTCTCGATAGCAAGCTCACAAGCAAAAGGCAAGCTTGCGAAGAACACAAAGTGCTCCAAGGGACAAAGGGATGCAGACTCAAGTATAGGCTCCGGCAACAATGGACTATAGTTTTCTTGCTCTTCAATTTCTCTCCTTTCAATGTATCCAAAGGGTTCCTTATATAGCTCTTCAATGGGGTAATGGAAGGTCGAATTTGAGCGATCTCAAGGAATATGGAAGGCCAAGAGACAAGTGACTTGGATCCACATCAAGGAAAACTCCAAAATCATTTAGCCTTTTGCACACATCCCGATGTACACGAGTTTAAGGGTCAAATCCGTGCATATACGTGAGAAAGGGATTAAAAGTCATGTATGGCAATTATTGCATGTTTTTAGGGATGATCTTGGAAACATCAAAGGTACAAAAATGGTACATGGGGTCTAAAAAGTCTGCAGAGGGATAGGGAAGGCCATAAAGGTGTGATCCACCATGTGTGGTAAAATCAGTTGTAATAGATTCCCCCTAATGTGTGAGGTGAGAGGGATCATACAATGGCCGAAATACATTATAAGTCCATCCCAGAAGTGGAGTGATGAAGTACCCAGTGGAAGAACCAGCTATCCAATCAATACAATAAAATGATCAAACTCTACACATAACTGCAAGTAGATGTAGCAGTCCCGGATACATAAGAGTACAATGGCCATGAATAGGAATGATACAAAATATGACATGTGTGGTCATTGCCACGTACAATATAGATAGATCATAATCTCCATGATGAAGATATACACATGATCATGATCTCCATGTAGGCTGAAGATATATAATGGATCAAGATCTCCATAATGGCTGGAGATATCTAATATATACTGGAATCAAGTCATGAGAGCTAAAATATCATGAACACTGGCACGATCAAGGAAGTAGCATATATGAGATGCCACTAGTCTGGAAGGTCTTCTACACAAATCGATACGAGTACATGTCCTACTATGTGAATAGAAGTGTCGAGGTCGAACATAGTAGTCCATCGTCTGATTACCGGTCATTGATATATACCGTTAACAGATGCGAGATCACCCACCGATAATGAAAATGGGAATCAAGGTACTAGAGTGCAAACTAACAAGTGTGAATAAATGTGTTGAGGTCGAACACTTGAGAGAATCCATCGATCAAGAGACATTAATGTATTCCCACAAAACTGTTGATGGCGAGAGAACTTGCCACTGATGACTGCAAGTCTCAAGGCACTCAAAAATGACTCTAGATTCCTATCCCAGAATAAATGATCTGAAGTCGATGGGATGAAATCCGTTGGAAGGAGGGCATTAAGGCATCCCCCATCATCCAACATGAGGTACTCAGCAAAGCTGTATAATCTGGAAGGACTCGATCATAATGTGCACAAACCAGTATCAGTACTAGGAATGGCCGACATGCAAAGTCAAGAGAACTGAGGAATGGTCGACTCAGGTTTCAACTTCCTTCGAACAAGAGCATAAAGGAGAATGGTGACTGAATGTAGGCAGCATAGACTCGATATACAAAACTGGGACATCTCTACGACACAGGAGGCATCGACAGAGGCTCCATAGGGACTAGAATCTTAACCAGTCGGTGGAGATAAACTCAAAGAAACGAGTACAACTCCTAAAGTCAAAATATTAACCCAACCAACGGATGTGATATACAGTGCTCTGTTCGAAGGTGACACGACTCGATTGCTTCCAAAGATAACATCTTTTCTTGTCTGGATTTTTGGTTTTTTTATTCTTTTGGACTTTTTCAAATATTTTGAAAAGCTTGAAAAAGAATAAAAGTGCTTTATAGTTACAGACTAGGAGGAGACGAGTGTGAATGGGAAAACAAACTAGTTCCAAGCAGCGAAACATACCTATGCTCAATGCAAGGACACGTGTAGGATAACGATACTCGGGGAAAAGTCCCCTCCCAGTAAAAATGGGGAATCAAGCTGCAAAGGATATATAAAATGGCTCTGCGTGGCTAGACATGAGACAAGCTCGGGCTATATAGCTGATAATCAAAATTGGCGAAGCCAGCATAAGGCTCAATAAGGCAGGAAAAACTCATGATAATGCAATTACAACTTGACATAAGGGAGTCCCGGGGAAATGGCCAGCATAAAGGTCAAGAGGAGTATGAAGCTCTTGCTCAAAGTCATGGCGGTACTCTACAAAGGACTCCCGGACCTAAGAGAGGACTCACAGCATGGGTACCAAATGCAAAGGGTAGCTAAATAGGACACCCATGTATAGGAAATCTCTACCATTCACATAGTACCACTTCTAACAATAGCATGAAGGTTCTGTGATACAATGGAATGGGTTTGTACCTAAGGTTAAGATGGAACGGTGATATGGAAATGCATAAGTGCAAGCGCATGTGATATCCTAACCTATATGCCAGTTCAAACATAATACCTATAATAGGAACAAATGGGTTGAAACCTCGAAGAGAGTGTACAAGAGCTGGACCCTACATGACAACCATATTAGTCCAAAATAACCCAAAATAGTCAATAAAGAATCCAAACTATAGGATATAGGGATGAATGATCATGACAACTAAATTCAAAGGAAATAGCGCGGTGGACGATGGGCCATAAGAAGGAATGTAAAGTGTAGACCCAACATTCACATATCCACTACCACCCCCATGAGGGTTACCACTAGTGTAAAGACCGAGAGAAGGGAGTCAACATCCTCCACAAATGGAGTAGAGGGCGGAATGTGACCACTCCCAAATCTTTGAGCATGGTAAGGGGTTGCGATGCCCCCACATTTGACACCAGGGTCCATACTAGGACCAAGGATGGGTGATAGGATACTAGGCATGCCAAAAATAAAAGGACCTGAACTCAAGAGAGCATAAATATACTCAAGTAACTGCGATCCCAAAGGCCAACTAGCACACCAAGAGCACACTCCTAAGAAAATATACAGCCAAAATACAAGCAAACTAAGGGGAGGATATGTGAGCTCCCGTATGTAGCAGGTATGTCTCGCCTAGGAGAGGCTCGAAACTCCCATACACTACAAGCGGAGGTACGTAACCAATTATAGTGGCCCTCATCTTCAACGCATAAAGCGACTATGATGTTCGACCTCTACCTAGCTAGGACACTCACAGAATAACCTCTGCAAGTACCCCTTGTGATACCTATGTAAGGAAACTAAGGTCACCTCAATATAACCAATGCTCAGGCGGACAGTCGCAGGCGGGATCGACTATATGGGCAGGGTAGCAAAGCCTGAAACTCTCAAAAGAGCCCCTAGATATGAATAAAATCCTGGAAATATCTCCGGTGCTACTCAGTTATGACCAAGGGTCATCCCAATCATTAACCACTCACACTGCCTCATGCTTAACTCCCCAGTGGAGTCGCCAATTATGTTACGGAGAGAAATTCCTATGGCTTGGGGTACCACAACAGACAGATTAACTCCAGAAATCAATCCTTCCCTATATGCAAGAGAAACCAAACATCTAACACTAAAGGATCTCGATTTGTACCTTATTTCGGACGGTTGATGTAGATCCCTGTTGAGCTTTTCCACTCTCGCTTGTATTAGCAATTTGCTTCCTCAACATTCAACAAACAAGACAAGCATGCTATATATAATTGTGTTAGACCTACTCTAGCATATATAATCAATAACATATAATCATTTAAAATCATCCATGGATCAAATACTCATTCAAATACACATTATTGGACAGGAAAAGATATTTCTATTGATATAAAATAGAGATTACAATAGTGACAACCTTTGTCGGCACGTCTGTGAATCGGAGAAACTGAGTCCCCCACTTGGGCCTCCACCACTTAAATCCTCCATCTCTCGATAGCAAGATCACAAACAAAAGGCAAGATTGGGAAGAACACAAAGTGCTCCAAGGGACAAAGGGATGCAGACTCAAGTATAAGCTCTGGCAACAATGGACTATAGTTTTCTTGCTCTTTAATTCCTCTCTTTTTAATGTATCCAAAGGGTTCCTTATATAGCTCTTCAATGGGGTAATGGAAGGTTGAATCTGAGTGATCTCAAGGCATATGGAAGGCCAAGAGACAAGTGACTCGGATCCACATCAAGGAAAACTCCAAAATCATTTGGCCTTTTGCACACATCCTGATGTATGCGGGTTTAAGGGTCAAATATTTGTATATACGTGAGAAAGGGATTAAAAGTCGCATATGGCAATTATTGCATGTTTTTAGGGAAGATATTGGAAACATCAAAGGTACAAAAATGGTCCATGTGGTCTAAAGAGTCTGCAGAGGGACAAAAACGGTCCATGGGGTCTAAAGAGTCTGCAGAGGCCATAAACGTGTGATCCACCATGTGTGGTAAAATCCGTTGTAATAGATGCCCCCTAATGTGTGAGGAGAGAGGGGTCATACAATGGCAAAAATACATTATAAGTCCATCCCAGAAGTGGAGTGATGAAGAACCCAGTGGAAGAACCAGCCATCCAATCAATACAATACAATGATCAAAACTCTGAACATAATTGCAAGTAGATGTAGCAGTCCCGGATACATAAGAGTACAATGGACATGAATAGGCATGATACAAAATATGACATGTGTGGTCATCACCACGTACAATATAGATAGATCAGAATCTCCATGATGAAGATATACACAGGATCATGATCTCCATGTAGGCTGAAGATATATAATGGATCAAGATCTCTATAATGGCTAGAAATATCTGACATATACTGGAATCAAGTCACAAGAGCTGAAATCTCATGAACACTGGCACGATCAAGGAGGTAGCATATATGAGATGCCTCTAGTCTGAAAGGTCTTCTACACAAAGCGCTACGAGTACATGTCCTGCTATGTGAATAGAGGTTTCGAGGTCGAACATAGTAGTGCATCGTCTGATTAATGGTCATTAATGTATACCGTTAACAGACGCGATATCACCCACCGATAATGAAAATGGGAATCAAGGTACTAAAGTGCAAACTAACAAGTGTGATTAAATGTGTTGAGGTCGAACACTTGAGAGAATCCATCGATTAGGGGACATTGATGTATTCCCACAAAACTGTCGATGGCGAAAGAACCTGCCACTGATGACTGCAAGTCTCAAGGCACTAAAAAATGACTCTAGATTCCTATCCCAGAATAAATGATCTGAAGTCGATGGGATGAAATCCGCTGGAAGGAGGGCATTAAGGCATCCCCCATCATCCAACACGAGGTACTCAGCAAAGCTGTATAATGTGAAAGGACTCGATCATAATGTGCACGAACCAGTAACTGTACCGAGAATGGCTGACATGCAAAGTCAAGATAATTGAGGAATGGCTGACTCAGGTTTCAACTTCCTTCAAACAAGAGCATAAAGGCGAATGGTGACTGAATGTAGGCAACATAAACTTGATATACAAAATTGGGACATCTCTACGACACAGGAGGCATTGACAGAGGCTCCATAGGGACTGGAAGCTTAACCAGTCGGTGGAGATAAACTTAGAGAAATGAGTGCATCTCCTAAAGTCAAACTATTAACCCAACCAACGGATGTGATACACAGTGCTCTGTTCGAAGGCGACACGACTAGATTGCTGCCAAAGATAACATCTTTTCTTGTTCGAATTTTTGGTTTTTTGATTTTTTTGGACTTTTTCAAATATTTTGAAAAGATTGAAAAAGAATAAAAGTGCTTTATAGTTACAGACTAGGAGGAGACGAGTGTTAATGGGCAAACAAACTAGATCCAAGCAATGGAACATACCTATTCTCAATGCAAGGACACATGTGTAGGATAACAACACTCAGGGGAAAGTCCCCTCCCAGTAAAAATGGGGAATCAAGCTGTAAAGGATATATAAAATGGCTCTGTGTGGCTAGACATGAGAGAAGCTTGGGCTATATAGCTGATAATCAAAGTTAGGGAAGCCGGCATAAGGCTCAACAAGGTAGGAAAAACTCATGATAATGCAATTACAACTTGACATAAGGGAGTGCCGGGGAAATGGCCAGTATAACGGTCAAGAGGAGTGTGACGCTCTTACTCAAAGTCATGGCGGTACTCTACAAAGGACTCCCAGACCTAATAGAGGACACACAGCATGGGTACCAAATTCAAAGGGTATCTAACTAGGACACCCATGTATAGGAAATATCTACCATTCACATAGTACCACTTCTAACAACAGCATGAAGGTTCTGTGACATAATGGAATGGGTTCGTACCTAAGGTTAAGATGGAACGATCATAAGGAAATGCATAAGTGCAAGCGCATGTGATATCCTAACCTATATGCCAGTTCAGACATAATACCTATGATAGGAACGAACGGGTTGAAACCTTAGAGAGAGTGTACAAAAACTGGACCCTACATGACAACCATATTAGTCCAAAACAACCCAAAATAGTCAATAAAGAATCCAAACTATATGATATAGGGATGAATGATCATGACAACTAAATTCAAAGGAAACAGTGCGGTGGACGATGGGCCATAAAAATGAATGTAAAGTGTAGACCCAACGTTCACGTATCCACTACCACCCCCGTGAGGGTGACCACTAGTGTAAAGACCGAGAGAAGGGAGTCAACATCCTCCACAAATGGATTAGAAGGCAGAATGTGACCACTCCCAAATCTATGAGCATGGTAAGGGGTTGTGATGCCCCCAAGTTTGACACCAGGATCTGTACTAGGACCAAGGATGGGTGATAATATACCAGGTATGCCAAAAACAAAAGGACCTGAACTCAAGAGAGCATAAATATACTTAAGTAACCGCGATCCCAAAGGCCAACTAGCGCACCAAGAGCACACTCCTAAGAAAATCTACAGCCAAACTACAAGCAAACCAAGGGGAGGATATGTGAGCTCCCGAATGCAACAGGTATGTCTCACCTAGGAGAGGCTCGAAACTCCCATACACTACAAGCGGAGGTACGCAACCAATTAGAGTGGCCCTCAGCTTCAACGCATAAAGTGACTGTGCTATCCGACCTCTACCTGGCCAGGACACTCACAGAATAACCTCTGCAAGTACCCCCTGTGATACCTAGGTAAGGAAACTAAGGTCACCTCAATATAACCAATGCTCAGGCGGGAAGTTGCAGGCGGGATCGATCGTATAGGAAGGGTAGCAAAGCCTGAAACTCTCGAAAGAGCACCCAGATACAAATACAATCCTAGAAATATCTTCGGTGCTACTCAGTTATGACCAGGGGTCATCCCAATCATTAACTGCTCACACTGCCTCGTGCTTAACTCCCTTGTAAGAGGACGATCCTGAGAAACACTAATTATACCAAGGAATTTCACACTCTCACCTGGACAAACACATACATGTTGTTGTTTATTGTTCTTGGAGAATTTACTCACAATGAACTATTCCAAGACCCTAAAACCTAATCTTGTTGAAGTACCCTATAAAAGAAACGAGTGTAATTTATTTTATTATGCGTTGATTTTAATTGGATGTAATTACTCAAAGGGAAATGGCCGTGCAACTAATGACATTATGACTCAGCAGTGAAATAAATATGCACACCATAACAAATAGTGCTAAGTGCAATCTTTGTCAAATGAAAAACAGGGTATGCCACTACATGAGATGCATAAAAAATCATTCCTTCGATGTCAATGCAATCCTTCCTATATGAAATCCTAAATACAACTCTCATCCAAGCAATCCAATGCAAGTACATCCTCAAATCCATATCTAAGATGCAACTAAGAGTGCAACTACTTTGTATTTTTCAATATAAAAGAATGAAAAATGCAATAAAATTCATCTAAAACTCTTAGTCTCCGTAGCAAGTATAAAACACAAGCCCAGCAAGACACCGAGACAAAAAAGAGTAATGCACTAATGGCAAAACAAAAAGGATAAATGACTAAAACCACTTTCAAAGAAAATTCAATGAAAAGGTGGTCTTTGGTCATAAAAGAAGCATCCAACAGACAACAGCAGACCCAAGGAAGACCCAACCACACTCACAACCCACCCAACAACTTACCACAACATCAAACTCACCAAAAGGGAGGATGTATGCGACTGTTTAAAGAACAGCTGTGTATATACGCGACTTTTGGCCAAAAAGCTGCATGTATATGCGGATTTTGGCCAAAAACCTGCGTGTATACATGACTTTTGGCCAAAACCCACGTATGTACGTGACTTTTAGCCAAAAACCCGTGTATACAGAGAAGACAGTGGTAAAAAGCAGGCCAAGGGTCAAACCAATAAAGGGGAGTGTCAATGAATGAACATACTATAAAATACAACACAAAAAAAGGAGAAACAAAGAGCAAGTAAGGAATATCAAGCACATTGTGCCCCTAAACCCCAAAGAAAAACAAGGAACGTCCCCAGTAGAGTCGCCAATTCTGTTACAGAGAGAAATTCCTATGGCTTGGGGTACTACAAAAGACAGATTAACTCCAGAAATCAATCCTTCCCTATATGCAAGAGAAAACAAGCATCTAACACTAAAGGATCTCGGTTCGTACCTTATTCTGGATGGTTGATGTAGATCCCCATTGAGCTTTTCCACTCTCGCTTGTATTATCAATTTGCTTCCTCAAAATTCAGAAAACAAGACAAGCATGCTATATATAATTGTGTTAGACCTACTCTAGCATATATAATCAATAACATATAATCATTTAAAAGCATCCATGGATCAAATACTGATTCAAATACACATTATTGGACAGGAAAATATATTTCTATTGATGTAAAACTGAGTCCCCCACTCGGGCCTCCACCACTTCAATCCTCCATCTCTCGATAGCAAGCTCACAAGAAAAAGGCAAGCTTGGGAAGAACACAAAGTGCTCCAAGGGACAAAGGGATGCAGACTCAAGTATAAGCTCTGGAAACAATGGACTATAGTTTTCTTGCTCTTCAATTCCTCTCTTTTCAATGTATCCAAAGGGTTCCTTATATAGCTCTTCAATGGGGTAATGGAAGGTCGAATCCAAGTGATCTAAAGGCATATGGAAGGCCAAGAGACAAGTAACTCGGATCCACATCAATGAAAACTCCAAAATCATTTGGCCTTTTGCACACATACCGATGTACACGGGTTTAAGGGTCAAATCTGCGTATATACGCGAGAAAGAGATTAAAAGTCACGTATGGAAATGATTGCATGTTTTTAGGGATGATCTTGGAAACATCAAAGGTACAAAAATGGTCCATGGGGTCTAAAGAGTCTACAGAGGGACAGGGAAGGCCATAAAGGTGTGATCCACCATGTGTGGTAAAATCAGCTGTAACAGATGCCCCCTAATGTGTGAGGTGAGAGGGGTCATACGATGGCCAAAATACATTATAAGTCCATCCCAGAAGTGGAGTGATGAAGAACCAGGTAGAAGAACCAGCCACCCAACAGTTTAATACAATGATGAAACTCTGCACATAACTGCAAGTAGATATAGCAGTCCCTTATACATAGAGTACAATGGCCATGAATAGGCATGATACAAAATATGACATGTGTGGTCATTGCCATGTACAATATAGATAGATCAGAATCTCCATGATGAATATATACAAAGGATCATGATCTCCATGAAAGCTGAACATATATAATGGATCAAGATCTCCATAATGGCTGGAAATATCTGACATACACTGGAATCAAGTCACGAAAGCCGAAATCTCATGAACACTGGCACGATTAAGGAGGTAGCATATATGAAATGCCACTGATCTGGAAGGTCTTCTACACAATCCGCTACGAGTACATGTCCTACTATGTGAATAGAGGTGTCGAGGTTGAACATAGTAGTCCATCGTCTGATTACCGGTCATTGATGTATACCGTTAACAAACGTGAGATCACCCACCGATAATGAAAATGGGAATCAAGGTACTAGAGTGCAAACTAACAAGTGTGAATAAATGTGTTGAGGTCAAACACCTCAGAGGATCCATCGATCAGGAGACATTGATGTATTCCCAAAACTGTTGATGGAGAGAGAACCTGCCACTGATGACTGCAAGTCTCAAGGCACTCAAAAACGACTCTAGATTCCTATCCCAGAATAAATGATCTGAATTCGATGGGATGGAATCCGCTAGAAGGAGGGCATTAATGCATCCCTCATCATCCAACACGAGGTACTCAGCAAAGTTGTATAATGTGGAAGGAATCGATCATAATGTGCATAAACTAGTATCAGTGCCGGGAATGGTTAACATGCAAAGTCAAGAGAACTGAGGAATGGCCGACTCAAGTTTCAAATTCCTTTGAACAAGATCATAAATGCGAATGGTGACTGAATGTAGGCAGCATAGACTCGATATACAAAATTGGGACATCTCTGCGACACAGGAGGCATCGATAGAGGCTCCATAGGGACTAGAAGCTTAACCAGCCGGTGGAGATAAACTCAGAGAAACGAGTACAACTCCTAAAGTAAAACTATTAACCCAACCAACGGATGTGATATATAGTGCTCTGTTCGAAGGCGACATGACTCGACTGCTGCCAAAGATAACATCTTTTCTTGTCTGGCTTTTTGGTTTTTTGATTTTTTTGGAAATTTTCAAATATTTTGAAAAGATTGAAAAAGAATAAAAGTGATTTATAGTTACAAACTAGGAGGAGACGACTGTTAATGGACAAACAAACTAGTTCCAAGTAGCAAAACATACCTATGCTCAATGCAAGGACACATGTGTAGGATAACGACACTAGGGGGAAAGTCCCCTCCCGGTCAAAATGGGGAATCAAGCTGCAAAGGATATATAAAATGGCTCTGCGTGGCTAGACATGAGATAGGCTCAGGATATATAGCTGATAATCAAAGTCAGCGAAGCCGGCATAAGGCTCAATAAGGCAGGAAAAACTCATGATAATGCAATTACAACTTGACATAAGGTAGTGCCGGGGAAATGGTCATCATAAATCTCAAGAGGAGTATGAAGCTCTTGCTCAAAGTCATGGCAGTACTCTACAAAGGACTCCCGGACCTAAGAGAGGACTCACAGCATGGGTACCAAATGCAAAGGGTAGCTAACTAGGACACCCATGTATAGGAAAGCTCTACCATTCACATAGTACCACTTCTAACAATAGCATGAAGGTTTTGTGATACAATGGAATGGGTTCGTACCTAAGGTTATGATGGAACGGTCATAAGGAAATGCATAAGTGCAAGCGCATGTGATATCCTAACCTATATGCCAGTTCAAACATAATACCTATGATAGGAACGAACGGGTTGAAACCTTGGAGAGAGTGTACAAAAACTGGACCCTACATGACAACCATATTAGTCCAAAACAACCCAAAATAGTCAATAAATAATCCAAACTAAAGGATATAGGGATGAATGATCATGACAACTAAATTCAAAGGAAATAGTGCAGTGGACGATGGGCCATAAAAAGGAATGTAAAGTGTAGACCCAATGTTCACATATCCACTACCACCCCCATGAGTGTGACCATTGGTGTAAAGACCGAGAGAAGGGAGTCAACATCCTCCACAAATGGACTAGAGGGCGGAATGTGACCACTCCCAAATCTATGAGCATGGTAAGGGGTTGTGATGCCCCCAAGTTTGACACCAAGGTCCGTACTAGGACCAAGGATGGGTGATAGGATACCAGGCATGCCAAAAATAAAAGGACCCGAACTCAAGAGAGAATAAATATACTCAAGTAACCGCGATCCTAAAGGCCAACTAGTGCACCAAGAGCACACTCCTAAGAAAATCTACAGCCAAAATACAAGCAAACCAAGGGGAGGATATACACAAGGTATGTGATCTCCCGAATGCAACAGGTATGTCTCACCTAGGAGAGGCTTAAAACTCCCATACACTACAAGCAGAGGTACATAACCAATTATAGTGGCCCTCAGCTTCAACGCATAAAGCGACTGTGCTGTCCGACCTCTACCTGGCCAGGACACTCACAGAATAACCTCTGTAGGTACCCTCTATGACACCTAGGTAAGGAAACTAAGGTCACGTCAATATAACCAATGCTCAGTTGGATAGTCACAAGCGGGATCGACCGTATGGGCAGGGTAGAAAAGCCCAAAACTCTCGAAAGAGCCCCCAGATATGAATACAATCCTGGAAATATCTCTGGTGCTACTCAGTTATGACCAAGGGTCTTCCCAATCATTAACCGCTCACACTGCCTCGTGCTTAACTCCCTTGTAAGAGGAGGATCATGAGAAACACTAATTATACCAAGGAATTTCGCACTCTCACCTGGACAGACACATACATGCTATTGTTTAGTGGTCTTGGAGAATTTACTCACAATGAACTATTCCAAGACCCTAAAACCTAATCTTGTTGGTGTACCCTATAAAAGAAACAAGTGTAATTCATTTTATTATGAGTTGATTTCATTGGTTGTAATTACTCAAAGGGAAATGGCCATGCAACTAATGACATTATGACTCAACAGTGAAATAAATATGCACACCATAACAAACAATGCTAAGTGCAATCTTTGTCAAATGAAAAGTAGGGTATGCCACTACATGAGATGCATAAAAAATCATTCCTTCGATGTCAATGCAATCCTTCCTATATGAAATCCTAAATACAACTCTCATCCAAGCAATCCAATGCAAGTACATCCTCAAATCCATATCTAAGATGCAACTAAGAGTGCAACTACTTTGTATTTTTCAATATAAAAGAATGAAAAATGCAATAAAATTTATCTAAAACTCTCGGTCTCCGCAGCAAGTATAAAACACATGCCCAGCAAGACACCGAGACAAAAAAGAGTAATGCACTAATGGCAAAACAAAAAGGATAAATGACTAAAACTACTTTCAAAGAAAAATCAATGAAAATGTGGTCTCTGGTCATAAAAGAAGCATCCAACAGACAACATCAGACCCAAGGAAGACCCAACCACACTCACAACCCACCCAACAACTTCCCGCAACATCAAACTCACCAAAAGGGAGGATGTACGTGACTATTTAAAGAATAGCTGCATATGTATGCGAATTTTGGCCAAAAAGCTACATGTATACACGGATTTTGGCCAAAAGCCTGCGTGTATACGTGACTTTTGGCCAAAAATCCGCGTATGTATGCAACTTTTAGCCAAAAACCTGTGTATATAGAGAAGACATTGGTAAAAATCAGGCCAAGGGTCAAACCAATAAAGGGGGGTGTCAATGGATGAACATACTATAAAATGCAACACAAAAACAAGGAGAAACAAAGAGCAAGTCAAGAATATCAAGCACATTATGCCCCCAAACCCTAAAGAAAAACAAGGAACGTCCTCAACAGAGTCGCCAATTCTGTTACGGAGAGAAATTCCTATGGCTTGGGGTACCACAAAAGACAGATTAACTCCAGAAATCAATCCTTCCCTATATGCAAGAGAAACCAAACATCTAACACTAAAGGATCTCGGTTCGTACCTTATTCCGCACAGTTGATGTAGATCCTCGTTGAGCTTTTCCACTCTCGCTTGTATTAGCAATTTGCTTCCTCAAAATTCAGCAAACAAGACAAGCATGCTATATATAATTGTGTTAGACCTACTCTAGCATATATAATCAATAACATATAAGCATTTAAAAGCATCCATGGATCAAATACTCATTCAAATACACATTATTGGACAAGAAAAGATATTTCTATTGATATGAAACAGAGATTACAATAGGGACAACCTCTGTCGACATGTCTGTGAATCGGAGAAACTGAGTCCCCCACTTGGGCCTCCACCACTTCAATCCTCCATCTCTCGATAGCAAGCTTGGAATGAACACCAAGTGCTCCAAGGGACAAAGGGATGCAGACTCAAGTATAATCTCCATCAACAATGGACTATAGTTTTCTTTCTCTTTAGTTCCTCTCCTTTCAATGTATCCAAAGGGTTCCTTATATAGCTCTTCAATGGGGTAATGGAAGGTCAAATTCGAGTGATCTCAAGGCATATGGAAGGCCAAGAGACAAGTGCCTCGGATCCACATCAAGGAAAACTCCAAAATCATTTGGCCTTTTGCACACCTCCCGATGTACGCGGGTTTATGGGTCAAATCGACGTATATACGCGAGAAAGGGATTAAAAGTCGCATATGGCAATTATTGCATGTTTTTAGGGATGATCTTGGAAACATAAAAGGTATAAAAATGGTCCATGGGGTCTAAAGAGTCTACAGAGGAACAGGGAAGGACATAAAGGTGTGATCCACCATGTGTGGTAAAATCAGCTGTAACATACTCCATGGGCATGACTACCTATTTCCCATAAACCATCTTAAATGGTGTTTGACCGGTTAGCTATTTACAAGTAGTGCAATAGGCCCATATCATTGCTAGAATTTTTAGGTCACAGTCATCACGGTTAGCATTACATACCTTAGTCAACGATGTTTCCAAGATTTTGTTGAATGCTTCGACTGTCCCATTCTCCTGTGGATGGTATGGTGTACTCCTCTTATGTTGCACCTACAACTCCTCAATTAGTGCTTTCACAGCCCAGTTGACGAAGTGACTGCCCTTGTCACTCATCAAGATCCTAGGACACCCAAATCGTGTCACGATGTTTTCAAAGATGAACCTCACTTCCATCACAACGGTACAATCCACAACTAGGGAAGCTTTCGCCCACCTAGTGAGATAGTCGGTTGCAATAATGATGTATAGCGCACCAGTATGCTTCCCTGGTGGATTAATAGGACCCACAAAATCCACATCCCATTTATCAAATGGTTGCAGAGTCACCTGTGATACCAGCGGCATCTCATCCCGCCGCGATGGTTTATCGACACACTGGCAGACATTGCAGCTCCTTGCATAGTCTGTGGCATCGTTATGCAACGTATGCCACCATAGTCCGGCGCGCAACACCTTTCACGCAGTAGCCCGACCTCCATAGTGGCCTCCTGCAATTCCTGCATGTGCTTCTTCGAGAATGGGACCCTGCTCATGCAATAAAATACACCGTCACAAGATTTCATCTGGTCCAAGCTTATATAACTGTCCAACAATTAATTGAAAATCAGAAGCCTTTACTACCAGCTGCTTCTTTTGGCCAGTCGACATGTCCTCCAGGGTGACACCAATGGCCAAAAACTGAATAATTGGTGCATAGTGATCATCTGCGATGTCAAAATGGAATAGTTGCACATCTAGCAATCCGTCATCAATATTGGTCGGTTCTTCGCCGTTCTCAACGTGACACTGTAATGTCCCGGTTTTGACCCTGTCACAATAGATGTATATATGATGTATATATTGTAAATGATCATGGTGTGGAGCTAAAGGCCAAGGCCCCACCATTGATCGGTAATGCTATGTTTTGGATTTAAATTGTCACCAAAGGTCTATCGGGGCATGCGGCATATAATATGTTGGCCATCATGTAAATATGCATCATAATTAATTAATGGACACAACCAGCTACGGTCGCGGCAACTAAATCGAATGGGGCATGATTTCCTAAGGATAAGGGGGGGGTGAAATATTTAACCTATGGGCCAATGGGGAAAATCCAAATGTCTATGAGAAGACCCATTAAGCTGTCAACTACCTTTCTTGTCTTTTTCCCCAATCATTTATTTCTGCTAGAATGTGGTTGAGTTAGTTATTGCATGGAATGGGAAGAGTATGGGCAACCAAATTCGAATTGGGTAGAGACCTATTTTTGAAAAACGTGTTCTAACTTCCTTGGCAAGGAAAATGCCCAAAAACGTAGGCCATTCTGCCATAAGGGGGGGGGTGAAATATTTAAATTTTGGGGCTGTGTAATCCTTTTCTCCTGTTTAAGCTGTAAAAGCCGAATTGGTTGCCTGAGTGCAATGGCTGGTCTTGGGACTGTGTGAGGAGTAAGGATTTTGGCTTGGATGCTTGATAAACCTGGTGTTAGAAACCACACAGACAGAATTAGAGGGCTGGCCTTCTTCTCCATCACCCCTAAATAGCACTGGAAGGGAATGCAGGGCCTGAGGGACTGTGTAGCAGAGAAGGGACTGATTCCTTGTGTTGGGTGTGGATGGGTGTCTTAGAGGTCAGGCTAGTTCTGGTGTAGGTGTTCTTGGCTCTGTAATGAGCTCACCAGCTTAGCAACTTGCCTTCATCAACTCCTTAATGGCCTGATAAACCCAACTTGTTGGCTTGGCTATGTGTTTTGTGTATCCTGGCTATGTGTAAGCCCGCTAGTTCCCTTATTCCTTGGAGAATCATGCCCAGCTCGGGGGTGGCAGTGTTGCTGAGAGATTGATGAGCACGCTGGCCTATGGTTGGGTGGAACGTTGCAGCGACGTAGCTGGTTGCGGATCGAGTTCCTCATAAGATAAGTGATCTTGTGCATTTTACCTCTACAATTCTATATTTACTGTTAATTAAAATGGAATGAACATGTTGAAATAATGAATGTTTGTTTGAATGCTGATGGTTTCCGCTGTGTAGGATGATTAAAATGCATCTGTGTATGATAAGCATCCCTGTGTGCACATTTCAGTTTAAATTCTCTTTCAGCGTTCTGTTTAGGCAATTTTTAAGCCTGTACATGTTCATGGGCTCTTAGCCCGGTCTGTTATAGCCATTAGATCGCGTCCTCTTTGCCGGTCGGAGGCTTGGGTACATGACAGAGACAGATGATTTGGGCCAGCGTTCAATTGTCCTAGCTTCACAACTATTTCAAAATCAAACTCCTGGAAGAGTAACAGCCATCGATAGATCTCCCCCCCCCCAACACAGGCTTATTGACCGGGTATTGAAAATCAGAATGATCAGTGAACATCTTGAAATGTCTGCCCAACAAGTAGTGCTATAACTTTTGCAATGCATAAACTATCGCCAAGCCTTCCGTTTCTTTCGTTGTATAATTTCGTTCAGCAAAATACAGCTTTGTATTGGCGTATGCGATCGGGTGATCCAGGTCGCCCTCACCTGGTTGCGCAAGAACGACCCCCAGCATGATAGAAGAAGCGTCGACGTGCACATGGAACTCCTTATCCCAATCAGGAAAAACTAGTTTGGGCGCAGAGGCCATCTTGGCATTCAAAGTGTCAAAACTTCCTTGACATTCCTGAGTCCATTCATAGGCTGCATCATTCTTTAGTAGTTTCTCCATGGGGGCAGTAATTGCAGCGTATCCTTTGATAAAATTGCGATAGTATCCAATATTCCCCAGTGTGGCCTGAAGCATTTTAACATTAGTCGGTGGTGGTAAACTGAGGATTAGCGCGATCTTCGTCGGATCGACCAACAGACCTTCTTTGCAGACTATGTGCCCCAGTAGGATTCCAAATGGTGCATTATTCAATCCAAATGACATGATATTGAAAACAACCCCACTCAGTGACAAGCGTAGTCTTATAGTGATCCTCCTTCGCAATCCATATCTGGTGGTATCCCGAGAATCCATCCATGAAAGAACACATCTCCTGGCCGCCTACGCCTTCAAGAACTTTGTTTGTAAAAGGGGTCAGGAATAGATCATGTACACATGCATCATTCAACTTCCTTAGGTCAACGCAAATGCAGATTTCTCTCGTCTTTTTATCCTAGACCACCATAGGACTTATCCACTCGGATTCTTCTACAGGCTCGATGATCCCAGCATGAAGCATCTGGTCAATCTCGGCCTTCACATGGTCCTTGTATCGTGGATTTAGTCGATATGGCCTATGTCACACCGGTTTGGAATCTGGTTTTAACATGATTTTCATCTCCCCCAGGTCTCCTAAAATTCCCTTGATCTCTGAAAATTATGTTGGAAAAAGGTCCTGGAATTCATGTAGCAGGTCTGTGATCTTGGCCATGGTCTCCTCATCCCAGTAGTCTCTGACATTGGAAAATTTCGGGTTCTCTGCCGACCCAATGTTGACTTTTCGGACCCTTGGCGGCTAACTCATCGAGTCCGTTGGTATGCCGGGGGATGCAACATCACAACTTCCTTCAGACTGTGGAATATTAACATTATGGAACTCATCATCATCTTTAGGTTCCCCAAACAAGTTGTAGCAGGTCGTCATGGATTGGATTGAAAAATGCGCATGTGGATCAACTGGATAGGCAACAGGGGTGACCTTGAGTACGATGTCATGGATGATTTGTAAAGAATTGCATACCTCTAGGTTGATGTCTTGAAAACTAAATGTTTGTGCAAAACAAATAGATAACTCCTCTCAAGTGGTGATAGTCCTACGCAACTCTGCCACCACACACCAGGATCTCAGTGTTTCTTCTAGAGTGTGAATTAAAGTGTGGACCCATTCATCTCTAGGTCACGACGCCCATAAATTCTGACACTCGATTAAATGACCGATGGGATCATTATGTTCGTCATCTCTCCCAGCATGATAGACTTCTAAATCACCGAAGCGCACCATCATCAATCTACGGCACTGTTCCCAGTCATGGATCGTCTATTTGTGTGTCACCCACAATCGAGCCAGAGTAGCCTTCAATGCTACATCAAGAGCCAGTATCCTTTGTAGTTCAAAAATTTCTCTTCAAATTCCTGAAAGAACTCAAATAGTCCTGGTAGTCCTTCATAAATGGGCTACTCAATAGTCTCAGTTGAAACATGCCAGAGAGACTGTGTAATCAACCCGCATTTCCTGAATGATACTTCATGCAACATATTCTGCCAATTTTCCAGAGCATCCTCAGAGTCAGAGGATGCAAAACTTGCGCTACGCCATCCAAGTTTTCCATCGACGGTAGGATGGATATAATCTTCAGAGATGTTATAAGCGTGATCCCAACTTCTCCCGACTTCATCCTTTACAGGTTCAATATATCGTTGTCCTTCTTGAGGGTCCATAGGAGCAATGACCCTGACATCCTGGTTTTCAAATGTCATAACTCATTTTTTGAATTTGATAACTGCCATGCTATCATTAGCCCATCCAATCCCTAGTAGCGCGGGATAGGAACCACCGTCTTCTACGAATTCTATCACATCAAAGTCAGCACGCATTTTCATACCTTCAATGTCGAAAACCAAGTTTGAAACATGACCAATGGGCTAAACCTTCGCCTGATTTGCTAGTCACAGTTGTACCAACGACCATCCCAATGTTGGCTTTCCCATCAATTTCCAGGTTTGCTTGGTCAGAATGTTTACATCTGATCCAAGATACAGAATGACTGATTCAACCTCATAATCTCCAATCTATATATTCATCCTCATCTACTTGCCTATCTTACGCTCGATAAGGGCTTCAGAGTCCCTTGCCAGCGATAGAAAACTCTTAAAGAACTTCCGCAAGGTACCATGCTACCGCGATGGTCCTGCCTCTACAGATGGATCAAAAGAAAATGGCATATCAACAATTGGTAACTTACCTGGATTTCTCCAGATTGCATTCTTTGCACCAAAGAAGGTGTCTTTCTCTGTCACAATATCAAATGCAACCTTTTTCTTACCAGCAAGCCAAACTTGCAGCCATGGTCCATCGTCTCCAGTTGTTGCACCAACGCAAGTGACGATCCCAACGTCGACATCCTTCATTCGCGGCTCAGCCTGAATGGTGGCAACTGTCAATCCTTGATTCAAGTTCAATGGTAGGTTTTGATTCAATGGTTGATTCATCGGTTGGTTTTGATTCTGAGATAGGTTCTGAGTCTGAGTCTGTGGTGGGACCTGGTTCTGCATTATGGGTGGGTTCTGTACTTGGAATATAGGCTGATTCTGAATCTGCACGTTCTGTAACTGAGGAATATTTCCTTCCTACCATTTTGCAATCAACTGAGGGCATATTTCAACATTATGATCACTGGCTGTAGAGTATGTACACTGCGCATGAGGTCACTCCCTCTAATAATGCCCAAATACCCCACAGGTGTAGCACTGGATTTATTCATGACCTCGTCCTCCTCCTTGACCTCTGAAACCTCCACGGAATCCTCCTCGGACTCCTCCTTATTGAAACTGCAGTTGGGCCATTTGTTGCTGCAATGGGTTTGGTTGCTGATGGACATAGTGCATGGCTTGAACATATTGTGGTTGATTAAACTGTAGTCACGGTGCCTGGTTATACTGTGGTTGTACCACAATTTGCGGCGGAGGTGCAAACTGCGGGTGCAATATAAACTATTGCTGCGGTTGCGTGGGGACAAACTACAATGGAGGTGGTGGTGTATACAGAACTTGTGCTGCTGGTTGTACTACTTGTGGTTGTGCTTGTCCTGTCCGGGGGTCCTCACCTTTCACAAAGTATGAATCATATGTCCTTTCCTAGAGAAAATCATAAGCTTGGAAGTTTTTGTCATCATGTTCGACTAAACGACAAAATGTATAGTACAAATTTTCTACCTTGGTAACCATCTTCTACATGTAATCACATTTCTCATGTCAATGCCCATAGACCTGACATATGCGACACCATGGTACACCAGCACAGCTCAATGGATTCGGGGTTCCTGACAACAAATAATTCTGAAACGTCAGACAAGTGTCCTTGGTATGTCCATCTACATGGCAACAGGTGTACTAAAGATCATCACGATCTTCCTTGGCCTTTTTGATATCTTGCAGTTGGAGTGTCAAATTGGCTAACTGCGCTTGAATCTGGTTCATTCCGACTGCCAATTCTCCTACTGGTGATGCCTCCAATTTCATCATGGTCTCCAGAGCCTCGCTCTGTGTCGCAATATTTTGCTGCATTAGTAGTTGTTTGATATGTGGGACAAGCACGAGGATGAACCATTCCTTGTGTTGGACATTGTGCATCTGAAAACTGACCCAAGCCATCAATGTCTTAAGCCACTGATCAAAGTCCCAAATCGTCTCATTGGGGACTGTTTGATCTCCTTCAATTCAGTAATATACTGAGCCTCAAATTTTGGCTTCTTAAATTCTTCAAATAACCCCATTTGGATCTCATCCAATGTCTTCACGTTACCTCCCCGAGGGATCCACGTGAATCTCATGAACCATTCCAGTGCACGGCCCCTCAAAGTAGTGGCCAGCTGACTTTTCTTAACATCATCATCGACCGTTTGTCGGGCAGTCCAGATCACCTCACATAAGAACCAGTATTGCTCTGGGTCATTAGTGCCATTCCCATTGAATATCGATAACTTCATTTTGTGGCCCACCATTATGGGCTTTCTTCCTCCTACTGGTGCTCTATTACTAGACTATTGCTGACATGTCGAGCAAGTTGACACAAAGTGTGTATTTTTTCCTTGTGGTGGAGTAGTGCATGGAGGCATGGGCACATTACTACTGGGTTCGATCCTATTGTCCTTCCAGGAGTAACCTGGGCCTGGTCATCCTTGTCTTCACAAAAAGGTCACTTTGTCCCATGTGGTTGTTCTTCATGGCATTGCACTTTGATCACAGCGGGACCTTCTCTTGTCCTCTGCCTCTTCTCTTGAAACCTTGCTCCTCCCCTTGTACAACCACTTGTTTCCTCAACAACCTTCACATTCTCACCAAAAATCATGCCCATCTACCCCTTACCTTTTCATGCATCTCCCCCCTTCCGTCGCAGTGGCTACATCCTCCGCACACCAAAGTTCCACTACTCTTGTTCCATCTTTAGAATACCTTTTTCACAAACCAATTGCTTAATGGACAACTATAGCGACAACAAGAATCTTCCTCGAGGTCCACTAAAGAACTCTCTTTTTGCTTCACTAAAGGACTTATTGGTGTCCACTGCAAACTCGGTGATGTATCCTTCTAAGATACTATCCAACCACACTTCAACTTCCTATGATTCCTTATTATTGGTTTCTTGTAACTCCTAGATCAACTCTGGGGCCCAAGATGTCGGCTCTCCTCCTTGAAAGTTTGTCTTCTTCTTAGTGAACTTTGCCAGCCATTCCTGCAAGAGGATAGGAAATTCACAAAAGAACCATTTGTGAGGATCGTCATGGATATACCTATCGAGCCAGTGGCTCGTCGACAACTTCGGATTCTGATTTTTAGCTTCAGCAAACCCCCGCAACTTTAGATCAAACCACCCTTTGATCTCTGGTTGAGTCGGATGCCAAAACATATCCTCCTCTTAATAGAAACTCGTGTCCTGACAACGGAACCATTTGTTGGCTATACCCACCAACAAAGCCTCATTTACAGGGGTTCCCAATTTGTCAGTGCCCAACCAGCGCAATCTCCCTGAGCACCATCCCGGACAGGTTTTACCCTGCCCAGCAACATCTGTGGAGTAGACAAGGTCTCACCCGAGATGTTCAAGGGAGAGATGTCGGAACCGAGTTTCTGGTAGTGGGGACGGAGGATATGGGGATCCGATGGGAAGACACCATAATTGCTAGATCCATAGCTTTGCAGTCAACTTTAAACCATTTCCTCAACTTACAGAGTGTATTCAGAACTTATGCAGTCATTATAGCATCATACAGTTGTCACAATATTGCTAATACCACAACATTGTTCATAAAACATATCAACTCATAGTGCAACAGACAGTAGCAGACTTTAAAACAGATCACATCAATATAACAAAAAGAGATTAAATCACAGCAACATCATAACAAACTAGGTCGCAACATCATAACAGATTAGATTGCAGCAATGATAACATACAAGATTTGTGCCACAATTGTCATATCATATTAATCTTGTGCAAAGGACCCACATTACACAATTCTTTTCCAAAACCAGAGACTGCATACATCAGGAAAACCCAGATAAATCACAGATACACAGGAAATTCTTCACAAAACCAAATCGCACTAGACCTTATGCCCCAGTTATCCTATGATGTGATTCTCCTATGATAATCATGATCCTCTTTTTCCTCCTATTTTCCTCCCCCCTATCTACTTGCAAAACTAGATCTATAAATAGTCTTGTGCCATTACATTGAGGGCCCACTTCTAACTAACTTATAACCACTAATGACCTATTACAACAAAAATTGGTCAAATAACATATAAAATATTAAAAGCGGTTATTCTTCCGCCCATCGCACTTATCTGGCCTTACGCGGTACCGCGTGTAGTTGCGCAGCTGCCGTGATGTTGCGCAACTCACTTACCAAAACCCCTGCTAACAATATACTTATCAAGACCATTATCTTGGAGAATGAGACCAATCCTCTATTTCCATGCTCTGTAATTTTCTATTCCTTCTAGCTTGTCCTCAAGCTTGGTGCTTGGGGCCATTATGACAGGAGATCACAAAAAAATGAAAATATGGAAAATACAAAACTGATCTTACCAGGAGATGTGCTTAACTGAGGTGATTTGACTGGTATGCTTGGTTTCTGGAGATCTCAAGTCTTCACCTTTCAAATATGACTTGCGAGATTCAGCACTACAACTTCTAGTAGTTTTCTAATGCAGCTTTCAAACTAGGGTTTGACTTTCTGGGAGATCTAGTCCTCCAAAAACTTCAATCCTTGGCTCATAAAATGCGCTCTTAGAGGGTGCAACTTTCCATGCAAGCAATTTTCCAAAACTCAAAATTTTTCCCAAAACCCTAATTTCTTATCAAGGAGAGAGAGGGATTTTTCTCTTGTGAAAGCTGTCCTATTTAGGTTAGCTCTGATACCATGTTATAATTCCATATGCTAAGCTAGATTATCAACATTTAATTTCAATTTCATAAAAGCATATAGACAAGATGACTAAAAGAAACAGTATCACAAGAACAACACAGATTTCCCCTGGGAAAACCCTAATGGGAAAAACCCAACAAAAGCTTCCTCAATATAGATGCTCCAAAAGATAAAAGGTAAAACCCAAAACTGATCCTCCTCCTTCTCTAGCTACATCTCTTTTTCTCTCTCTCTTATGCACTACACAAGTGAGTGTGTGTGTCTCAAATGAGAGGCGCCTCACTCTATTTATATACTTTCGTTCACTTGACATTTAACCTAGTTATGTAGGCTCGAGTAAACTTAACTCAGTTACGTAGGCTCGAGTAGACATAACTGGGCTAACTTAATATAATAATATATTTCGGAGGGTAATAATGAACCGACTTACAACGGAGGGGACTTCCTCATGACTCTTAGTAATTCTCCCAATAGGAACATCAGTGTACAAAGAAATACAAATGATTCTCCCAATAAGAACATCGGGGACCAATAAAATACATTTAGAATATTTTTCAAAGTTACAATAATTCAACACTCCCCCTTAATGAGAAGGGTATTCTACAACAACAACAACAACAACAACAACAACTATAGGAGAGAGAGGGCATCATCAACATCATCAGGGTGTTGCATCTATAAATCATTGGAAGCTTTTCATCATCTTCAATATGTAGTCTTCATCTTCAAACTTCAGCAGCACCAACACTTTGACCGATCGATCGACAACATCATTTCAACCAGCAACATCATCATTTGAACTTTCGATCAACATCATCATCGTCATCATACTCTGAAATTTTGATCATCATCATCATCATCATCATACTCTGAACTTTCAATCAACAACATCATCATCATCAAATTTATATATTTCGATCAACAATCATCTGCATCATCGTATTTTTCTCTTTCAATCAGAAACACCATCATCATCACATTCTGATCTTTCAATCAGTAACATCATCATCATCGCACTCCGATATTTCAATCAGTAATATCATCATCATCACACTCTGATCTTTCAATCAGTAACATCATCATCATCATCAACAACAACAACCTGCAATCCATAATATGAAGACGGAAGTCTTCGGATCACTTTTGGACTTAAATTTCAAGGATGATGCAATCCTACCACATTCTCGAGGACTGAAGTCACTGGATCCGTTCAAAACAAAATTTCAAGGATGATACAATACTACCACATTCTCGAGTACCGAACTCATCGGATCAGTTCGAAACAAAAGTTCAAGGATGATACAATCCTACCACATTCTCGAGTACCGAAGTCACCGGATTAGTTCTAAACAAAACTTCAAGTATGATACAATCCTACCACATTCTCGAGTACCGAAGTTACCGGATCCATTCTGAACAAAAGTTCAAGGATGTTACAATCCTACCACACTCTCGAGTACCGAAGTCACCGGATCCATTATGAACAAAAGTTCAAGGATGATACAATCCTACCACATTCTTGAGTACCAAATTCAACCGATCTGTTCTGAACTGAATTTCAGGGATGATACAATCCCACCACATTCTCAAGGACTGAAGTCACCGGATCTGTTCTAAACTAAAGTTCAGGGATGATACAATCCCACCACATTCTCGAGGACCGAATTCACTGTATTCGTTCTGAACAGAAGTTCAGGGATGATACAATCCCACAACATTCTCGAGGACCGAAGTCACTAGATCAGTTCTGAATTGAATTTCAGGGATGATACAATCCCACCACATTCTCGAGGACTGAAGTCACCGAATCAGTTCTGAACATAAGTTCAAGGATGATACAATCCCTCTTCATTCTCAAGGACTGAAGTCACCATTTCTCCTTAGGAAAAGTGTCCCAGGATGATACAATCCCACTACAACATCACTGCTCCCCCTTTCGAGGACGATCTTTTCGAACAACACCAAGCTTGTCTTGAAAGTGTTCAAACTTTACCCGAGACAGAGGCTTTGTCAACACATCAGCAAATTTCTCATCAGTATTCACATACTGGAGCTTTATGGATCCCTTCTCTATCATATCTCGTATGTAGAAATACCAAATTTCTATGTCCTTCGATCTATCATGGAACACTGGGTTCTCCGACATCTTTATACAACTTTGGTTATCACATAGAATCTCAGTAGTATGCATCTCTAGGTCAAAGAGACCTGACATCAGCTTCCGAAGCCATATGGCTTCCCAACTAGCATAGGAAGCTGCTATGTATTCTGCTTCGGCTATGCTAAGAGAAATACTGGACTGTTTCTTGCTAAACCATGAAATCATAGCAGACCTTAGACAAAATCATCCACCTGATGTGCTTTTCCTGTCTGAGACACTTCCAGCCCAATCTGCATTTGTATAGCCATACAATCTATAATCATGGTTTCCATCATAGTATAGACCAAAGTCTATATTCCCTTTCAGACATCTCATCACATGTTTTGTAGCTATCAGGTGAACTTGTCTAGGTTAAACTAGATACTGACTCAAGGTGTTCACAGCAAAATAAATGTCTAGTCTGGTATTGGTTAGATACATCAACGACCCAATAATATGTATGTATTGAGTCACATCCACTAACTCTGACGAGTCATCAGCTAACAACTTCATGTTGGAATCCATGGGTGTGGCCATGGTTTTACATTCCAACATATCAAATCTTTTCAAAAATCCTACTGTATACCTTCCCTGATTGAGAAAGATTCCTTCTGAGTTCTTCCATACTTCCAGACCTAGGAAATAATGCATTAGACCAAGGTCTTTCATCTCAAATTCTTCAGTGAGCTTCTTCTTGCATTCTACAATCTGTTTCTCATTCCCTGTCAAAAACATATCATCCACATATAGTAATAGTATGACATGTTCATCTTCTATAACCTTTAAGTAAAGGTTATGTTGATGTATTTGTAACTTTGGAATGTATCCATCTATGTATCTTATGTCTTGTAACCCAATGTTTATTCCAGGATGTATCTATTGTGTAATTAAGTCATGTTGTCATGCCCCGATGTTCCGATCGGGAGGATCTATAATGTAAACAAGTCATTTCAAGTCATTGTGGGTAACCCTCCTATTGTCTAACGGTTAAAGTCCCTACAGTTTCAGGGCACTAGGGTTATTAGACTCTCCTAGAGAGTTCAGTCGTAGTAGGGTTTTAGTCATGCTGGGATTAGTATAAATAGAGTGATGGACTCTCTATTTAGCACACATCACATACACACTCAAGTGTAGTGCATAGTTGAGGAAGGAGAAGACACTGGGGCTAGATAAGAAGAAGGTTACTGCTGTCGGGAGATCACTTACTGTTTGGGATTTTCTATTTTGGTGTTGATTCTATATTTGAGGAAGTTGCAGGGTTTTCTCCATTTATGGTTTCCCTGAGGAGAAACAATGTGTTCATTGTCTCTTGTGTTTGATTGCTGTGCTTGTTATTCTCTCAGTTAAAGATCCTAATAATGCTAGCTTAATGCTGAAAGACTAACTTGGTATCAGAGCTAACCTGAGAAGAATACACTATGCAGCTGTGGGAACTAGGGATTCCTAGTTTGTGGATCTTCCTCCACAGATTTTCAGCAAAAGTAAGGTGGAATAACTCTCCTCCTTAGGGTGCATCTTTCTGTCGAAGTAGAATCCAATTCTGAGGTTTTTCAGTTTTGGACCTGACACTCCTACCAGAAATTAGGGATTTTCACAAAAGAGGAATTTTTCAGTGAGCCCAAGCCTGGATTGATCTCCTCCCCAAAATCGAAGTTAGGGATAAATTTCAAGGCATTTGGGTGGACAGAACTTGGGAAAAGCAAAACCCTAATTTGCTAATGATCCAGTACTGCAGGATTTCAGCTCCAAATCTAGATCCGACATTTTGACCTGGTAAGATCTAAATCTTTTGTATTTCTATTTGAGGTTCTCAGTTAAGATGTCTCATCATACCAAGCTTGACGAAAAGCTTGAGGGAGCTGATAACCTCCGAGCTTGGAAGTATAGGATCTCCCTGGTTCTGGAAGAAAATGAGTTGGACTCCTACATCCATGAGGAGGTTCCAGTTCCAGAGGGAGATGAGACTAAGGCCTTTCATAAGAAGAAGTTGGTTATGGAAAAGAGGATCATTGCTGATTCTATCAAGGATCACCTTATCCCATAGGTGTCCTCTCTCAAAACACCTAAAGCTATGTTTGATGCCCTAACCAAATTTTTTGAAGGGAAGAACATAAACCGGAAGATGACTCTGAGGAATCAACTGAAGAATGTGAAGATTCAAAATGGAGAGACCATCCAGTCTTACTTCACAAGGGTTTCTCAAATCAAGGAACAATTAGAAGCAGTAGATGAAGAAGTGGAGAATGCAGAAATTGTGATGACCACCTTGAATGGTCTCCCTAGGACATGTGACTCTTTCATTCAAGGGATTTGTGCTAGAAAGAAGTTAGTCAAGTTTAGCAGACTGTGGGAAGAATGTTCTCAAGAAGAAGCTCAGATAGCAGCTCGAGAAGAGAAGATGGGAAGTGAAGATCAAGCTCTCACAGTACAATCCAAGAAATCTAGATCCATCCATCACAGAAGTAGGTACTCTCATCATAGGAATAACTCTAGAAAGCCTAGAGATAGGTCTACGTACATTTGCCATACATGTGATGAAAAAGGACACTTTGCTCGAGATTGTCCTAAGAACAAAAATATCTCTCACAAGAAGAAGGGAAACAAAAGAAGACATCATGCTCATGCTGCAGAGGATGATGAACCTTCATCAAAGAGAACCAGATATGAAAGTGAATATTCTTCAAGCGAGGATGAAGATGTTTTGATCTCCGTTCTCACGAGAAACATTACTCATGGAAGTGATGATTGGCTTATAGACAGTGGAGCTTCCAAACATATGACTGGATTCAAGGAATCCTTTGTAAAACTCTTAGAACATGAATCACCTCACAAGGTGAAGTTAGGAGATGACTAGAAATATCCAATAAAAGGTAGTGGGGAATCCTCTTATAAACTAGACTCTGGAAAGTCTATAACAATGAAGGAAGTTTTTTTGTGCCAGGACTCAAGAAGAACCTTCTGTCCATATCAGCATTGGATGAAAAAGGAATGAGGGTTGCATTCATAGATGGCCAAGTCATCATGTGGCCAAAAGGAAAGACTATTGATGATGTAATAGTGATTGGTGAACAAGAAGGAGGTTTGTACAAATTGAAGGGCCATCCAGAACAAGCCTTGGTCCATGACACATTAGAACCAAGTGAACTTTGGCATAGAAGGCTTGCACATGTGCATTACATAGCACTACCTCTTGCAAGCAAAGCTGTTGAAGGTCTTCCAGAAATACAAGCAAAACATGATGTGGTCTGCAAAGGATGTGTGAAAGGAAAGAACACAAAGAAGACATTTCCAAGTAGCGAAAGCAAAGCAAAAGGAATCTTGGAAATCATCCACTCCGATGTATGCAGTCCTATGTCATCAAGCTCACTAAGCAGGTTTCCATATTATGTTTCTTTTATTGATGATTTTTCTAGGAAGACATGGGTTTACTTCATGAAGAACAAAGACGAAGTATTCAGCAAGTTCAAGGAATTCAAAGCCTTGATCGAGAATCACATTGAAAAGAAGATCAAGACCTTTCGATCAGATAATGGCGGAGAATTCACTTCGAATGAATTCAAAGAGCTATGTAAAGAATCAGGGATTAAGAGGGAGTTGTCCACTCCTTATAATCCACAACAGAATGGGATTGCGGAACGGAAGAACAGAACTATCATGGAAGCTCCAAGAGCTATGCTTCATGATCAAGACCTGCCTATGCATCTTTGGGCTGAAGCTGCCAGAACAGCGGTGTATGTACAGAACCGTACTCCACATAGAGTACTTGAGAACAAGACTCCTAAAGAAGTATTCTCCGGCAAGAAACCAGAAGTTAGCCATCTCAGAATATTTGGCTGTCCTGTGTACATACACATTCCAAAAGAGAAGAGAACAAAATTAGATCCTTCAGGAAAGAAGGGTATATTTGTGGGATACTATGAAAGCTCAAAGGCTTACATAATATATTTCCCAGGATACAAGAAGATTGAAATCAGTAGGGATGTGAAATTTGATGAAGACACAGCTTACAACAAATCTAGAAAGAGACCTGCTGAAGAACCTGAAGAAGCAGAAGCACCCAGAATTCATGATACAACCATGAACAAAGAAACTCAAGAAGAAGATCTAGAATTTGAAGAGCCACAAAGACCTGTAGATCCACCTCTGGAGAAGAATCCTCATAAGAGGAAACCTGCTAGGGTACATGAAATTATCCAAGGTGCGAAAAGATATGGGGCTCTAGAAGAGAATCACAGAGAAAGAAAGAGGACCAGATCCTGCTCCAGGTATGTAGCTTTACTATGTGATTTCATTGATAAAGAACCTTCCAGTTATGAAGAAGCGATAGAATGGAAAGAATGGAAGGATGCTATGATCGAAGAATACCAATTGATCATGAAGAATGATGTTTGGGATGTTGTCCCAAGACCAGAAGGGAAGTCAGTTGTAACTTCCAAATGGATCTACAAGATCAAGCATGCTGCAGACGGTAGCATTGAAAAGTATAAGGCAAGATTTGTGGCTCGAGGTTTCTCTCAAAAATAAGGAATATATTATGAAGAAACCTTTGCAGCTGTACCTAGATACACTTCCATTAGATCAGTACTAGCTCTAGCTGCAATGATGAAATGGAAGATACACCAGATGGATGTCAAGACTGCCTTCTTGAATGGTGTAGTAGAAGAGGAAGTGTATGTAGAACAACCACTCGGTTTTGAGACACATGACAGAGATTCTCATGTATGTAGATTGAAGAAAGCCCTATACGGTTTGAAACAGGCACCCAGGACTTGGTACGACATAATTGACAGCTTTCTATCCAGTTTTGGCTTTACCAAAAGTAAAGCAGATTCCAACCTTTACTACAAGGTTGAAGATGGAAACCCAGTGATGCTCCTACTATATGTAGATGATCTGTTTATAAAAGGTATGGATGGGTTGATTGTTGATACGAAGAGAAAGCTTGTTTCCAAAGTCGAAATGAAGGACTTGGGTATGATGCATTATTTCTTAGGCATGGAGGTGTGGCAGAGTGCAGATGGAATCTTTCTTGGACAAGGGAAGTATGCAGTAGAGATCCTGAAGAGGTTTGGGATGATGGACTGCAAAGCCATGGCCACACCTATGGCATCAAACCTGAAGCTATTGGGTGATGCTTCATCAAAGTCGGTTGATGCTACGATGTATCGTGAGATGATTGGGTCCTTAATGCACCTGATGAACACAAGACCAGACATTTGCTTTGTTGTGAAAACCTTGAGCCAGTTCTTGACAGATCCGAGAAATGTTCACTTGATTGCTGCAAAGCATATTCTAAGGTACCTGAGGGGTATAGTTGATTATAGGCTCAAGTATGAGTCAAATCAGAAGACTAACCTAGAGGGTTATGTTGATTCAGATTGGGCAGGCAGTGCCATCAATAGGAAGAGCACTTCAGGATGTTGCTTCAGTATGGGATCAGGTGTGATCTCTTGGTTTAGCAGGAAGCAATCCTGTGTGGCACTGAGTACAGCTGAAGCAGAGTATGTCGCAGCTTGTTCAGCTAGTTGTGAGGCAGTATGGCTGAGGAAGCTACTATCTGATATATTTGATCTTGAGTTGGATGCTACTTGTATACATTGTGACAACCATAGTTGCGTGAAGTTGTCAAAGAATCCAGTGTTCCATGACAAGTCAAAGCATATTGAGATCAAGTATCATTATATCAGGGATATGGTGCAGAGAGGAGCAGTGAAGGTCCAGTATGTTGCAACGGAGGAACAGATAGCTAATGTATTGATGAAGCCATTGGCTAGGGTGAAGTTTGAGTACTTCAGGAAGAATCTTGGTGTTCTCCAGATCGAGGTTTCCTCCAAGGGAAAGTGATGAGACCCATAGCCATTCTGACATGGTGAGAGGATTGGTTCCTTCCATGGTCAGATGTAAGGGCTGAGCCATTCTATCATGGTCAGAGGATTTAGGTTCCTTCCATGTCAGATATGAGTGTTGGCCATTCTGTCGAGTAGGATAGATGTAAGGGAAACTGCCATTCTGGGAATGGAGGCACCTGGTCAGTTACTAGGAAAACTTAGTCTAGGACTAAGAAGCCATTCTGATGTGACAAAGGGATGTGTTCCCACTTGATTAGATGTAAGGGCTGAACCATTCTGTCATGGCTAAAGGATTAAGTTCCTCCCATGTCAGATGTGAGTGTTGGCCATTCTGACGAGTAGGTCAGATGTAAGGGCAACTGCCATTCTGGGAATGGAGGCACCTGGTCAGTTACCAGGTAGCTCATTCTAGGGCTGGGGGCCATTCTGATGCGATGGTAGGATTATTTCCTCCATGATCAGATGTGAGTGCATTCCCTTTCCGATGTGGTGCTTCGTGCATGGTCAAATTGTATGTGCAGATCCCTTTTTGATGCGGTGCTTCATGCATGGTCAAATTGTAAGTGCTGATCCCTTTCGATGCGGTGCTTTTGAGCATGGTCAACTGTAATTGCTGTGCCTTTCTAACAGGATGAGGTTGGATGTAAGTGCAGAGCCTTTCCGATGCGGTGTGCTTGCACATGGTTGGATATAAGTGCTGAGCCATTCTAGCGCGATGTGTTTACACATGGTCAGATGTGAGTGTTGGGCCTTTCTGACAAGATGAGGTCAGATGTGAGTGCTGGGCGTGCCTTTCTAACAAGATGAGGTCATATGTAAGAGTTGGGTGAGCCATTTTGACTTAAGTGTCAGATATAAGAACTGATGAAGACCTACATGAAGGGTAGGCCTACAGGATTGACTCTGTAGAACTTCCTGTGAAGAGAAGGATCGAGATAGCACCATTATGAGATAGCATATGATGATCCAGAATTGATGATGATCTAGATCAAGTGATCTGGATAAGATGATCCAAACTTGATGACGATCCAGATCAAGTGACGATCCAGTTGTGATGATGATGCAGACTTGATGATGATCCAGATCAAGTGATCCAGATGAGATGATCCTGACTTGATGATGATCCAGATCGAGTGCTGATCCAGCAATGATGAGCCATTAGTCATGATGATGCAGATCCCATGATGAAGAAGACTTGAAGAAGAAGCTAACTTGAAGACAAAGAATAATCGAAGACTTGAAGACTTGAAGACTAAGAAGACTTGAAGATGACGATATGGTCCAGTTAATGCAGAGAAGAAGACCAGTGCTGAAAATTGTGTCAAAAGAATACCTTCCTAGTTAAGCGAGAGTGTTGATGTATTTGTAACTTTGGAATGTATTCATCTATGTATCTTATGTCTTGTAACCCAATGTTTATTCTGGGATGTATCTATTATCTAATTGAGTCATGTTGTCATGCCCCGATGTTTCGATCGGGAGGATCTATAATGTAAACAAGTCATATCAAGTCATTGTGGGTAACCCTCCTATTGTCTAAGGGTTAAAGTCCTCGCAGTTCTGGGGCACTAGGGTTATTAGACTCTCCTAGAGAGGTTGGCCCTAATAGGGTTTTAGTCATGCCAGGATTAGTATAAATAGAGGGCTGGACTCTCTATTTAGCACACATCACATACACACTCAAGTGTAGTGCATAGTTGAGGAAGGAGAAGACACTGGGGCTAGATAAGAAGAAGTTTACTGCTGTCAAGAGATCACTTACTGTTTTGGGATTTTCTATTTTGGTGCTGATTCTATCTATGAGGAAGTTGTGGAGTTTTCTCCATTTATGGTTTCCCCAAGGAAAAACACTGTGTTCATTATCTCTTGTGTTTGATTGCTATGCTTGTTATTCTCTTAGTTAAAGATCCTAATAATGCTAGCTTAATGTTGAAAAACTAACAGGTTAGGATCGAATTTACTCTTAAAAAATCCCATGATCGTCAGGAAACTATCTATCCTTCCATACCAAAATCTGGGAGCTTGCTTCAATCCATACATCACCTTCTTCAACTTGCATACATGAATTCATCTATCTTCAACCTCAAATCCTTATGGTTGTTCTATGCATGCTTCTTCTTCAATCACACCATTTAGGATGGTTGTTTTCACATCCATCTAGTGTAAGTCCCACTTCATCATGGATGCAAGTGCCATGATGGCTCTAATTGAAGTATACCTTGCTACTGGTGCAAATGTTTCTTCATAATCAATTCCCTATTTCTGAGAGAAACCTCTAGCCACAAATCTAGCCTTGTACTTTTTTATACTTCTGTCAGCTGTAGGTTTTATCTTGTAGATCCATTTGAAGGATAATACACTCTTGCCTTCTGGTTTGGGAACTATATCCCACACATCGTTCTTCATTATTGACTGATATTCTTCAGTCATTACTTCGACCCATTCTTTCTTCTGTACAACTTCTTCGTAGTTTGCAGGTTCTTAATCTACAAGATAACACATCAAAGCTACATAGTTGGAAAATGTCTTTGGCTTCTTACTTACCCTTGTGGAGGCTTCAAGAGCTCCATATATTTCTACTTCTTGTATAATTTCTATTGCCCAAGCAGGATTTCTCTTTCGTGAATGTCCCATTCTTTCTTCTGTACAACTTCTTTCTGAATGTCCCTTGAGTTTATACAGGCCTCCTTCTTCTTCACCGATAACAACTGCGTCTTCAATTTTCTTTCCTTTGGGCCACATGAGTACTTGGCTATCTATGAATGCAACTCTAAATCCTTTCTTATCTAAATCTGAGATAGAAAGTAGATTCTTCTGCAGACCAGGTACATACGATACTTCTTTCATCTTTAGGGGATTTCTTGAATCAAGCTTGTAGATTGCTTCCCCAATTCCTTTGATCGAATATTGATAGTCATCTCCTAGAGATACTTTCTGAGGAGAGTTCTTTTCTTCAAGTCTTAACAGTGTTAACATTTCGTTTTAACAGTTGATTCAAGGGCTTGACAGAGGTTCGGTAAGGGTCCCAGCCCCTCGAATCTTATGTGACCATCCTTCAACAATGAAAGCGGCAAGTGTATCGAGACATTAGGCGTGATCCATATTCAAGGGTTGCGATCAGTCAACGGCAAATCAGCATTCCAGATCATTTCGCACAGGAAAACATGCACAGTCCAGGCATCTTCCCCCCCGGATCGCGAAGTCTGTTAGAGAGCGAAAGCCTTCAACGGTTGAGATAAGGCTTGGGGTAGATCTACGACCTATAGCGATTTCGTAACCCATACTTGCGCGGATAAAACCTCGATCCTGAATCGTGAAAAGTCATAGAGGAGAAAAGAATCAACGGCGATGATAAAAGCTAAGATAGATATGCAACTAGGGTTCATTTCACAAAGTGAAACTGCTCGGATGAATAATTGAGTCCTCCATTGTGAAAATGGTGGGGCCCACTCCAATCGATGGCTACACGAGAAGATGATCTTGATCGACGGCGAAGAACGTATCGTGGACCAAAATTGCCTGCAGTGGTCAAAAAGGAAAGGTTGGCGGCAGAATGAACGAGACGTGGACGGTAGAGGCAAAGGTCATTTGATCGGGCGGCTAAGAAATATTTTCGAGGTGTGGATTTCTCATCTTGTGTGGAAATGACAGTGGAGGGGGAGTTCACATGTGTAATTTGCCTCATCGCAGATTGGCCGATTCCTCGGATGCCATTCGAGATACGCCTGAGGTGGAAGTCTCGTCCAGTGGTGCATTTTCTCGGTTCACAAGTGTGGCACGTGGTTCGTTTCAGAGGAGAACCATGGAAGAGATAGCGGTTTGATTCGTTGAGGTGACAGACTCGGCGTTTGCGCGAGACCAAGAGATGCTGTGAACTAAAACAGCTCGACACCACCATCAAGGTGACGAAAAGGGTAAAAGATGGTCAAATCCGCAACCCTTAGAACCAGCTTGGTAGCCACACGAAATTGATTTGGAATCTTAACCATGCCGTATAATATGATTAAATATCAGGAGGGAAAAATCCCCACTCTGGTGCTACACATGCCACCATCGCTGCCACCTCAAAGAGGAAGCTCTTCCCGAAGCCATTCCTGTTCGCTCTATATAACACCACCTTATGTAGATCTTTGAGACACAGAATTGTGTAGATGGTAAGATTTATATGAGGTTGAGTCCTAAGTAGTGTCAAAGCTTTTCATAGATGACCATGACAGTGTGGTTCGAAAAATTAGTTCGACAGGGAGTACTCTTGGTAGGAAGGCCCGAAAACCTGTGTTCTAGTTGTCCATGCCAAAATATTTTTGTTGGGGCGCGCACCCTAACGGTCCTTAAGATGGGTAACTCCGCGGAGTTACGGGAGTTGTAAGCAGAGTTATGACTCAAAATTGTCTTAGGGGTGTCAGGGTTGAGTAAAAACCTTCTTTTGTAATAAACCCATGGTTTAAATCCAGGGTTTAGGTTCGGGGTGCCCATGGTTTAATCCCATGGCTTTGTAATAAGTGCACTATAAATAAGCACTCTTGTAAATAAGTCAGTTTAGGATTTTTGATGTAAGATGAATTGATGCGAAGCTAAGGCTATTTTGTAAGAGAAGGCTAAGTCCCAGCTGTGTGCATGGACGACCTATACAGCTGTGTGCGCAGAGGATTTTGGGTGATAAAGAAAATCTGCAGCTGTGTGCGTAGAGGCTTGCTGCTGTGTGCACGGCTTTGAGGAGTTGAAGGGATCTGCAGCTGAGTGCGCAGATTAGAACTGTGGTTTTTGTAAAGAGTTGAATAAAACAAAGTTCTGTGGACGTAACCCCTACACTGGGGGTGAACCACGTTATATCGTGTGTTGTGGTTTTGGTTGTGTTGTTGTTTTGTTCTTTATGCATTGATAAATATACATCTGATAAGTAAGATCCCTGCTAATTAAATAACTTCACTGTGAATTCCCAGGAAAGGGTTAAGCAAGTCAGTGTCTGTTTATTTAGCTGCGAAGTTATATATGTGAATGTTGAAGTTCTGTGTTATATGAATATAAGTTATTAAAGGCTAAAGGTACAGTAATATCCCTCTTGTCCTTGCAGAAATCTGATTCTGCCGCACCCCATAGCTGTTTCGGGTGAGACTGCAACCTGTTCGCAGGTTGTTGCCGAAAGGGCCAACACTGTGGGTCTTTTGCTGGTGCGAAGTTAATGGTATAAAGCCCGGGTCTTCCCTATAGCCCAGAAAATTGGTTCCGTTGCCGGTTGAACTCAGTATCTGTTCAAGAGGGGTTTACGTCGTACCTCGAGGGCTATGTTCAGGAGACCCTCTGTGAAAGAAATCGGTGATTGGCTTGATGAGACTTATCTAAAATTTGCTGAGCAAGAGAAAAAAGATCTGTGTCGTAGTGCAAACAACTTTTTACAAAGGTATGTTTTTTGTGATGTTTATGAAATTTTCTTTGGTAGTATCCACATAGAGTTGCACCAGTGGTTATCCAGGTTAACAGAGAGAAGGATGAACTTCTAAGAACGGCAGTTTCCTGAGTGGACCCCCGCAAGAATTAATATACTGAAAAGGGTGAACAATGAGGCATCCCGCGCTGTTGATTTCTGGACAATGCGAACCCTCGAAGCATTTGTGACGGAGTTCGCCATCGACACAAGTACTTCCTTTAGTGAAGCCGAGCGACAGTTTTTCAAAGGACCAAGGGGTAAGTTTTTGAATTCATTTAGTTTGAGAATTAAAATGCTATTAGCTGAAAAAAGTATATTGCTAATTGAATCAAACCGTTAGATTTAGTATTACTAACCTATGTTTGCAAATGAAAATACCTTCGATGAGCAAAGCGGTTTGTTGCTGGTGCACCAAACCCGTTCAACCCTATTGTTCTATATTGTGATATCTGTCGGACAACTGGCCAGCATCGACCTGAAGACTGCTATCTTTTGCAGAGGTATGTGCAAGTCCCTAAGAACCCTTATTGTAAGTTCTGTAAATCAGTGGGACACAACGAAGATGAGTGTCGCAGCTTTGACCTCATGAGAGAACGGACTTACGATGCTTATCGGGTACAAAATGAGGGACAAAGCAATGATGGCTATGGTTACCGCGGTGGTGCATCAGGTAGAGGTGCTTTTGGAGGTCGTGGTCGAGGTGGTATGGTCGGAAGAGGAAGAGGCCAGGTTGTGTGTTACAACTGTAACCAGGACGGGCATCTAGCGAGAGACTGTCGGAACCCCACTACGACATGTTGGTATTGCCAAGCAGTAGATCATGTGATCGAGCAGTGCCCGCAGTTGCTAGCTAAGATCCAGGAATGAACTAGTGCCCCTACTCAGAACATTCAGATGATTTTCGTCGAGCAAAGACCTGCCCCAGCCATTAATGTTGTTACTCGGAGTGGAGCTACGACGGAAGTACAAAATAAGGAGCAACAGCATGATGAGGCTTGGGTTCGTAAGGCCCCAGCAAAAGTCCCAGCATTTGATATCGAAAGAGAAAAAGAGACATTCATGGAAGCCAAGAAAGATCTTGCTGATCCTAGCACATCAGTAGCACCTGCTCAACCACATCAGCAGCAGTTGCAGCCGCAAGAAGCTTTGACAGACAAAGTAAGTACATTGTCCTCCTTTTTACAGAGTTGTCTGAAGCTCCTAAGAAATCAGAATGCTTTAAGTGAGCTACAGAAAGTTATTGCTTCCTGCGAACCTCAGCTAAGTACTGGTCAGACAAAAGCTGTTAATAGAGTCAGAAGAACTGGCAGGGAAATGAGATTGAATGCTCAGATAGGAGAGTATGATATGACTGATGTTATCTTGGACCTAGGATCAGAGGTAAATGTCTTAACTAAGCAAACTTGGGAACAAATGGGAAAACCTACCCTTGATTGGTCACCTATACAGTTGAGATTACCCAATCAGCAGAAGATTGTGCCCCTAGGACGATTCCCTAATGTCCCAGTAGATATTGATGGCGTCTGTACTGTAGCAGACTTAGAAGTTATTGAGATCATTGACGACAGAAACCCCTATCCAGCCTTGCTAGGAATTGAATGGGAAATGGCAAATGCGGCAGTCATTAACCTTGAGAAGAGACAGATGACTTTTGAAGGGAAATATTTACGAGTCATAGTACCACTAGACCCCTCACAAGGAGAGAGATACACAGAGCCAGTAAAAGATGAAGACCAGGATGTTTTGGATCACATCTACAATATCACAGCTAAGGAGGAAGATTATGTTGATCCTACTGCTGAAGGTATCATGGATTGGCAGTGCGACAGCTCCTGCATGACAGATTCAGATGATGGGTTAGAAAACTGGTAGAACAGACTTTATGAGCTGCATGGACATAGATGTGCCAGAATTACCAAGTATCTCAGATGGCTTGGCTCATAGACACGAACCTTACCTGTTTTTGATGGTTCGACAGACCCAGAACAGTTTATTGTGCAATTCTTAAAACAGGTACCAGACTCACAGAAAATGGAGACTCTGGACTCAGCATTTAGAGCCACAACAGCCAGATGGTGGAATGGTCACAAGAAGTACATTCATAGTTGGGAAGCATGCCAGAAGTCCCTTTACCTAAGATTTTGGGACCAACCTCAGGCGGTTCGAAGCAGGTTTAATGGTAAGACTAGTCCTCAGGGACATTTGGAGCAATGCTACAAGGCATGGAAGCATGTACCTCATGAAGAATGGGTACATAGGTTTGTGCACACCCTGGAACCCATAGCAAAGAATTGGTATCTGGAGGTCGAGCTTTGCCACGGTACTGTAAGTTGGGATTGTCTTATTGATAGTTTTGTGCTGACATTCTCTATTAATGAGGTTTCTCCTGCTTTGGACGCAACTGTTAGGTTTATTCATACATTTGATGATCAAGAAATAGCAGAATATCAACCTGATTAGAAGGTACAGGAAGCCAATGCAGTAGAATGTTATAACCTCGCAATTGATGAGGATGACGATCCGCGCAACATTAATATTCCTGAGTCAGAAGGACACTGCGAAGTGCATGGACCAGCAGTAGAGGCACTTGAAGTGACTCAACCCCTGAAGACGCGGACCGTAAACATTGGGTCAAAAGAAAACCCTAAGTATGCTACCATTGGAGATTATTGGGATGACGAAATGGTAAGCAAGGTGACCCAACTTCTCCATGAATATCAGGATCTCTTTCCGACGAAGTTCTCAGAGATGAAAGGTATCCTTGGGGATATAGGAGTGATAAAGATCTCGTTGAAACCTGATGCGAAGCCTGTGAAACATCGCCCTTATAGGCTGAACCCTAAGTATAAGGAAAAAGTCTGAATGGAGCTGGATAAGATGCTTGCTGCAGGAATCATTGAGCCTGTTGAAAAATCTGAGTGGTTCAGTCCTATGGTGGTACAAGAAAAGAAGACTAAGGGAGAAATTAGAATCTGTATCGATCTGAGGAAGCTGAATGATGCCTGTTTGCATGATCCTTTCCCCACCCCCTTTACAGATGAAGTTTTAGACAATGTGGGAGGTCAAGAAGTGTACTCTTTTACTGATGGATTTTCAGGTTACCATCAGATTCGAATTGCCCCGGAAGATCGACATAAGACAACCTTCGCTACATAAATGGGATCCTTCCAGTATATAGTTATGCCCTTTGGATTGAAGAATGCACCTGCCATGTTTTCTAGAGTAGTCATCTCTGCTTTTAAGGAATTCATACATAAATTCTTAGAAGTTTATTTTGATGATTGGACTATCTTCGGGTTAGTAAAAGACCACATAGCTAGTCTAAGACTTATGTTGGATAAATGTAGACAGCATCAGATTTCCTTGAACTTGAAAAAGTGTATCTTTTGTGCCCCTTTTGGAATTCTGCTAGGTCACATTATCTGTAAGAAAGGACTGATGATGGATCCTGCGAAGATAGCCATTATCGTGAACCTGCCACCTCCGAAGTCTGTTAAACAACTGCGCACTACGCTTGGTCACACTAGTTATTACAGGAAATTTATTAAAGGATATGCTCAGATAAAAACCCCTATGGAAAAGCAGTTGAAGAAAGATATTAAGTTCGAGTGGACACTTGAGTGTCAAGCAAGCTTGGATATTTTGAAGGAAAAGATGGTAACTGCTCCTATCTTAGTATTCCCTGACTGGAATAAGGAATTTCATGTGCATGTCGATGCATCCTCCATTGCTCTGGGTATAATATTGGCCCAATCAGGTGAAGGTAATATTGATCACCCCATTTCTTTTGCAAGTAGGAAATTGTCCACAGTGGAGAAAAATTATACTACGACAAAACGAGAAGGTCTAGCTATGGTGTATGCATTGCAGAATTTTCGACATTATCTGTTAGGATCTCATTTTAAGATGTTCACTGACCATTCTGCCTTGAAGTATTTGGTTAACAAGCCTGTGCTAGGTGGAAGGATATGCAGATGGCTGATTCTGTTTCAGGAATATGACTTTGAGATCATAGTCAAACCAGGAAGACTGAATCTAGGTCCTGACCACTTGTCGAGGTTCGAATCAGGAGAAGAACCTATCAGCTTGGACGAAGGTCTTCCTGACGCCCAGTTGTTTGCCATCCAGATGGTTGATGAATACTTTCAGGATATTGTTCAGTATTTGTCTACAGGTTTTCCACCTGTCGAGATGACAACACAGCAGAAGAAGCAGCTGGTGATTCGAGCAGCTGACTTTACCTTAATAGCAGGACAACTATATAAGATGGGACCAGATGAAATACTGCGCAGATGTGTCCTAGAGAATAAAAAGCCATTAATTTTGGCTGAGGCACATTCTGGGGCAGCAAGAGGTCATTACACAGGAAAAGCTACAGCACAAAAGATTCTGACAGCCGGATTGTGGTGGCCCACAATTCATAAGGATGCAAGAGAATATTGCCACAGCTGCGACATTTGTCAGAGCACAGGCAAACCATCCAGGAGGGATGAGATGCCTCTAGTTCCGCAGGTAACTTTACAACCCTTTGATAAATGGGCTATTGATTTTGTTGGACCTATCAATCCCCCTACAAAGAAATCCGGAGCAAGATACATTTTTACAGCAACCGACTACCTTACTCGTTGGGCCGAAGCTCAACCAGTTAAGACCTGTAGTGCTGCTACAGCCGCGAAGTTTATCTTCGAGAACATCTTGTCAAGATTTGGGTGTCCTATAATTCTTATGAGTGATCAAGATCCCATTTCTTAAATAAGACTATTGAAGTATTGACTGAAGAATTTCAAGTATATCATCAGAAGAGTACTTCCTATCATCCTCAAGCAAATGGAACTGTCAAAGCCTTTAATAAGATCCTTGAATACGCTCTGATGAAGGTTTGCAATGCTAACAGAAATGATTGGGACCTTCGAATTCCAGCAGTACTATGGGCTTATAGAACCACCTGCAAAAATTTGACAGGCCATACCCCTTTTAGGTTGGTTTATGGACAAGAGGCAGTCATGCCCATGGAGTACATTGTCCCTAGCCTCAGAATATCTGCTTTTACAGGGATGGATGACCCATATATGATGAAAGAAAGGCTGGCAAAGATACTAGAACTTGAAAAGGACAGATTCATTGCAGGGTTCCAGCAGCAAGTTCAGAAAGCTAGAGAAAAAGCATGGCATGATAGACACATCAAGAAGAAGCAGTTCCAGCAGGGTGATCTTGTGCTCCTATATGACAGCAAATTCATAAAATTCCTGGGTAAGTTCAAGACACATTGGAAAGGACCATATATAGTGTAGAAAGTTACTCATGGTGGCGCAGTCCAATTAGCTAAATTGAATGGAGAAATTTTACCTTCCATGGTGAATGGAAGTAGGTTAAAGAAGTACATGGACAAACCAGGACCCCTTGATCAGCAGTAACAGCATGAAGGACAGTCTAAGTACCAAGAACAGTTGGAATTGGGTACTAGACTATAATGAAGCTGTTCTCAAAGCTGCGAAGTGTTGAAGATTGTCAAAGTCTGAAGGTTGAAGTTTGGTTGCCGAACAGGTCAGGATGGGTTGAAGGTGCATATTGTGTCGAAGGTACTGATCAAGGCACAGTTGAAGTTAGTAGTTATGTCGAAGATCAAAGGTGTGTCGCAGCCTAAAATGTGACGGATGGGACAAACTACACTTGGCGGCGCCGGCATGAGAATTGCCCTAACTGCCTGCAATAATAAGGTTTTGGGAAAATCTGGCGCCGTGTGGACAGGATTTCTGCCACTCCATCCGATTCGGTGTCATTAATGCACCATGATGACAGATTATGTTGCGGGATTCTATAAGACGCTACACCGGCCTGCGACTCCTGCATTGTGCATCTCTTTGAGTTTCTTCAGTTAGAACTATGTCGAATGATCGTGAAGTCCAGGAGTTACTACAATTAGTTAGGGAGAGAGCTTTGCTGAACCTTCTGAGCAATCCACCTGTGCAGCCATGTTCGACCAAAGCACGAAGAAAGGCAGAAGTTCGCTCTAAGGGGTCGGAAGAAAGGTAGAAATGCGCTCTAAGTCGCATAAAGAACAACACCGGTCTTCACAGAAAAAATCTGAAACATCCCAAGATGTATCCTCCTGGTTTGGAAGAACCACGGCAGCTGTTTGTCTTATGCACCTTAACACACAATTCTGGAGACCCTAAGTTGTGGATGGTCAAATGTTTGGCAAGCAGATCGAAGGATGGGGTCACTGATAGATCCAGAAGGCCTTAACCAGCATTTTATGAAGGAAAGGAACAAGCAGCCAACAACCACATGTATGGCTTCAGCAAGCAGTGCACTATGTTTCGCCAACAAGATTCTACCAACAGAAAAGCAGCTGAGTGTCCCGGGACGGGCCACTGGTGAGTCTTAGGGGCCTGTTGGGGCGCGCACCCTAACGGTCCTTAATATGGGTAACTCTGCGGAGTTACGGGAGTTGTAAACGGAGTTATGACTCAAAATAGTCTTAGGGGTGTCGGGGTTGAGTAAAAACCTTCTTTTGTAATAAACCCATCATTTAAATCTAGGGTTTAGGGTTCAGGGTGCCCATGGTTTAAGCCCATGGCTTTGTAATAAGTGCACTATAAATAAGCACTCTTGTAAAGAAGTCATTTTAGGATTTTTGATGTAAGATGAATTGATGCGAAGCTAAGGCTATTTTGTAAGAGAAGGTTAAGTCCCAGTTGTGTGCATGGACGACCTCTGCAGCTGTGTGCACAGAGGGTTTTGGGTGATAAAGGAAATCTGCAGCTGTGTGTGCAGAGGCCTGCTGCTGTGTACGCGGCTTTGAGGACTTGAAGGGATCTGCAGCTGAGTGCGCAGATCAGAACTGTGGTTTTTGTAAAGAGTTGAATAAACACAGTTCTATGGACGTAACCCCTACACTAGGGGTGAACCACGTTATATCGTGTGTTGTGGTTTTGGTTGTGTTGTTGTTTTGTTCTTTATGCATTGATAAATATACATCTGATAAGTAAGATCCCTGCTAATTAAATAACTTCGCTGTGAATTCCCAGGAAAGGGTTAAGCAAGTCAGTGTCTGTTTATTTAGCTGCGAAGTTATATATGTGAATGTTGAAGTTCTGTGTTATATGAATATAAGTTATTAAAGGATAAAGATACAGTAATATCCCTCTTATGCTTGCAGAAACCTGATTCTGCGGCACCCCATAGCTATTTTGGGTGAGACTGCAACCTGTTCGTAGGTTGTTGCCAAAAGGGCCAACACTATGGGTCTTTTGTTGGTGCGAAGTTAATGATATAAAGCCTAGGTCTTCCCTATAGCCCAACAATTTTCAACCACCAGGGCACAGATGTTAGATACCAAGAGGGATTCACCTGCTTCTACACCACCCAGTCTCTAGATATACGGTGCATGGGTTTGGACATCCTAGCAACGTCCCTCTGGCACTCTTGACTGCAATCCCGACCTCTGAAGTCCTAGTTCACAGTGGTGGCAGAGCTGTTGGAGCAAAAGATCGTGTTGGGACTAGGTGGGTCCAAAGCCTCCAATGCCATTCCTGGGGATTCCATTTGGCTACTGAGTCGCGGGAAAAGAGAGAGACAGGTGCACATTTGCCTGCATGGCCCACGGGAAGATCCTCCTCATGGGAGGAAGAAGATAGTACAAGGATGATAAGCTTCTTAAGTCACTTATCATCACCTGGAATTTGGCCACCCTTTTTTCGACCTCCTCCTATAACAGTCTTACCGGATGAAGGATGAGGTCGGGAGAATGGTGGAGGTGAGGATTTAGGCCTTCTTGTCAGCCTTTGATCGGTAGCCTCCAGCTGGACAAGGAGACCCAAAATGGGTCTAGGGCAGCCTATGCAAGTAATTGATCGTCAGCACGTCGCCCAGGAGCTATTTTCATGAAGCAGGATGGTTCAGGACTCTGCACTGTCAACCCGAGTTACTGCACACCACATCTCCATGATGCTTGTTTATGATTGTAAAAATGTGGCGATAGTCCACTCTTTACTCTGTTAACGTCGGATGGAGACTTGTAATAGTTTTTTATTCTGTAATCGCAGCATTAGGATTGGATAAAAACACTCCCGGTAGAGGGAGAAAAAAGGGTTGGAAAATTGGATTGGTAAACAATCCTCGGGCTGAGGTTCCCGTTTGTAAGAACTCATCACATGTGTATGAATAAATTGCAGTGAATAATTGTCATTCACAGCAGAGATTCCTGTGTTATTGTTTTTCCCAAGAAGTGCTTTCTTTACATGTGAATGTGTTTCCTGTCGCCACTCCATTTTGTTTATTGCTTTCATGCTTGCAACTTAGGGTATAGTGGTGCAGAATTCATACTTCTTATGCTCCAGCCACTGTTACAAGCATTTAACAATGGTTCTTCTAAAGTCATATGGAATTCATCTTGCCGGTGCTCCATATGATGGACTGTCCCTCCTTGTCTTCTGAAACGCCCGCTTAAATCTCTTGATTGGGAAATCAATAGCTATCTTGCCTCCGCTTGCCACTTTATGTCACTCTTCCACCAGCAACCGATTCTTATGCAGGTTTTGACTCCATTTTCCCATGGTCCCTTGTCCCCTTGATGATCCCCCCATGCACCTTCCTTGACATACTATGCCCCATTCAGAATCCTAGCCCCCTGATTACGACGATTGAAAATCCTATGTGGCGACTCCAATATTGAAGGATTCAGACGTCGACGACTCCGTTGGTAATGTAATCCAGAAAATTTGATGACTGAGAAAAGCTGGCTGACCCCGCCTGGAAACAAGCCCCTCATAAAACTCATAAATGCACGACGGAAGGTCCAGGTACTCGAGTCCGCGTTTCTTCCAGGATGCCCTATCCTACCTTGTAAGTTTGCTCTTGTCCCTTTCTAGATTCATCAAAACAACTTTCCCTGGCCTAGCTCCTCCTGAGTCGAGCCATGAATATGTCCCTATTTATCCTTCTTTACGAACAGAAAGCCTTGCATTATCTTGAGCATCGAATTTTGGCCTAGATCCTTATCCAGGGACACCCAACATCAAAGATAACCCCTGTGGAATTCATGAAGCCTCAGGCGATAGTTCGGCTATCATACCTAATCTTGTCTCCCCCATTTCTCCAAACTGATATAGACCATTTCTATTACCTCCTATCCTCCATGATTTTCCCGTGAAATATCACAAGTACCTCCCCAGGTTTGATGGAGAATCTAAATACTTGACTGCTGAAAAACATATTCAGGATTTCGATCATTTCTCTGACCTTTTCAAGATAGAACATGATGATGTATACATGCAGACATTCATTCTGTCCTTGCAAGGAGATGCCAAAGTCTGGTTCAAACATTTGCAGCCTAAGTCCATCCCCACCTGGGAAGAGCTTTCTTGCATATTCTTGAGGTTTTGGTGTAGGGGCCGGCTATTGGAGCAAATACTCTCAGAGTTTTATTCTTTGAGGAGGCATGAAGGCGAGGCCATGTCCAGTTTTAATAGAAGATTTGAAAGCTTCTACTACAACATGCCTAAGGAATTCCAACCTCTTGAGAACCCTACTAAGGTCTATTATGCAGCCGCCTTTCCTCCTGACCTGTCCTTGCTTCTTTTGGAGAGAATATCAGCCACCTTGCAACAGATGTTCGCTGACTGTTTGGAGGTTGAAGAAAACCTTAAGAGGTTCAGGAAGCTATCAGATCAGGGTGAGGGTGGTGAAATAACAAACGCATACAAATTGGTTGGGCCCTACAAGCAAAAGGAGGAAGCCTATGGCCTGTCAAAAATCTCTCATGATATGCAGAAAGATGGTTGGCCCGAGGCTAAAATAAACAGTCCTGCAGGACTATTCTCTAAAGATGGTGACCCTCCCTACTCCTGATCAGCTAAAGATGATTCCGAAAGGGAGCTTGGTGCACCTTTGTACGATGAATATGAATAAGAGTGCCTGCAAAATATGGACGAGCTAGCTGTTGAAACAACACCTTCTAATGAAAAAAGTCGAAGTGCAATGCCAAGCCAGAAGGTCGAAGTGAGAAAGGACGATGAGAGCACTGGAGGTGATAGATTACCCTTATGCTATGCCTATTTTGAATTGATAAGGCATATAATCAAGACCTCCAAGCAAAAGCAGAAAGAAGCAGAGGTGGTGCAGGCCGGAGACTTGTGCAAGGATGGAGGCAGATGCAGCAGTTTTCAGATAAATGCTTTTTCTGATATTCTACTTCCAGGAACATCACCTCACCAAGAAGAATTATGCTTACTCGGTTCCAATGGAGGAGTTGAAGAACCCCCTCTTGAAGCACATCACACCCTCGTTATAGGAATTTCGGCCCGAGAGAGGGAGATTTCGTTAAAGAGAAATTTCGTGGGTCCTCATTTGCAATATTCCAAGTGTCAGCCTAACAGCTCCCTAGAAGCAGGAAGCAACCAATTCTTATGCAGGTTTCGACTCCATTTTCCCATGGTCCCTCGTCCCCTTGATAACCCCCCCCGCCCCCCCCATGCACCTTCCTTGACATACTATGCCCCATTCAGGATCCCAGCCCCCTGATTACGACGATTGAAAATCCTATGCGAGCAGCCTCAAATGACACACAAGATTGAAAACCTTATGTGGAGATGCTCCGATGAAGAACGAGAGATCCCTCTCTGATCGCGCAGGGCTGGAGGTGTGGCTAAAGTGGTTCTGCTATTACCCGGAGGCGGGTATTTCCTCAACCTTGGGCTCGTTTTCGATGCTAACAAACTGGTGCCGTTGCCGAATACGAACTTGAAGATCCTCCCTGAGAAGAACGACAAATACCTAGATCTGACTATTGATGGTGAACAATTGGTTAGACACTGAGAAGGTTGAACATCTTTCACCTGGTGACTCCACTCTTGAAGGATTCAAACGTCGGCGACTCCATTGGTAATGTAATACAGAAAATATGATGACAAAGAAAAGTTGGCTGACCCTACCTGGAAATGAGCCCCTCATAAAACTCAGAAATGCATGGCAGAAGGTCCAGGAACTCGAGTCTGCATTTCTTCCAGGATGCCCTTACTCTTGTCCCTTTTTAGATTCATCAAAACTGCTTTCCCTAGCCTAGCTCCTCCTGAGACGAGCCATGAATATGTCCTTCTTTATCCTTCTTTACGAATAGAAATCCTTGTGTCATATTGCACATCGGATTTTGGCTTAGATCCTTATCCAGGGGCACCCAACATCAAAGAGCACCCCTATGGAATTCATGAAGCCTCGGGCGATAGTTTGACTATCATGCCTAATCTTGTCTCCCCCATTTCTCCAAGCCGATATAGACCATTTCTATTTCCTCCTATCCTCCATGATTTTCCCGTGAAATATCACAAGTACCTCCCTAGGTTCGATGGAGAATCTGAAGACTTGACTGCTGAAAAACATATTCAGGATTTCGAGCATTTCTCTGATCTTTTCGAGATAGAACATGATGATGTCTACATGTGGACATTCGTTCTGTCCTTGCAAGGAGATGCCAAAGTCTGGTTCAAACATTTGCAGCCTAAGTCCATCCCCACCTGGGAAGAGCTTTCTTGCATATTCTTAAGGTTTTGGGGTAGGGGCCGGCCATTAGAGAAAATACTCTTAGATTTTTATTCTTTGAGGAGGCATGAAGGCAAGGCCATGTCTAGTTTTAATAGAAGATTCGTAAGCTTCTACTACAACATTCCTAAGGAATTCCAACCTATTGAGAATGCTGCTAAGGTCTATTATGCAGCCGCCTTTCCTCCTGACCTGTCCTTGCTTCTTTTGGAGAGAAGATCAGCCACCTTGCAACAAATTTTTGCTGACTATTTGGAGGTTGAAGAAAACCTTAAGAGGTCCGGGAAGTTGTTAGATCAGGGCGAGGGTGGTGAAATAACAGACGCATACAAATTGGTTGGGCCCTACAAGCAAAAGGAGGAAGCCCATGGCCTATCAAAAATCTCTCATGATATGCAGAAAGATGGTCAGCCTGAGGATAAAATACACAGTCTTGCAGGACTATTCTCTGAAGATGGTGACCCTCCCTGCTCTTGTTCAGCTAAAGATGATTCCGAAAGGGAGCTTAGTGCACCTGTGTACGATGAATATGAAGAAGAGTGCCTGCAGGATATGGACGAGCTAGCTGTTGAAACAACACCTTCTGATGAAAAAAGTCGAAGTGCAATGCCAAGCCAGAAGGTCAAAGTGAGAAAGGACGATGAGAGCACTGGAGGTGATAGCTTACCCTTATGCTATGCCTCTTTTGAATTTATAAGGCATATAATCAAGACATCCAAGAAAAAATAGAAAGAAGTGGAGGTGGTGCAGGCCGGAGACTTGTGCAAGGATGGAGGCGGATACAGCAGTTTTCAGATAAACGCTTTTTCTGATATTTTGCTTCCAGGAACATCACCTCACCAGGAAGAAGTATTCTTACTCGATTCTAATGGAGGAGTTGAATACCCCCCTCTCAAAGTACATCACACCCTCTTTACAGGAATTTCGGCTCGAGAGAGGGAGATTCCGTTAAAGAGAAATTTCGTGGGTCCTCGTCTACAATCTTCCAAGTGTCAGCCTGACAGCTCCCTAGAAGCAAGAAGCTCCGAACTGCTTTCTCATGAGCAGGTGACAGAATGCGTTGGGGGTTCCCATGATTTCTATGACCCCGTGGCCAAATACATGAGGGGTTTAGGTGAAGGCAATGATTGGTCGCATCTCTGCCTTAAAGATCAGTTTGTATATCATTCCCTTCTCCCATTGTTTGTTTTATTTTTGTCATCGAGCACCATGCAATAATAAGAATATTAAGCAATTTGCTTGATTCGCTTCACTGGAAGTCCGATTTCACTTAGCTGGACTTGTGTACAAAATTAAGTAGAGTAGGTAGAAGAAAATAATCTCAGTAGTTAGCGAGCATTTCCTTCCTTACTGTTTTTAGCTGTTTCCATTTTCAGTTACCAACACAGGTTTATAGTCACCACTGTGATTTGCAGGAGTGGCATGAGTTCGTTGGAGCCATATCATGAAGCATAATGGAGGTGTCCAAGAAGAGCTAAAAGCGGCCCAATGTTTTTGGCACTTGGTCTACGGCGGTTCTTTGCTACCTCGCTTGGAGGACAGCATCCCTCGTGGAGCTAGTTGTTAACACTCTGTTTTAACAGTTGATTTGAGGGCTTGACATAGGTTCAATAAGGATCCCAGCCCCTCGAATATTATGTGACCATCCTTCCACGATGAAAGTGGCAAGTGTATCAAGACATTAGGCGTGATCCATATTCAAGGGTTGCGATCAGTCAGCGGTAGATCAACGTTCCAGATCATTTCACGCGGGAAAACATGCGTGGTCCAGGCGTCTTCCCCCCAGATCGCGAAGTCTGTTAGAGAGCGGAAGCCTTCAATGGTTGAGATAAGGCCTGGGGTAGATCTATGGCCTATAGTGATTTCGCAACCCATACTTGCGTGGATAAAACCTCGATCCCGAATCGCGAAAAGTCGTTGAGGAGAAAAGAATCAACAGTCGTGATAAAAGCTAAGACAGATCTATGGCTAGGGTTCATTTCACAAAGTGAAACTACTCGGATGAATAGTTGAGTCCTTCGTTAAAAAAATGGTGGGGCCCACTCCAATCGACGGCTGCATGAGAAGTCAATCTTGATCTACGGTGAAGAACGTATCGTGGACCAGCATTTCCTGTGGTGGTAAGAAAGGAAAGGTTGGCGGCAGAATGAAGGAGACGTGGACGGCAGAGGAAAATGTCCCTTTGATCAGACGGCTAAGAAATATTTCCAAGGTGTGGATTTCTCATCTTGCGTGGAAATGACAGTGGAGGGGGCATTCACACATGTAATCTGCCTCATCGCAGATTGGCCGATTCCTTCGACGCCATTCGAGATACGCCTGATGGTTGCAATGAGCATAGATGGTTGGGTTTATTTAATTAAAGATGTATATTTACATGATTACGAAACTTAATATGTATGCCGCATGCCCCAATATACCATCGGTGAAAATTTCCAACCCGAAACATAGCATAACCAATCTATGGTGGGGACTTGGCCTTTAGCTCCGCACCATGATTATTTATAATATATACATCATATACATATAATGCAACGGGGTCAAAACTGGGGTGTTACAAAGGATGATAAGCTTCTTAAGTCGCTTATCATCACTTGGCGTATGGCCACCCTTTTTTCGACCTCCTCCTATAACAGTCTTACCAAACGAAGGATGAGGTCGGGAGAATGGTGGAGGTGAGGATTTAGGCCTTCTTGTCAGCCTTCGATCGGTAGCCTCTAGTTGGACAAGGAGACCCAAAATGGGTCTAGGGTAGCCTATGCGGGTAATTTATTGTCAGCACGCCGCTCAGGAGCCATCTTCACGAAGCAGGATGGTGCAGGACTCTGCACTGTCAACCCGAGTTACTACACGCCGCATCTCCATGATGCTTGTTTATGATTGTAAAAACGTAACGATAGTCCACTCTTTGCTCTGTAAACGCTGGATGGTGACTTGTAACAGTTTTTTATTCTATAATCTCAGCATTAGGATTGTATAAAAACACTCTTGGTAGAGGGAGAAAAAAGGGTTGGAAAATTGGATTGGGAAACAATCCTCAGGCTGAGGTTCCCGTTTGTAAGAACTCATCACCTGTATATGAATAAATTGCAATCAAGAATTGTCATTCACAGCAGAGATTCCTATGTTATTGTTTTTCCCAATAAGTGTTTTCTTTACGTGTGAATGTGTTTCCTGTGGCCACTCCATTTTGTTTATTGCTTTCATGCTTGCAACTTAGGGTATAGTGGTACGGTATTCATACTTGTTATGTTCCGGCTGCTGTTACAAGCATTTAATGATGGTTCTTCTAAATTCATATGGAATTCATCTTGCTAGTGCTCCATATGATGGATTGTCCCTCCTTGTCTTCTGAAATGCCCACTTAAATCTCCTGATTGGGAAATCGGTAGCTATCTTGCCTCCACTTGCCAATTTATGTCACTCTTCCACCAGCAATTGATTCTTATGCAGGTTTCGAATCCATTTGCCCATGGTCCCTCATCCCCTTGATAACCCCCCTATGCCCCATTCAGGATCCTAGCCCCTTGATTACGACGATTGAAAATCCTATGCGGAGCAGCCTCAGATGACACACAAGATTGACAACCTTATGTGGAGATGCTCCGATGAAGAACGAGAGATCCCTCTCTGACTGTGCAGGGCTGGAGGTGCGGCTAAAGTGGTTATGCTGTTACTTGGAGGTGGGCCTTTCCTCAACCTTGGGCTCATTTTCGGTGCTAACAGACAGGTTTTTCTTTTGTCCCATAATGTGCTTTGAAGCACCACTATCAATAAGCCAAGTGTCCTCTCTAGGTGTTATATATCTAGAGAGTGCAAAGAATAGTACATACTCTTCTGCATCCTCTTCTCTTGCTTGCTATCTTGGAGGTCCTTCCTCTTCTTCTTCTTCATCCTCATCTTCAACTAGATGAGCATGATGTCTTTTGTTTTTGTTGATCCTCTTCTTATATTCTTGTCTCTTCATAGGACAATTTGTGGCAATGTGTCCTATCTTATCACAATGAAAACATTGAAAGCCAGAGTAGTCCTTACTTGGAGGAATTTCTCTTGTTCTTTGGATTCTTCTGGGAGGTTGAGACTCCTCGTGGTTTCTCTTCTTGAAAGTAGGTTGACTTATTCTTCTTTTGGTATGAGTGGCTAGGGCTTGATCATCTTCCTTCAATAGAGATTCTTTGTTTTCCACTCTAATCTCCTCTTGAATACAATCTTCCCATACAACATCAAACTTCAAGCTTTCCTTCCCGGGATACATCATCTGGATGAATGACTCCCAGGGTCTAGTGAGACCATTAAGGGTAGTCATAACCAACTCATGTTTATCAAGTTTGTCCCCAATGGCTTCCAGTTGTTCCTTGAATTGGGAGACCCTTGTGAAGTAGTTCTGGATGGATTCTCCATGACTCATCTTGGCGCTCTTCAGTTGAGCTCTTAAATTCATCTTTCTTTTGATGTTTCTTCCTTCATACATTCTTGATAGGGAATCATAAATTTCTTTCAAGTCTTCCTTGATAGAGTCAGCAATAATCTTTTGTGGCCTAATCATATCCTTCTTGTGCTTCTCCTTAGCTTCAACTTCTTCAGGTTCTGCAACTTCATATTTGATATACTTATCAAGATCGTTCTCTTGGAGAATGAGGCTAATCCTGTATTTCCATGCTCTGTAATTTTCTATGCCTTCTATCTTGTCCTCAAGCTTGGTGCTTGGGGCCATCTTGACAGGGGATCACAAAAAAATGAAAATATGGAAAATAAGAAACTGATCTTACCAGGAGATACACTTGACTGAGGTGATTTGACTGGTGTTCTTGGTTTTTGGAGATCTCAAGTCTTCACCTTTCAAATCTAACTTGCGAGATTCAGCACTGCAGCTTCTGTCAGTTTTCTGGTTCTGCAGTTTTTTGGTGCAGCTGTCAAACTAGGGTTTTACTTTTCATGATATCTACTCCTCCAATAAATTTAAACCCTAGCTCAGAATATGCACTTTAGGATGGTGCAACTTTCCATGCAAGCAGTTTTCCAAAACTCAAAATTTTTCTTGAAACCCTAATTTCTTGTCGAGGAGAGATAGAGGGATTTTTCTCTTGTGAAATATATCTTATTTAGGTTAGCTCTGATACCATGTTATAATTCTATATGATAAGATAGATTATCATCATTTAGTTTCAATTTCATAAAAGCATATAGACAGGATCACTGAAAGAAATAGTATCACAAGAACAACACAGATTTATCCTGGGAAAACCCTAATGGGAAAAACCCAGCAAAAGCTTCCTCAATATAGATTCCCTAAAAGATAAAAGGTAAAACCAAAAAATGATCCTCCTCCTTCTCCAACTACAACTGCTTCTCTCTCTCTCTCTCTCTTGTGCGCTACACAAGTGAGTGTGTGTGTCTCAAATGAGAGGCGCCTCACTCTATTTATATTCTTTCGTTCACTTGACATTTAACCCAGTTATGTAGGCTCGAGTAAACTTAACTTAGTTATGTAGGCTCGAGTAGACATAATTGGGATAACTTAATATAATAATATATTCTGGAGGGTACTAATGACCTGACTTACAATGGAGGGGACTTCCTCATGACTCTTAGTAATTCTCTTGATAGGAACGTCGAGGTACAAATAAATACAAATGATTCTCCCGATAGGAACATCAGGGACTAATAAAATACATTTAGAATATTCTTAGAAGTTACAATAATTCAACATTTATTAGGTGGCTGCATGATCCCCTATGGGTGTGTGAATCATTACATTTCTTTCAAGTCTTCTTGGATGACGCTTGAGGGATCAAGTGATCCTTGATACAGTCAACAATAATCCTTTGTGGCCTAATCATATCCTTCTTGTGCTTCTCCTTAGCTTCAGCTTCTTCAGGTTCTGCAACTTCATCTTTGATATACTTATCAAGATCATTCTCTTGGAGAATGAGGCTAATCCTGTATTTCCATGCTCTGTAATTTTCTATGCCTTCTAGCTTGTCCTCAAGCTTGGTGCTTGGGGCCATCTTGACAGGAGATCACAAAAAAATGAAAATCTAGAAAATAAGAAACTGATCTTACCAGGAGATACACTTGACTGAGGTGATTTGACTGGTGTGCTTGGTTTTTGGAGATCTCAAGTCTTCACCTTTCAAATCTAACTTGCCAGATTTAGCACTGCAGCTTCTGTCAGTTTTCTGGTTCTGCAGTTTTTTGGTGCAACTGTCAAACCAGGGTTTTACTTTTCGGGAGATCTACTCCTCAAGAAATTCGATCCCTGGCTCAGAATATGTGCTTTAGGATGGTGCAAATTTCCATGCAAGCAGTTTTCCAAAACTCAAAATTTTTCTTGAAACCCTAATTTCTTGTCAAGGAGAGATAGAGGGCTTTTTCTCTTGTGAAATCTATATTATTTAGGTTAGCTTTGATACCATGTTATAATTATATATGATAATATAGATTATCATCATTTAGTTTCAATTTCATAAAAGCATATAGACAGGATCACTGAAAGAAACAGTATCACAAGAACAACACAAATTTATCCTAGGAAAACCCTAATGGGAAAAACCCAGCAAAAGCTTCCTCAATATAGATTCCCTAAAAGATAAAAGGTAAAACCAAAAACTGATCCTCCTCCTTCTCCAACTACAACTATTTCTCTCTCTCTCTCTCTTGTGCGCTACACAAGTGAGTGTGTGTGTCTCAAATGAGAGGCGCCTCACTCTATTTATATTCTTTCGTTCACTTGACATTTAACCCAGTTATGTAGGCTCGAGTAAACTTAACTCAGTTATGTAGGCTCGAGTAGACATAACTGGGATAACTTAATATAATAATATATTATGGAGGGTACTAATGACCTGACTTACAATGGAGGGGAATTCCTCATGACTCTTAGTAATTCTATCGATAGGAACGTCGGGGTACAAATAAATACAAATGAATCTCCCGATAGGAACATCGAGGACTAATAAAATACATTTAGAATATTCTTAGAAGTTACAATAATTCAACATTTATTAGGTGGCTGCATGATCCCCTATGGGTGTGTGAATCATTACAAGCCCCCCCTCCCCCCCCCCCCCCCCCACATTCTAACACCCATGATTCCAAACTACCAAATCCATGGAATCTAATAATTCACCACATTTTCCATGTAAACCACATTCGTCTTTCTAGTTGCAATTTGATGTTTCCCCCTTCAAATTCTCTAGCATAGGCTACTATCATGATTCACATATAGCATTTAATCACCATCATGATCAGTAAACCATATGGATTCCCTCCATAATAATCAACCCCTTAGAATACCATAAAGGGGCCCCACCCTATGAACGCACCAATATCTCTTGATCATCCATGCGGAGACACTCTGCATGGTATCTAAACATTGGGAACTCGTCTTCTCGTATCTAAAAAAAATCCACCAAATTCATTTGGCATATATTTATTCCCCAAGTCACTCAACCCATGGAATCCCATTACATTACAATATTATTTTGGAAACACCCCTTGGTCACCCTTTCTATGTGTACTTGTCTTCATAACTCACCATTACCTTCATTTTTGTCATCCAAATTCACAACACCAGTGTTAACAGTCATATGATAAACATCACTTCAATAACCATTTGTGGTATATTCATCCCATTTCACCCTACATTTCCATTTCAAGAATGTTTCCATAACACTAGTCACCCAATTCACTCCGATCAAGGGAATTCATGAGCCCGATGCTTACCAACATCTCTCATTTAAGTTTTGTCATTATCCCAGTTGGTCAAAAAAATTTCTTGGTTCTCATGGTATGACTATCATCTTACCACACACTTTAGCTCTCATCAATGTCAAATCACTTTATTCTTAGAGTTAAGGAATTTATGATTGCATCTTGGGTTCTCTTCTCATCAAAATAAGGGTTCACCTTGGACTAAGTAGAGAGATTCATCAGTGCTTCCTACCTTAGTAGTCTCCCCTATGTTCTACATCAATAAGTTTCTCACATCGGGGGGAGTCATACATTTCTACAATTGCAATGTTCACAATTATGGTTAAATACATGTGTCAATTTGGCATGAGCATGTTTCCCAATTGACAACATCATCATTATTCAGGACCCACCCTAGTGGGTTGTTCTTAATCATCAACGATTCCTTTGGTGTCATCAACATCATGACCAATCCAATACACATTTACTCATGACTAGATTGAATACAAATTCATCCATGTGTCTAGCAGTTTTAGATTCTACCCCTCGACCTCCTCTAATTGTAATTCATTTTGACATATTTTCATGTGAATAGGGATGCCAACCTTGTTTGTATAACAACCATCTTTTATGTGTCACCTATCAATTATACACTCCAATGGTCATCACAAACATTATCCCTACTGGTGGTCCTTTACTCTCAACAATTCCAATCTCACTATCACAGTTTGGAATATCAACATGAGGGAAATAAACAATGATATATTTCAGCTATACAGATTCTTCCTAACCTCACACATTAGGGGTCATCTATTGATTTCCCAAATATCACACACATGCAACAATTCGGTAATTTTTGCAGAAAGATATTATCAACATACAACGTGCAACTCATAAATTAGCATCATCCTCATGAAATTCAAAATGGGAATTGAATCTTGGAATCGTAAAAGTCCATCATTTTGTTCAACCACATGATTATTATCAATAAAATTGCATTGATCCACATTGGTAAAGTCTTGAAACCCATGTTATGAGCAGATGAACCATTAAGTTTCCATGAAACATTTAAGGATCACACCCACATTTTATTCCAAGAGATTAGATAGTTATCTTCACATGCTTGGGAGAATTCAATATCCCCATACTTGTATGTCAAATATCACTTCATGAGATAGAGAAATGACATTAAGAACTAAATGTTTGAAGTCCTCCATTTGGACTATAAAAGGAATCTATGAGCATGCATTCATAAGATCAAGAAACCTACTTGGATCTACATGGGTAAAGTCTTGAAATCTATGTGGTTGTACCAACAGACATACCATTAAGTTTTAACAACACATTAAAGGATCACAACCACATTTTGGCTCCAAGATATTGAATTGGTCACTTCACATGCTTGGGAGAATTCAATAGCCCCATACTTGTACCTCAAATATCAGTTCATGAGACGGAGCATTCACATTGAGAACTAAATGTTTGAAGGCCTCCATTCGCCTATAAAACGAATCCATGAGCATGCATTCCATAAGATTAATCTAAAGCACGGTTATACTGCAATAATTGGTGTTGGAGCAGGGTCCCGCAACTACAGAAGAAGCTGTCAGTTTAGCGGACAGACAGTTTTGGCGGATAGACAAGATAGAGCTACGACACCGTAGCAAGTTTCCAGCTGCAGAGCAGAGCCGAAAACCATGACTTTTAAGATAAAGAAGTCAAGGACGACGACGGTACTTGAGCGGCCGAGACGAGAGAGCTCACCCACTGCATTGAAGGCAGCGGCGGAAGATAGGAGGGCTCAGCTACCCTCATAAAGGAAAAGGAGCAACGAGGCTGAGGCATTGAAGACAAAGGACAGCCAGGGAAGCAGCGCCGGTACCCATGGTCAGCGCTGGGAAGCATGGAAGACTACAGGAAGCTGTAGTGAAGGGAAGCGGTGCATAGTACCCATGGTCAGCGCCGGGAAGCATGGAATACTGCAGAGAGCTGTGGTGTGACGGATAGCGGCTACCTCAAAGTACAGATACGCTGACTATCACTAGTTAGGGTTTGGGTTACTGTTGGGACAGGCCCATAGTGTTGTAATGGCGAGACCTTCGGGCCGCCTATAAAGGGATGTATTTTGTATTGTAAAAGGTTGGGCGGGTTGGCATTTTGAGTAGTTTAAGCCATCCAGCTAGCTAGTTAGCCATTGAGTCTGTTAGCTCACAGCTACCTTGTATTGTAATAGAGTTGAGCTCTGGTTCTGTTATTAGCTGTAGTATCTTACTGTAACCAGTAGCTGGCTCATAGAGCACGCATGTAACGATCTGTAGGGATCAACAGAGAGGGAAGAGTATATTGTAAGAGAGACAATATAAAGATAGAAAAGAGATCTAAGAGAGAAGATCTCAAGCTGCATATGCGGTGCAGCAGAACTGTGTTTACCTTCCCCTGAGCTATAATAGAAACATAGTTCTATGGACGTAACTTCCATCCTGGAGGCGAACCACGTTAAAATCGAGTGTTATGTGATTGAGTTATGTGCTGTGTTTACTTGTTGCATCTAACAGTTAGTATATAAGACTTTGCTTACAGTTTAATGTATGAATGCGTTATTCAGTTCGCAGTAATATAGAAGGATAGATATAAGTTGAAGTCTTTGGCATGTTGTATGCGGGTTCATTTATGCTTTGCTTGAAACAGTCACTATTCGCAGTGTTAAACAGCCCGTCATGTTGAGTCCTCCAAGTCGCCACGAACAATGCTAAGTGCGCTGAGCCGCGGGAGTAGGATATCGCAGGGAGGTGATACCGCATCGGCAGAGGCACTGCGGTGTGCGATACCATAGGTTGAGGACTTAGCGTTGGGAAGAAGTTACGTGTTGACTGGTGCGCGGAGATGCGATAAGGCTGGAGTCATCGCGAGTCGGTGGAGGTTGCACGACGTGGAAAGGAAACCGTGCGACGGGAAGAGAGAGATCTCGCGGCTAGAAGGGCTGCGACGCGAGGAGATCGTGTGACGCGAGCTGAGGGTCGCGCAACGCATAGAGAAAGAGACTTCACAGCTGGCAGAGTTGTGAGTCGCAAGCAAGATGCCACAGAACCTGGTCCAAGACGCTTGAGTCCTTGGACAACCCATTAGAATCACTTCAGGCCGCTTCGCGGTCTGTCGTCGAAAGGGCCAGTGAGCTAGGGGTGTTGTTGGTTAAACACAGTAAACCCGGGTCTGCTCATGATAGCCAACAAATGGTTTCGTTGCCGGTTTTGAACAAACTAAGCACTGATGTTCTGGTGGTGCCCTACTAGAGACGAACTCAACGAGTGGGTTTGGTCTAACCTAAAAGAGTTTGCCGAATGAGAGAATAGGAGTCCTAAACTAAACACAGAGGCCTGGTTACAGAAATGTGTCCTTACAGACATCCATGCGATATTTTTTACGACCTTTGGAAACGAGCTTTACGACTGGTTATCAAAGTTGACCGATACAGGCATATTCAAAAAGAAAAGAGACATTGTCTGGACACCGGAGCTGATTCAGACCGTGGAAAACCTTGATAATCCCCTCACGAGAGCAGTAGACTTCTGGCTTGCGAGTGTGCTAGGAGGCTTCATCACAGAGTTTGCAGTTGACCAGATGAAAAGCTTCAGCGAGGATAAGCGCTACTTCTTCAAAGGATATCGTGGTAAGTACCTAAGATCTTTAAACTTGTCCATTAAGATGCTATTACATGAAAAAGGAACAATGGATCTAGTTTCAGATGAATAAGTAGAAATAGTAATGTCAGAAGAGTTTGAAAGTGATTTTGATGACATTGGAAGAGCACGAAGTGGAAAGAAGTATAAAGTAGATTTCAGATCTCCAATATTTGAAGACATTTCAGATAGTGCTAGACAATAGAGTCATAGTACCACAGAAGAAACAAAGGGGGGTATCCCTTACCACCCTTACACCCCACAGAAACAGATCGGGACTCAGAACAATCCCATAGGAACTCCATCTAGTAGCTCACAAGCAGTACCTACCACCGCTACATCACCTCCACCTACACCGGCGAGTGGTAGTAACACAGTGAATCAACATCCACCACGTAGAAATAGAATGGGGGATGATATGAAGCTACCTATATTTAAGGGAACAGGGGCAGAAGACCCAGAGCAACATTGGTTTCTATGTGAAGCCATGTGGACCATTAAAACAATCAATGACGATAACCTTAAACTCGAACAGTTGGTCCCCACACTAAGAGATCGAGCATTAACATGGTACATAAAGTATACCACAGTACCCAAGACACTTTCCCAGGTCAAGACCGCCATGATTAAAGAGTTTAAGAAACCTAAGTCTGAGTCACAGTGTATTACAGAACTCAAAGACATCAAGCAGCTACCTACAGAGTCAGTGTGGGACTTTGATTAGAAATTCAAAGCCCTTATCGACCAAGTCATTTTTGAGTTCGCGCCGGAGCAGCATAAGGAATGGTTTATTGCAGCGCTACTCCCTCACATTAGACTGCCGTTAATGCAACAGAAACTCCAGACGCAGGATGACGCATTGGAGATGGTGATGAAACTGGAGGCTTCACCTCTAGCTGAGAGCAGTACAGGCATGGCAACCTTACAAAACCAGTTGGCTAATCTCACATTACAGTTGCATGAACTTAAGAAAGGGAAAGAGGTTGCGCAAGACATATGGTGCGTAAAATGTAAAGCACAAGGCCATAGTAAAGACAATTGCCCGGTCTTTGTAGAATATATAGCAACAGGGGTTCCTAACCCCTTACCACAGACCCATGGACCGTGGTGTGAAATATGCAAAACGTGAGGACATCTACCTCACCAGTGCCCTCTACTTCAGAAGTACACGCAAACACCTAAGAACTTATATTGCGTCTTCTGCAAGCCTGTAGGCCATGATGAACACGATTGCAGAGCCTATGATCTCATGGTTGGAGTAAAGCAATACTTGTATAGAGTCCAGTCAGAGACACAGGGTCCAGCAGCAGGACCACAGCCTGATCTGGCTTATGGTGGTCGTGGAGGATGATTCAGAGGATGAGGCTATGGAGGAGGCTTTGCACGAGGAGAAGGTTTTGGCTGTGGTCGCGAACTAGTTACTTGTTACAACTGCGGAGTTTTAGGACACTATGCTAGGGACTGTCAGAGCCCCACTACCACTTGCAACTACTACAAATATTATGATCATACTATAGAGGAGTTCCCTACCTTGATAGCTAAGATCATAGAACCTAAGCCAGCAGTACACCAGAACATCCAGCTTATTGCTGTTGAGCAGAAAGAGTGAGAACCAAGAGTCAATATTGTGACTCGTAGCGGTGTTTCTACTAGTGGGACATCGCAGGAGATGGAAAAGAACACAGGGCAGGAGTGGGTGCGCAGAGCTCCTAGTAAAGCAACACCACTCGACCTGCAGAAGAACAAACAGACATTTCAGGAAGCTAAGGCTTTCTTTGATGAACCTACGCAATCAGAATCGTAGGTACCGCCGTCTAGGTGCGTACCGTAGCAAGCACCTTGTGGCGATAGCCTTGTACAGACATCGCAGGCTACCACATCAGAAAGATGCGATGAGGACGAGATGACAGGAAGTGTACATTCCTTCCTGCAGAGTTGTTTAAAACTTGTAAGAAATGAGCAAGCTATCACAGAACTTCAGCGCATCATAGATCAGTGTCAGCCATCTTCTTCCATGAGCAGTGCACCGCGTGCTATTCATAATATTATGGGACATACAAGAACAGGAAGAGAGATGCGACTCACAGCGCAGGTTGGAGAGTTTGAAATGGATGAAGCGATCCTAGATCTAGGATCGGACGTGAATGTTCTGACTAAGCAGACATGGGAACAGATGGGTAGCCCTAAGTTAATCAGATCACCTATCCATCTGAGATTAGCTAATCAGCAGCGAGTATCACCTCTGGGTTGGTTACCGCAGGTACCAGTTGACATTGATGGAGTTCGCAGCTTCGCGGACTTTGAAGTTATAGAAATCATTGGTGATAGTAGACCGTATCCAGCACTACTAGGCATTGATTGGGTGATCGGTAACATGGCTGTTATTGACCTAAAGAGAAGACAAATGACCTTTGAGGATGCGCAGATCCGGGTCATCACATCGTTGGACCCCTTTCAGGGTCCTAGATATATCGAACCTATCCGAGCAAAGGAGGAGGCACGTAACATGGAAAGTCTCTATCAGATGACCACAAACCAGAGCGACTACGTCAATCCGACTGAAGAAGGTTCCATTAGTTGGCGATGCGACAGCTCATGCGCATCGGATTCAGATGTTGGTCTAGAGAACTGGCAGAACAGACTTCACGAAGTATCAGCACGTAGATGCGCGTACTTGACTAAGTCACTATGATGGATTGGCACAGAGATCAATGAGATTCCATCATTTCATGGTCTAACAAATATCCAGGACTTCCTTGAGCAGTTTGAACAACAGATTCCTCACGAGCAGAGGATTGTAGCTATGGACCTTGCAGTACGAGCCACACCTGTAAGATGGTGGTATGCACATAAAGAGAACATCGCATCATGGGATGATATTAAAAGATTGATGGCGATCAGATTTTCTGTTGACAGGGAGTATGTCCAGCAGAAATACACAGGAGAGAGTGACCCCATAGCACATATTCAGACATGCGAACAGAGCTGGTCAGACATTCCCGAGAATGAATGAGTTCACCGATTCATTCATACTTTGGATACAGTTCCAAGGAACTGGTATACAAAGACTAAACTGCGCAAAGGAACAACTACATGGCCACTAATGATAGACAGCTTCCTACTCACCTTCGCTTTTGAATCTGAGTATCCAAGTGTCGGTCAGGCCCTACAAGTAATAAAGAGTAAGATATTTGAGGATTGTACCATATCAGAGTCAGCTCAACCTGAGTGGGCTATCCAGCTAAAAGAGGCGTTAGAGTGTTATAATTTTGCATCTGAACCAGGGGAGGAGGATGAAGATCCTCGCAACACCAACATTTCGGAGTCAGAAGGGACTCGCGGTGTTGAGGGACCACATTTAGAAATTCCAGCAATTACAGAGCCCATCAAGATAAAAAAAAATCAATATTGGCACAGACATAGAACCTAAGTTTGCCTCTATTGGAGACTATTGGAACGATGAAATAGTCAGACAGATTGCAGACTTGTTTCATGACTATCAGGACCTATTTCCCACCAAGTTCACAGAGATTAAGGGAATAGTTGGAGACCTGGGAGTCATGAGGATACCATTGAAGGAGGATGCTAGACCAGTCAAGTAGTGTCCTTATAGATTAAATCCGCGCTACAAAGAAAAAGTCAAGGATGAGATTGATAAGATGCTAGCAGCAAGCATCATTGAGCCGGTAGAAGAAAGCGAATGGGTTAGCCCCATGGTCATGCAAGAGAAGAAAACCAAAGGAGACATCAGGATCTGTGTCGATCTGCGCAAGCTCAACAATGCATCACTTTACGATCCATTTCCGACACCGTTCACTGATGAGGTATTAGAAAACGTGGGAGGACAGGAGGTCTACTCCTTCACTGATGGCTTCTCAGGATACCATCAGATCAGAATACATCCAGAAGATCGATCCAAGACCAACTTTGCAACAGAATGGGGCTCCTTCCAGTATACGGTAATGCCCTTTGGTCTTAAGAATGCACCAGCTATATTTTCTAGAGTAGTAGTTGCTGTATTTAAAGAATACATCCATAAGTTCCTAGAAGTATATTTTGATGATTGGACTGTATTCGGACTAATTGACAAGCATATAGGAGATTTAAGACTGATGTTAGAGAAATGTAGGCAATACTAGATTTCTCTAAACTTGAAGAAATGTATATTTTGTGCACCATTTGGTATTTTGTTGGGTCACATTGTTTGCAGACAAGGCTTGATGGCAGATCCCGCAAAGATTGCCATCATTGTAAATCTTCCAGCACCAAACTCAGTCAAGCAACTGAGGACAGTACTTGGTCATACCGGGTATTACAGAAAGTTCATCAAGGGCTACGCAAAGATTACAGCACCAATGGAGAAATTGTTAAAAAAAGATGTAAAATTCCTATGGAATGAGGAATGTCAGCAGAGCCTAGAAACGCTTAAAGAGAAGATGGTTACAGCGCCCATCCTAGTATTTCCAGATTGGACTAATCCATTTCATGTACATGTGGATGCATCTGGCATCGCACTAGGGGTTGTTTTAACGCAACCAGGAGAAGGGGATATTGATCATCCTATCGCATATTCCAGTAGAAAGCTGTCGACGGAAGAAAATAACTACACCACAATGGAAAGAGAAGGCCTAGCTAGGGTGTATGCGCTGCAGAAGTTCAGGAACTACCTATTGGGTGCCTCGTTCAAGATGTTTACTGACCATTCCGCATTGAAGTATCTGGTCAATAAGCCAGTGTTAGGGGGGAGAATCTGCAGATGGTTACTACTCTTTCAGGAGTATGATTTTGAAATCATTGTTAAACCAGGAAGATTGGACGTTGGACCTGATCATCTGTCGCGGATAGACTCAGGAGAAGAGCCAAGTAACCTAGAGGACAATTTGCCAGATGCGCAGTTGTTTTCTATCCAGATCGCAGACGACTACTATGACGATATTATTCACTTTCTCACTACAGGATCATCACCTAATGAGTTCACTAAGCAGCAAAAGAAGCAGTTGGTTGTTAAAGCAACAGAATTCACCCTGATCACAGGACACCTATACAAGTTAGGACCGGATGAAGTTTTGTGCAGATGTGTGATGCCGCATGAAAAAGACGCTATTATCAGAGAGGCACATTTAGGAACCGCAGGAGGTCATTTCGCAGGAAAGCCGACTGCGCAGAAAATCCTAGCCTTAGTATTATGGTGGCCTACGTTGCATAAGGATACCAAGGACTTGTGCAGATGCTGTGATATCTTCCAAAGGGTAGGAAAACCCTCGCAACATCATGAAATGCCGCTGCGACCGTAGGTTACACTGCATGCATTTGACTAGTGGGCTATAGACTTTGTGGGTCCTATCAACCCACCAGGAAAGCACATTGGCGTGAAATATATTATCACCGGAACAAAGTACCTCACCAGATGGGCAGAGGCCAAAGCAGTAAGAAATTGTGATGCTGCTATAGCCGTACAGTTCCTTTTTGAGAACATCATAAGTAGATTTGGATGCCCAGTAATTTTGATGAGCGATCAAGGCACACATTTCTTGAACCGCACCATTGAGGCCTTGACAGAAGAATTCCAGATTCAGCACCATAAGAGCACTCCCTACCACCCACAGGCTAACGGTACGGTGGAGGCCTTTAACAAGATTTTAGAAAACGCTCTTACTAAGATCTGCAACAGCCAAAGGAATGATTGGGACCTCTGCGTTAACGCTGTAATATGGGCATATAGGACCACATGTAAGAAACTTACAGGACACACACCTTTCAGCTTGGTGTATGGATAGGAGGCTGTTATGCCTATGGAGTATACTCTTCCTAGCTTAGGAATTGCTCAGATCATCGGGATGACTGATACAGACACAGTGGAGGAAAGGCTAGCGCAACTGCTTGCCTTAGAGGAAGACAGATTCATTGCCGGATTCCATCAGAAAGTGCAGAAGGCACGAGAAAAAGCTTGGCATGACAGACACATTAAGAGTAATACTTTCCAGATCGGAGACCTAGTACTCCTCTATGACAGTAAATTCATTAAGTTTCCAGGGAAGTTCAAGACGCATTGGCTGGGGCCATATTAGATACAGCAAGTTACAGAGGGAGGTGCCGTTCAACTCAGCCAGTTGAATGGGGAGCTTCTTCCCACATTGATTAATGGCAGTAGGCTTAAGCTCTATAGTGATAGCCACCCCACCTCTCAGCCCTAGCTTAGCCAGTTTATGGTGGTGCAGATGTCCAGTGTAGTTGAAAGGCGGCATCGCACCGGGAACTAGTCTACACCGACAGGTATCATAAGTATGAGGAATCGCATAAGGCCGGTTCATTTTGCGCAAGTCATGAGTGGCTTGAAAAAAAAAAAAAAAAAACTTGTTTGTTTGCGCAGGTGATGCGGTGTTTCAGCGCAGCAATGCGATGTTTCCCCGTGCCATGTATCCAGTTTTGCAACCGACAGAGGGCCCATCATGTCGCCCTCTGACAGGACGTTAATGAGGAAATGACCGGTATCCCTTACCGTAGATTTGGCTGCAGCATAATTAAGTTTCCAGATTTGGAAAATCTTCGACGAGACCGGCGCCTGTACACACACGCTTCGAGGGAAACGTGATCGGATTTCACCATTTATTGAGGATCGGATGACGGATGTGGTCTCGTCCATGCAATTATGACGACCGACGGGTCCAGTCAAGATGACCGTTGCGTCCGGGATTGCTACGTTCGGCATAAAAGCAAAAAATGATCATTCGAGAGGGTTACACTTGCAAAAACCCGAGAGCTATAGAGTAAGCTATTCAGAGTTTCCTGTGCAGAGTTCACCCAGTTACAGAGTGCTGTGATTCCTAGAGTTCGAAGCCATTGCACGCCCAAGACATTCTGCCAAGTGGGTTCTATCCGAGGAGGAAACTTTAGAAGACATTTTGAGAAGGTTTGAGCATGACGGCCTTAGAGGTATTATGATGACACCGCCTAAGGGCACCCAGCCAGGTTCATCACAGACCAGACAGCCGCCACAGACAAGGAGCTAGTCTCAGATAGCAGAAGAATCTAATTCAGAGTTGGAGGAAGAAGTTCATACTGCAGCAGACTACATTATGCCACGAGCTGAAGGCGCACCAGAAGTAAAAATTCCCAAGAGTGGTAAGTTTCCTGTTCCCATACCACAGATTGATTCTTGAGTAAGGGAAGATGGAGACCTATTAGGATATGCAGCTGTTGCTAAATTCATAGATTATAACCTGGCCGACGCTAAGACATATCCCCAGTTCCAGCCAGACCAGTACCTTATAATTCAGAAGAACCCAAGGATAGGTGCAGATGATTATATTCCCATGGACCATGTTCATATCCTTGAGCGCTCAGGCCTGCTCAATCTATTGAGACTACCACATTTCGGATGTGGCGCAGAGGTTAATACCATGGTGCGCATCCTACTGTCTTGTTTACATGGAGGTTACCTTTGGCTTGGTAACAAGTTCGACCTGAATGTCGACCTCATACATCGCATCACCGGACTGTCCAAGACTGGTCAGCACCTGACGATAGATACAACAGGAAAGACCAAGGAACCCAAGCTATCACCCACCCTAGTTTCCAGGTACCAACTACAGAGAGGAGGTCGAGCTTACGATATTGCAAGCATATCAGACAAAACACTCAATTTTACAACTAGCTTGCTTGCAGGAAAACTGTTAAGTAAGGTCCGACCCAAGGAAGTTACAGGGTCCGTAATTAAACTTGTTATACAGGTTGCAGAGGGGGAACATTTCAACTGGTCTTTATTTTTGTTAAATATGTTTCAGGTAGATTGTTTGGCGGCATAGGATGAGGCCACCCACCATTTTCATTTTTCATGGTTGATTATACTCTGTGCATTTGTAGGGTGGAAGGAGCTGCCCCATACCCAATTTAAGCAGCTAGCAAGCGGTGAGCCCAGAGGGGTGCGCTATACAAACTTGTGGGAGACTAACCACCCAGAAAATAAAAAGCTCAATGCGATAGTATTCTATGAATACTATACGCTGCTCAAGAAAGTCGTCCTAGAATTACCACGGATCAGCAAAGAGGTTGTAGACGCATATGATGCTCGACTTAATTTTATGGTAGACCGCCATTGAATCAACCTGAGACCAAAGAGGACTACAAGGGATGATTGGGCTCCTGGCTGGTTCAGGATGATAGCGTAGGATATCGAAGGCATCATTAAAGACTTTGACGCCCAATGGAAGCGAGAATACGAAGATACCACACCTCTACAATCAGATACTGCACAGACAGACCCAGTAGACAAGAGTAAAGACAGAGTAGAAACCCAGACACAGGATGAAGAGGGTACATCAGAGGAGCCCATGAAGAAAAAAAAAAAGGTTACAAACCCAACTGGGGAGATTAAATTGACAGCTGATGACTATGACCAAATCGCAATAAGAATAAGGGACAGAATGAGCAACACATTTCAGGCAATGCAGGCATCGCAGGGCAAACTGCAGGGGGCCATAGACCAGCAGTTAGGCGAGTTGAAAACACTGACTGAGAAAACTGCCATAATCCACACTCAGTTGAGCAAGGTGCCAGCAGGAGAAAGTTTGAAATAGTCGATCTCCCGTGAAGAGATCCTAGCGAAGGGTAGTCTCAACACAGTTTTGATTCCACCAGGGAGCATCAGTTTCCCTGCGTCAATGACGGATCCACCAGTACAGTTTAGGCAACCTGTTGAGATTAACCTCGTGTATTTTCACATTGATCAGTTGCAGATGATCCAGCAGCAACTAAGCGCAGAGCTCAGAGGTAGAGAGCTTGCGACTTATCAAGAAAATATGCAACTGATGCAGAAGAATGCAGCACTCACCACCAGTTTTCAAAATAAGGCAGATGAAGTACGAACATATGAAGAAAGGGAACAGGATCTTTCTCAAGTCCTACAAAGCATCGCATTGGAGTTACCCCAATGCCACATTGAATTCGCCTTGCCTCTACCGCAGAAGGTAAGAAGAGTTGCAGACAGAGAAAAGGCTCTGGAGGAAACAGTAGCCAGGATGGAAGAAGCAAAGGCCAAGATGGAAGAAGACCACTAAGCGCAGATTGAGGAGCTTGAGGCTCGTGCACGAGACACTTCCCAGGTAGACAAGCAAGCGAGAGTAGAGGCCTTTCGACTCGTTTCTGCACAAATGCAGTCTCGCATCGACAACGCACTGTCAGTACTAAATGATGCGATGAACACATGGTCGGACTTGGATCAGCCGCCTGAGAAAGTAGAAATCCAGCAAAATATTCAACAGATAGAGAATACCACGGTGACAATGAAAGAAGAAATTAAGAGCTTAGCAGCTCTTCAGAAGATGAGGAAGACAAAGGAGATGAACCGCTTGCAGCAGGAGGCGCAGTGATTAAGAACAAAGGAGATACACATCATTGACCTGCTTCAACCCTACCATGAGCAAATCACTAAGTTAGTCGATACGGTTGAGCAGAAAGTGAAGGAGTTCACTACCACCAGAGAGGAAACTGACGCAACAGAAGACGCCAGTATTAGTCAAGCTTTGCTTGACTCAGCATGAGAGTGTGTCGAAGTGATGCAGAAGGAAGTCGCAGGACTTCGCGACAGGTTGCAACGGACTTCGCAGGAAGCCAAGGAGAAGCTACAGCAGGAGAAGCCCGCTGGTAGTGGCTCGGGGGCAAGCCACAAGTAAGTGTTAGGGGACTGTTGGAGTAGGGTCCCGCAGCTACAGAAGAAGCTGCTATTTTGACGGATAGACAGTTTTGGAGGAGATATAAGAGGCAGAGCTACGACACTGTAGCAGGTTTCTAGCTACAGATGAGAGCTGGACACCATGACGTAGAAGACAGAGAATTCAAGGAAGACGACGGTACCTGAGCGTCCGAGAAGAGAGAGCTCACCCACTGCATTGAAGGCAGCGGCGGAAGACAGGAGGGCTCAGCTACCCTCATAAAGGAAAAGGAGCAACGAGGCTGAGGCATTGAAGACAAAGGACAGCCAAGGAAGCAGCGCCGGTACCCATGGTCAGCGCTGGGAAGCATGGAAGACTGCAGGAAGTTGTGGTGAAGGGAAGCGGTGCATAGTACCCATGGTCAGCGCCGGGAAGCATGGAAGACTGCAGAGAGCTGTGGTGTGACGGATAGCGGCTACCTCAAAGTACAGATACACCGACTATCACTAGTTAGGGTTTGGGTTACTGTTGGGACATGCCCACAGTGTTGTAATGGTGAGACCTTCGGGGCGCCTATAAAGGGATGTATTTTGTATTGTAAAAGGTTGGGTGGGTTGGCATTTTGAGCAGCTTAAGCCATCCAGCTAGCTAGTTAGCCATTGAGTCTTTTAGCTCACAGCTACCTTGTATTGTAATAGAGTTGAGCTCTGGTTCTATTATTAGCTGTAGTATCTTACTGTAACCAGTAGCTGGCTCATAGAGCATGCATGTAACGATCCGCATGGATCAACAGAGAGGGAAGAGTATATTGTAAGAGAGACAATATAGAGATAGAAAAGAGATCTAAGAGAGAAGATCTCAAGCTGCATATGCGGTGCAGCAGAACTGTGTTTACCTTCCCCTGAGCTATAATAGAAACACAGTTCTATGGATGTAACTTCCATCCTGGAGGCGAACCACGTTAAAATCGAGTGTTATGTGATTGAGTTATGTGCTGTGTTTACTTGTTGCATCTAACAGTTAGTATATAAGACTTTGCTTACAGTTTAATGTATGAATGCGTTATTCAGTTCGCAGTAATATAGAAGGATAGATATAAGTTGAAGTCTTTGGCATGTTGTATGCGGGTTCATTTATGCTTTGCTTGAAACAGTCACTAGTCGCAGTGTTAAACAGCCCGTCATGTTGAGTCCTGCAAGTCGACACGAACAACGCTAAGTGCGCTGAGCCGCGGGAGTAGGATATCGCAGGGAGGCGATACCGCATCGGCAGAGGAGCTGCGGTGCACGATACCGTAGGTTGAGGACTTAGCGTTGGGAAGAAGTTATGTGTTGACTGGTGCGCGGATATGCGATAAGGTTGGAGTCATCGCGATTCGGTGGAGGTTGCGCGACGTGGAAAGGAAACCATGCGACAGGAAGAGAGAGATATTGCGGCTAGAAGGGCTGCGAGGCGAGGAGATCGTGCGACGCGAGCGGAGGGTCGTGCAACGCACAGAGAAAGAGACTTTGCGGCTAGCAGAGCTACGAGTCGCAAGCAGGACGCCACAGAACCTGGTCCAAGACGCTTGAGTCCTTGGCCAACCCATTAGAATCACTTCGGGTGAGACTTTAGGCCGCTTCGTCGTCTGTCGCCGAAAGGGCCAGTGAGCTAGGGGTGTTGTTGGTTAAACACATTAAACCCGAGTCTGCCCATGATAGCCAACAATTGTTTTAAGAGCTCAATTTTCACACTCTTTATTATCATCATTTGGCATCACAAAGCTCCAAGTTAGATAGCAAGCAATTTGAGAGAGTTCAAAAGGCCCCATCCCTATGAGAGAGTGTTGGATACTATTGGAGCTACATTATTCTAGGTGACTCCATTTGTATATAAGCATTTCCATTGTACAATACTAGATAGTTGAAGCTAACCCATTCTCTTTGTTTTATGGTATTTTAGTGCTTAACAATCTTTTATTTCATTCTTGTTTATTGAGTTTTTCTTTAGCTTGTTAGTGTATGGTCTACTAATCATCACTCCACTATTTTTCGTGGTTGCAACATGTAAGGAAAGGAAGAAATTATTACTATTGTGACATTTTTCCCAAAACACCAACAATATAGGAAAATTAATATTGAAAACAACCTCAGATGATGAAGGATAAAAAAGAAGGTAACCATGCAATATTGAGACACTAATAGAACCACCAACGTGACATCAGTGTTCAAGTGGGGAGATTTTTATGGGTTATTCGATAATGAAAAGTATCCCCCCATTCTTGGAGAATAAAACAATGATTTAGTAGTACACTACAATGTGAAAAAAATGTACTAAATTGAAGGCTTGTGAGTTGTTTGATCACAACATATGACGAATCTACAGAGGAAATTGAGGGTCGGATTGAAAATTCCAATTGGGAGAAAACCATGGTACCGGGAAAGATTTGTTAGGAAACCACCAAGGTTATTTGAGATGCCAATGTTATTCATTAAAAGAGAGCATGTTCCTTGAAGTTTCATTCCATTTGATCCTATAGGCATACATGAAGAAGAAAGTACAGCTAAGAAAGATAGGAACAATGTAAATGGAAGAGAAATTTAATAATCTTTATACATTTCCTACTGGTTTGAATGGCTAAGAAAAGGGAAACCTCAATATCCCTAATCATGATTCGTGGATGGCCAATAAATAAAAGGAAGTGGAAAATAAGTGCACCCTTTATCAAACTGAAGCCACCATAGAAAGGTCATGGTTTTATTCCAGGCTAGACTCGATGCTACCATGATAAGTGATGGGTTCCAATAGAGAAAATACGGGAAGACGAATTACGGAGCATAGAGATGGTAAGGCTCGAATGATATCGTTGCCAAGAAAAAAGACAAGTTTAGATCTCAATGATATAGATTATGATGTGTATATGGTGGTTGATTGGTAGCACACATTGACTAGAGAGATATCAATCATGACCTGGTTTGGAGTAAAAGTATTGGCTCCAGGAGGCCTTCCAAGAATGTTAGTGTGGAGGCATGGAGAATGGTAGTTGATGAGTGGTGACAAGGTGAGATAGAGCCATCAAGAGAAAATAAAGGTTTATTATTCCTAAGATTTAATTAGTGTGTTTCTGGGTGAATGATCAGTTGTCTCCTACATTCCAATTTTTTTATTTTTTGGTTCCAAGTTGTAAACATAGCCATTGTCAAGTTTGATTTTCCTGGGTTTTTACAAGCATGTAGAGTCATGTATCCCTCTTATGCAAAGAAGAGGTGTGAAATCAAAATTTGGAGTGAACCACTCGAATAGGAATGCATGTGGAAAATGTACTCGTACCCTAGCTTGACGTGGAATCGAGGAAGTTGAATATTCAATTGTGGGGGAATGTGAGATGGATTAATCTTAGAGTGATGGGGCCAAGATTGATAAACCTTGTAGGTGAAGAGAATTTCTACATAACTGGTGGTTTTAGTGTTCAATATTAACCCATGTAATCTAGTATATGGATTCTTTTTATATGGACATCAATGATAAGTTTACATGTAGGTAGACCTAGGTGATAGGGGGCATGTTGTATTTCCAAGTACCTGAGTTATTAAAATTTTAGGATTGCTAAATCTAAAGAAACACCCCAATTCAAGTTTAAAGGGGGAATTGTTAGGGTTAACCTTGACTCGAGGAATGAGTCAAATAGTTTAGGTCACAACACATGGTTTCAAGCACATGGGATTGGTGGCTCTTCATTTTGTATGTCGGATAATGCATGTGAAGAAGCATTTATAAGGCTTGAAAAGACTCCATTGTAAAGTGGCTTGGAGTTGAGTGGGTGAGCTCACTTGGATCAGGTTGGACAATTTTGGCCAAGGGTAATGAATATATTCATTGATGTTGGTTTTTTACCTCATGGGGGTTTTTAGGGTAAGAGTACTATGTTTAAAGTGTATGGTTTCTTTTGTATTTTATTTTTCCCTCAGATATTTATTATTATCAATTCCCACCTCCACCTCAAGTTGACACATTGCTTCAAAATACTAAGCTTCGTTATGTGCTCTTCACTATTTAATTCCTTTTCATGATCGAACATGAATAAATTCATTAATTACACTATTTCCTCTTTGCTTGGGCTAAATTTTCAAAAACCAAGCTCTCCTAATGCAAAATTCCTATCGATGATTTGAATAGGAGAAAAAGGTACATGGGATGTTGCAACAACCTCGATTGATGTTTGCATTGGAACCTTGTGAACATTTGTCAATCCCCCAACATTCATTTTTACTTCTTCTCTTATTTTTCTTTTGATCTCCTCTTTAATATTTTTTGTTGCTTCTTTTAGTGCCTTGCTGATGTTTTCATTGGAACCTTGAGAACATTAATTGTCAATCCCCCAACATTAATTTGTTCTTCTTCTCTTATTTTCTTTTTAATCTCCTCTTTAATATTTTTGGTTGCTTCTTTTAGTGCCTTGTTTTCCATCTTTTTTTTTCTCGCTCTCTAAAGTTACGTTCCATAGCATTTTTTATGCCATCATCCTTTTATTCCTTCCTCACAATTTCCTTTTATTGTTTGAACTTGGAGAATGTGGTTATTTTGCCTTCTCCTTTTATCAACTTAGGTGACACTTCCTCCATAGTTTTGGGTCTTCATTAGACCTCCTCTTTTGCATCACTTTCATGAGTATAATTTTTTTTTTAACTTTACTAAGAAAACATCTATCCATTACTACTTCAAGACCGTGTCTCTTGAATTTTTTTTTTCAAAATGAAACTATCTAAGAGTTTGAATATCTCTTTCCATATCTCTTGCAAATTTTATTGCATAGTTTCCAACAATTAAAGGCAAATGGGACTATGGATATTTCTTATTATTTGTCTGAGTGAATTCAGCTAGTCCATTGATGTAATCTTGGTACGAAATCTATAGGAGTTCTACCTTGTCAATAACATAGAGTGGAAAGATATGTAGAGGTTGGGATCCACCATAGATCGTCAGATATTAGTGTTCCTTACTGAGATACCAATCACTGATGTTTTCCTTCACTTCAAAGGTTGTTTCTAAAATGCATGGACTTGACTTGTCATTGATAAAAATGTACATAGGCTGAATAAATCCATCACATATCCTCGTGTAGTTACTCACATTTTTGTATTCCCATAATATACTACAATACACATGCATTGTTGGTTTGGATGATTTCCACTATAATTTAATGTCCGAGAAGGAATTTGCAATGCACACTCTATCTAAGAGATAGGAAGACATATCCAATTTAGATTTCTACCCTTTATCTATTTTTTGTGTTGCAATGATGGATTGCTCTAAACTACATGATAAAATGGCCCCCCAGTTGAAAATGTGACCATTTGTAACTATTGTATGCATCATTGGGACCCAAGAGTCATGCAAAGTGGATACATATTTTTATCCATATAATAGGGAAATCAACATTGAGACTATTTGATATAAGTATGTAGGAACTTAGTCTAATACATGCCATTTTCTCTAGATTTGAATGTTTTACTCTTAAACTACCATGTTTTTAATTATTCATTAACATCCACGGTCCATACCTCGAGCCATTCCTCTATTAGATCGATCTCTGCATATGAGATCTTATAATAATATTGGTTTCTGTAAGAGGGGTGGAAGGAGGAAATTGATTTGGATACCTCCTCATTCATGGTAAGTATGTTATCTATGTCTATTATGGAAAGTATCCAACAAATCATATCAACGCGGGGAAACATCTCATGCCTAACTGCAACTTGATAAATATTTGATCTTCTTTTTTCCAAGTGCATCTATGTTCCCTATACACACTCAGGAAACCTCACTTTGTAAGCTCTTGTATGTTTTTCCACCTTCTTTCTTCCTCTATCACCTTAATCTAGAGCACAACCATGCCCCATCACCTGCCATCAATCCAATACCTTGAAAGCCACATAACCTATCACATAGGCCTCTCAAATCATTGCCATTTCTTTAGCATCCCGGGGAACCCGAGTTCCTTCACACTGCCCATTCTAGATAACAAGTTCTCCTGCCACAAAATACACACACAACAAGCTCAATGAGCACAACCATGGATTTGATACCAATTATTAGATTCAACGAGCATTAATAATACTAAATATGAAAGGGAAAATTAAAACACACAAGAAACCATACACTTCAAACACATTAGTTTTACCCAGGAAAACCCTATGAGGTGAGAAAAGATCATTAATGAAGATATCCATCACCCTTTTCCAAAATCAGGTAACCGAGGCTAAGTGATCTCACCTAATCACCTCTAGGCCACTTTACCATGCAGTATTCTTAAGCCTTATAAAGTATTATTCACATGCATTCTCTATCATAAAAAACCATGGGCCACCAATACCATGTGCCATAAACCATGTGCTATGACCTAAACCATTTGACTCATTTCTTGAGTTTAGGTTAACCCTAACAATAAGAGACAAGAGTACACTTCATGTAGATAAATGTAAATGTGGAGCACAACTTCAATATAGATAAGAGATATGAGTTACACAATAACTCCTTAAATAATAGTATATCCTTCTTAAATTACCCCATGACATTCATACAATCATTTCACATGTCCCTCAATAATGACTACATTACCTTTAAAATATACATATTTTCTCATTGCACATGAGGCCCCTTTATTAATTCAACCTTATTACATATACACTTATCTCCATTAATTCTTCCCTGGGGGTCATATTATATATATTTAACCTCATACATGACCCCTCTAGGGTGGTCTCAAAGTTTTTGATTACAATGTAATTGATTCTTAGACCACAATTAATTTTTTCTATGAAAATTAATATGAAGAAAAGAAAATTATGTGGGTTCTTTGTTTGGTTACTCTAGGAATTGAAAAAATGCACTCAAATATACAAGTAGCATGGAAGGAAACAAAAATAGTATAATATTGCTAGACTTTGTTATATCAAAGCCTTGTAGTAGGCATGGAAATTATTAGAAAAGTGAAATTATCGTTGTAGCACTTGATTAATTTTCATAGTTGTATAAATATATAAAGAACACTTCATATTTGACCATCCATAGTAGTTGCTATATTTCTAAAATTAATTTTTAGATACAACACTCATTGCAAAATTCACACACTTTCTCATCCAAATCAAAGATATTAGGTTTATTTTTATCTAAACCTGAACCATATATGCATCATCTAGATAATGAGCAAGATGAGCAATATTAGGTGAAGTTCTAAACATATTTATATCTTTGTGAACATGCATAAATTCAAATTTTACATAAATATTATAACATTATAATTCTCCTTATAGTAGACTTTTGGGGTCTCAAGTATCTTACTCATTACATTGTTGCATCCTATGTATGGCATCTTGTTCAAATACGGTATTTGGAATGTTCAATATTTTCAATATTTATAGCCTAATGTTATGTATTGCAATTGGTACCACCTCAAGTATGTTTGGAGTATTATATAATTTATTATACAATATATTCTTTAGATTTGCATCTCCATATGGAGTCTATTGTCAATGTCAAGTTGAGACTAGGGTTCTCATGCAAGGACCAACAAAGGTCCTTCATAGTTTATATGTTCTAGAATTTTTCAATCCTCCACAAGGGAAAAAGGTCTCACTCGAAGTGTAGCCAAGACAATGGAAATATGGGGGAAGAATATAAAGGTATGGACACAACTCATTAGCCACATCAATAACTCGACAACTAAATACAAATGTGATTCAAGAGTGAACAACATATAATGGATGCAAAATAGAAATAATTTTAACCATAACATAACTGTATCATTACATAAAAATAAATCCATACTCAATTGGGTAGATAATGTATGCACCAAATTTGAATGGGTGGCCTTAATAGTTATCCTTTATTCATAACCTTTAGAATGCACCTAACATAGATCTCCATTTCAATAGCAAATCCATCACAAGCATCCTACAACTTTTATTACACTTAGAAATTAACATAAAAAAGAATCTATATTATACTAACATGATTGTATCTTCCTATGTCTATTTATCTATGTCTAACCATTTATCTAACCTCCATGAACTTTTATAGAAAACAAGTTTCAAATATTAACCCTACCAAGACAATTACAAAGAGGTAGGGATGACCAAGACGATCCACTCCCCTTGGTGAATGGAATAATTATGTCATATCCTCTAAACTGTTGGCATTTGACTTGTATGACATCTTCTTCATTTTATTATCGCATCTCATTCACTAGTATTGAGACTCTTCCTAACTACCCACTTTTCACGACACTTTCTAAAAAATGAAGATGCCAACAAACCCCAACCACAATTGTTGACTCATCCCCAAGTCAACTCTATTCCTTTGTGTAATCAAATGAAGGATCCATATTAAGGACAATCTAAATAGACTAGTCACAAAAGGCTTGAAACTACACAATCTTTTGCTTCCACCTGCTCAAAAAAATGTAGACATTAGTCATGAATGCCTAAGTCTTCTCACTATCAGGTCGAGTGGGTTGGGTGGATGTCAAAGTTTTCCATGATGCATCTACGAATGAATCATCTCTCTAAATTTCCAAGTGGTTAAAGTGATCCAATTGATGAAATTTCCATACGGTCTTATTGTCGATGATTGTGGCTTCATGTAAAGCATCCAATTGATCATCCACAACCTAAAATTATTTATATTTTGGTTGTTGTGTGAGGGGATCTATTGTGGAATGAGTGTTTGCATTCATATTCTTAATCTTCTCTCCCATCTCCTCATAATATTATGCCTCTACTCTGAAAATCTCATCTAGTTCTATATAACAATAAATATGTTTATATTACATGTTATTGCTATATGCAAGATGGATTTGGTAGATTACAATTTTGTCAACTAGAGGGGAAAATTGATCCATCAATTTCCTTTTTTATTAAGTCCCCTAAGATTGTAAATCTTGCAATTGAGTCTCTGACTCCTCAATTATGAGGTTGAGTTGTCATCATAAAGAACATATTAGGATCACATTATCTTTTGGCTATGTGGCTAAACTAGTCTTATGCAACCAAGGCTCCTTAGTCTGTAACTCAATCCATGAACCTTTTAACTGTACACAAAAAACATTGAATGTCTTCTAGACAAGGTAATGAGTTTATCATTAATGATACCATTCCACAGTGACCTCAAAAAGTTGTAGTTGTAGTTGTTGAGTTCCCTCATGTAGTGTTGTCTACCTATGCTCCACTCATGATATGTGATTTTTCATCTCCCCAATGTCCATTGTTATCATTGTAAGTAGATTTGTAGTAGACCATTATTGTAACTGTGTATCCTAAGTAACTTGGTCAGAAGGGGGCATCCCAATGAGAGTTAGTCCACTAGTAATTATGTTTACGACTTTGTATATGTTTGAGCTTCAGCTTCAACTTATGGTTTAGATGTTCGATGTATTTTAATGACATGCTATTGAGTTTCCTTAGACAAAAATAGGACCACATCAATATCCTTCTTGCAAATTCAAAACATAATGTGACATTATGTGGGATTTTGATCAAGTTTCTCTATCTAGGCCATGAAGGAGAGGTTGTGTAATGGTGACAACAAAGGAAGAGTTATACTTGGAGTGTCATCAACAATATCCTCCTCACTCATTTTTTCCATAAATTCATAATGTTATTTTCCTACATACCATTGAAACTATCTTGATGAAGGGGGATAATATGGGGGGTCTTCCTCATTCCCACCTAAACTTGTAGCTATGCTTCACTATGATGCACTATGTCACTTAGAAAATGGTTACAACCTAGTTCTTTCAATAGTATGAGCACATTTAGACTCATTATGATGGTGTTGAACTTTATCACCCGAATTTGATGGACCTCTCCCAGTTTCTTCATTACAGAATTGGACTCCAAGGACTTATGAGAGAAATATTAGTTGATCATCCTCACTATCAATCATTGGAACCCAATTTCAGTTTCATTTAATGTGTAATACACCTTTGGATTCTCTTCAACATATCTAAGTCCATGGGGATGTGATGAAATCTATTAACTCCTAAATAAAAGTCTCTAGTGGAACAATAGTTAAAGAGGATGTGACCCCAACTAGAGAAAATTGAGCTTCATACATTGGTTGTGATAACTTATCGGTAATTTTCATCGCTTATCGTCTAAGGGTTTGGACTACCCTTTGTATTTTGGGGGTTTTATCTTGTAAAAAATCAATAATTGAATCAAAACATTCCTTGAATTCCTTTCTTGAGAATTGAGTAGTATCAAATATAGATTTCTTCAAGATCACTAGCAGGTATAGCGGCACTAATTCTTATCCAACCTCAATTTAAAGCTTGGATCTAAACCTGGAGGTGGACTACTCTTCTATATCCTTTCACTTCTACACAACTTATGCTTTTGAAACCATTTAAATGGGCCAATAACATAGGTTGGTAATCTCCAACAAGATATAAGGCATTCCCATCTAAGTCTTGTAAATATTGACTCTAGCACATAAGTAGGACTTCTTGTCAAAAATTAGCTTTGTGTAATAATAAGGTAGATCCAAATAGTGGAATTTGTCAACATTTTGTCCATGCAGTCACAAAAATGAGTGATCCTTGTTCATCTTGAACTATATTTCCCTTATGTACATGTTCAATAAAACATGAGGGATCTGTAGGATGGGGGTAGTAACTACAATCATTTGGTTATACTTCTTTCAAAATGCAATGTCATTGAAGGAAGTTTTCTAAGCATCTTTCTAGATCTTATGTGGGTCGAATTACAATGCTATCACTTGGTAATCAGACAACGAGTGAAGTTTTGTACCTTGTATGGGATGCCATTTCTACATTGTGAAAGTGAGTAGTATGTACCCAAAGATGAAGTAGATGGATGAGTCAAGGGAATCAACACATTCCTATATATTTTTTTCCATAATAAATTTGCACCAATTCATATTGATGTCCTGCATTAAGAACTTGGCTACAGAGAGGGAATCCAAGGTACATTCACCATTCATATAGTTCCTTGTGATTCAACACGTAATAAAATAATAAATGAAATAGACATGAGGGTTGTTAATAAGGGATATATGACACCATGACCTATACACCATGTACAATACCAATTATAAAGACTCAGTTCCTCCTTCTTCTGACCATGTTTCCATCTACCCTAGAAAGCATCGGATACATCGTACCTTCCATGAATAGTCTATTCAAAACTTGGATATCCTACACATAATTGGGGCATTACTAATCAAGGATAGGGAATTCCATGAACCCTGTTGATTAATAATTTGGTGCAATACATGACTTCTACGATGATGTCAAAGACTGGAATATCCCTCAACATGACCAATGCATATTTTTGGAGGGCTTGAGAAATTAGTATAAATTTTGGTGATGTCCCCGAAATCGAGATCAATTAAATAAAGGTACACTTCATGTTTCATGTTGCAGAACAAATCGCCATTAGTGAAGTCATTATATATCAACCTTGTATGTTCCAAATTTCCCTACAAATCTTGTATAACATCAACCCTCATGTCCCAAAACTCTATTGGAACTTCTTCTTTTGGTCACACTATTTAGGATTTGTAACCTTACCTCCTAATGTTTTACCCATTTTGGTGATTCTTCATTGGTAAATAGCTTGGAGAACATGTTTAACCCTCGACACCTGGGAATCTCTAATGGATAATGCAATGATATCTAAAGGCTCCAAGATGTATAATATCCATCACAATAAAACCAAAGTTAGAGATGTATTGAGGGAGGTGAGGGAGTTATAGTGTCTCAAGTTGTGTTAATGCTGAGACTTGACCCATCCATTTATCCAATTGTTCCAAGGTTATCATGCAGCTGACTCATTAGATTTAGCCTCCTATCACTTAAGGTTGACTTGTATACATGAAATAGACATGTCTAATCATAATATAAAGACATTCACCAAATCAATGGTAAACTTACAACAACACTCTATTGTGATCGTGGATACCGTAGATGAATTCGATGTTACTGACTCAACTTACAAACTTGTGATGGTATAATATATTAACCTTTAAAAAACATAGGTTGACCATAACTAACCTTGACCTACATCATGATGAACCAACTAAACTGGGCTTTGTTACAACAACAATTCAAAGACCATATAGTGTATGGGTTCCCCTCAATCACATGGTTTTTTCATAACTGAATAAAACAACTAATAAGGAAACTTGTGACTGAAAATAGAAACAACCACTAACACTCTTAACATGCTAATTGTGACACAAACATACTAACACAATTGAATATAAGCACAAAAATAACTAAAGCTAAAAACTCAAAACAAAAACAACTACTCTACCCTACTCCTAAGGATAAGATTTAACGTGATCAAGTTTAGTGTATTGAAGAACATGGTTTAAAGTGAGTCCCATTAACCAACCCACATTTAAGAACACCATCCAATTGAGCCAATCACACAACACTAGAAGTTAGTATTAACACAACTATGAATAATCCCCACCAATGCATCTACAACTTCCCATGATTCCTTAGGTATTGTTTGTCATATAACAGAACAAGATATACCACACAATTTTATTTGACTTGAGTTGAGAATCATACCAAGCCTTCTGTCTATATTTTTCTATATATTAATGGAAATAAACTACAAATCTACACTCCTCTAGTTGTGGTAGTCATATAATTGTTTTGTAACTAATTCCTCCTTGGTGATATACATTGTGTAAACAATATAAAGGCTTGGTACTACAAACCCTACTGCAACAACAATCTCCCTATCATAGACCAACTAGAGTGGTGTCTATTTTTGGATTCATTTAATAAACGTTTGGTAGGCCCATAATACAACAAGAACCTATTCATCCCAATCATCTCTATTGGCAGAAAAAACCTTGGTTAATCTTGTCTATAAAAATTATTAAGGTTTTCAACTATGGTTCTTTCTTATGGATGATATGGACTAATCTTGTGATGTTAAATACGAAATTATTGAGTCAAGGTATCAATGTTAGCATTAAAAAAATGCATAAACTGGTCATTTGTGAGGCTACAAGGACATCCAAACCTAATAATGATATTTTCAAATATAAACCATCCTACAACATCCATAGAACACTATTTCACCAGTTCTTCTTTAGCCCAATTTGTGAGGTAATTAGTTTTGGTAATGATGTACCTTTCTTTTGAATGTTGGGATGGAGGGTGAATAGGTCCAACACAGTATACAACTCTCTTCTAGAATGGATGCATCACTTTCACTGGGTCTAGTGGAAACTCATATCATGTGTAAGGCTTCCCTACATGGTGACAAACATCACAAGATCAAGCATTCTACTTGGATTCTTTGATGATTTTCTACCACCATAATCCATCCTGTACAACCTTTTAGGTTGTGGCTTTCCCATTGACATGTCCACCTACAACTACTTAATGGAATTCCCATAAAACATCTTTGCATTCTTGATCCATTATACAATATAAAAAGATGGCAATATAAACGCCTAAATTATATAGTGGTCCGATAATAAATTCATATTGAATGTCTCTAAAAAGAAGGTGATGCTTATATCCCATAGAATAATCTTTTGTCATTGATTTAGTAGCTAAAATTATTTCCATCTTAGACAAGTAATCATGAACAACTTCAATTTTAAAAAATTAGCATCAAAAAGTTTATCATGTACTACAACTCTTGAATCTCCTAACTCGAGGTGAGAAAGACGATCCATCCCTACATTATGCTTTCCTAATTTGACCACAATATCGAAAGAAAATTCCTAGAATAGTAATAAATGTGTTTATATCGGACCTTATAAAATAGACTTGTTAACCAAATACTTAAGAGTAGGACGATTCGTGTAAAACATGAAGTGAACATAAAATGACAAGTGGTAGAACATTTATAGCGCATATACCATGACTAATCCTTCCTGCTCAGTAGTGGAATCATTGTTCTTGTCTTGTGACAACTTCCAACTTGTGAAATATATATTGTGATCAATATTGCCTTCTCTTATTTACTTAAGGAAAACCCCCCGTGCTATCTAAAATGCATCCAAATGCACTTGAAATTCTATGTTCTAATCAGGATATATAAGAATGGGGGCACTTACCATCTTTTCCTTAAGTAATGTGAATGTTTCTTCACACTCTAGAGTCCCAAAAAATAGTTCCACTTTCTTTAGGACTTTTTATATAGGCGTTGTAACAAAAAATAGTTATGAATAAAACTTTAGTAATACTCTATGTTCTCCAAGTGGATTGCAACTATGATACATTAGTTGGAATTAGTAAATTTACAATAATAATTATCTTAGAAAGGCCTACCAAGTCTCCCTCCTTTCAAACAATATGATCTAATAGGGTTCCAAAAGGAACGAGAAAAGTGCATTTCTTCAAATTTAGTGAGATATAAAGCTAGCGATGGAAGTCAAATAAAAGGTTCAACAAATTAGATTGTTCTCAAAATATATTGCAAATAATCCAATCATCCATGTAAAATTTCAAAAACTTGTGAATGAAGTCATAAAAATAAACAATTATAGTCCTGGAGAAAATTGTGACTACATTCTTAAGCCCAAAAGGCATGAAATTTTAGGTAAAAGATCCCATTGTTAAATGTGGTTTTCTTCTTATCCTTTTATGTAATTATCACTAGTTGGTGGTATCTTTAGAAACCATTAGTGAATGAATAATCTTCCTTAGTCGCAACTTGATCTAATACCTCATCACAAAATGGAGCAAGAAAAGGATTGTGAACATAGGATAAATTCATACTTTAGTAATCATATAATATCCTCAACATATTTCTTACTTTAGGTCATAGTGTGAATAATCCAGTTAGTGTTATCGACTATGAATATCAATCTCGATGCTAACATTATTTCAATTTATTTTTTTCTTTATCTTTAACTATGGGACTAAGATTGTAGGGTTGATGCTTCATTGGTTTCACATATGTCCATAGCTCCATCCTCATCTCACCCAAGTCCCTTTGATTCCCTTTAACTCAATGATACTTTGTGGAAACAAATCTTCATAATCCTAAAGTAGAGTTGTAACCTCATATATAGTTTGCTCGTCCCAATAATCTACAAATTATGCAATATTAGGTCTCTCATTGCCTTTGATATCGAACTTTTGCAACTTTATTGGTTGCTTATATGCTACAACTGCAATGTATCTATCATCCCCTTTTATTATTATAGATCGTCGTACAAATTTCTTCCATGAAAGGCTCTTCAAATCATCTAGATCATTTGTATCTTCCCCATTCTCATAAATATTCCCACAATATAATGGAGAATCCAATTGTCTAATAGGGGGTTGTGAATTAACAAGTCCCTGGTTATGTGGAAAAATATTAAGCTATGGGAATTCCAAAACTTGTTAGTGAAAAATCTCTACTTAATCATTTTTCAAGACTTAGTCTCCTTAGGAGACTTACTAGCAATTAAATAAAAATCCTCCAACAATTAGGTTCAATGGATAACCCAAATTCTAGCCTATTTGTTGGGATTTGCATGTAAATACCAAGTTCTACAATATTTCCCAATGTATGAAAGAAACTATGGACACAAAAATGAGTCACCATGCCTTCTTCTTCTATTTTTTTAGTAAAACCCTTAACATGGATAAAATAATTTGTCCTTCCATCACCTATATCTACAATCATGATACACATAACTTTAGGAAGAAATAAATCTAAGAAATCAAACATAGAAGGGGATAAAAATATCTATGAGATCGAGATAGATCTAAGAAATCAAACTTATGAGGGGAGACAAATATATGTGTGATTACTACTTGTACTAAGATTCGGGTTGGAAAATCTTATTTATGCATGGCCCACCATCTAGTAGGGTTCCCTCATAAATTTATTTCCATTATATGTATTTTCTAATATTTCAACTCAAAATGGGCCTCCTAAAATGAACTAATAAAATAATAGTTAAAATAATAAAATAATATTTATTAATTTTGGAGGAAGAAAAGAAAAAAACTACTTTTTTGTTTGTATTTTTGACATATCTCCCTGCATTTTTACTCGAATTTCAATCGAGAGATCTCGTTGGATGCGGAATTAAATTCCGCATCCAACGAGTACCCACTCGGCATACTTTTGATGGACCCCGCTACCCCAAAAACAAGAAATACCTGAAAAAAATGGAATGTCATTCCATTTTTTCAGGTATTTCTTGTTTTTGGGGTAGTGGGGTCTGTCAAAAGTATGCCGAGTGGGTACTCGTTGGATGCGGAATTTAATTCCGCATCCAACGAGCTCTNATTTAATTCCGCATCCAACGAGCTCTCCTAATCGAAATTTGAGTAAAAATGCAGGGAGATATGTCAAAAATACAAACAAAAAAATAGTTTTTTTTATGATACCTATCCCCAAATTTATATTAAAAAAATGTTTAAGACCTATACGGTATTTCAAATTTAAAGCAATTTCATTGGCTAACACATGATGACATGGAATTTGAATAAAAGTTAAAAGGCCCATTTTGAGTTGAAATTTCCTCTAATGATGCCTTCTTCTTCTATTTTTTTTAGTAAAACCCTTAACATGGATAAAATAATTTGTCCTTCCATCACATATATCTACAATCATGATACACATAACTTTAGGAAGAAATAAATCTAAGAAATCAAACATAGAAGGGGATAAAAATATCTATGAGATCGAGATAGATCTAAGAAATCAAACTTATGAGGGGAGACAAATATATGTGTGATTACTACTTGTACTAAGATTCGGTTTGGAAAATATTATTTATGCATGGCCCACCATCTAGTATGGTTCCCTCATAAATTTATTTCCATTATATGTATTTTCTAATAATTGACAACTTGGGTGTTCATGTATGCAAGGAAGCATTTTAAGTTTACAGTTCCATCATATATAGGCAAGTCTGTTATGTCGATTCCCATCCATTTAAAAAATTCGACAATTTCCAAATGTTTCAAAGAGATATCATGCCTCCTCTTTTTCCACTCATTCAATTCTTCTTTAGAATCACTATCAAAATACTAGATAATCCTCCAAATGACTGACCCACCTACTTTAGGGATGATAATATTCAGGATTCTTCACGGAGTCAACCTATAAATCTATCCAAGGCATACTTTTCAATAGCATCCATGGTAGGCTCAACATACTTTGGGTCCTCAATAATGATAAAATGAATAAGTAACATTGAGACCTTGTACCTCAAATTCATAATCTCCTTATTTAGATAAATGATAGCATAATTCTCAAAATCCCAATCAATCCCCAATAAGGTTGGTTCAAAATTTGTTTTTACCATGAACTCAATCATTTCAATATTAAAAAATGTTTGCACCAACTAAGTCAACCTATACATTTGTTGGCACAACCTTAACCAACAAAACCCAGTCGACAAGGGTTCCCACTCTGTCGACACTCAACTCACCGTGATCTCCCTGAGCATCGAACCAGACAAGTTTTACCCTGTATAGCAACACCCGCAAAGTGGATGAAGTCTCACCTAAGATGTTTAAGGGAGGGATGACGGAACCAAGTTTCCACAGAAAATAAGAGGACTATGGGCATCGACAATTCATTGTCTATCTATCAGATCTAGTCTTTTGCATAACCATTCAACATTCAGATCGCATCATTCATCTATCACAGGAATAACCATGCTAATTGTGCAAACAAATCTAAACAGATAACATCATTCATAAGCATTAAACATCGCATCATAGATCCATGTTTCATACATTCACCATAGGATTTTAGGAACAAAAAGATAGGAAGAGACAAAAGTTCAGATCAACATCTTTCTCATCATATTAGCTTCTACACAATCAACCAAACATTCAGATAGAAAATAATTCAACTGAGCCTTCAACTCTCATTTTTTACCCATCACTTGATGATCATAACCAAATAGATGCTTACATTCACAATTATTCTTCTATTTATAGTCTTGCACCTTTACATTCATGGTCCACTTCTAACTAACTCCTAACTGATTTATCAACTAGTGACCAATATCCGCAAAATATGGTCCAAAAATACAAAAAGAGACACAAAATATTCAAAAGTAGTCTATCTTCCTCCTTGCATGATGTCTTCATATTGCGTGGTGTTTTCCTATTTGGTGCAACATCTATGATGCTGCGTAACTTACCCCAAACCCCTACCAATAGGCCCCCAACACATTCTTGTGGCTCGCCCTCAAGCCACGTCAGGTGGTGTACTGGTTGATTATGATCTTGAAGTCTTTGTACTACTGAGAAATTTTTGATAACTGCAGTTTGATTTTCTCAGCAAGGTCCTGACACGCAAGCAAATCCTACTTTAACGGATGCTCCACCATCTTAGCATTTACTTCCTTCTTGTCGTCTTGTACAACCTGCAATGCAGCGACTGCTGTTACCGACAGTTGGGCTCCAATTTCTTGGAACTCATCGAGTTAGTCACTACATTTTCGCTATCGCTCCTGCGCTTTTACAACTCATTGTTGTAGATCCTTTAGCTATGTGGACCGCGTAATTGACACAAGTAGTGGCATGGTCCTCAATGTCATCTTCAATGTCACCAACTAGTTCTTGGCTTCTTGCAACTACTTTGTAAGTTGCTCTAACTGTTCATCTTGAATGACACTACCCCAAAATTATGTCGTTGCTTCCATGATTGTTTTAGCCTCCTGCTCGATCTCTTCAAACTGTTCCACTATCTCTTCGATGGAACTCTTCCATTCTGCAACCTACTCTGGTGGTGTGTTTGGGTAAACCATAGAATTCAACAGACTGTTGTCCAACTAGAGATGTGTGATGACTTCTCCAAGTCTCTTGGATTTGGCGATTGCATCCAACTTAGTTGTGCTTTCATGTATGTACTAGAAAGCATTTGTAATGCCCTCTTCTACCTACCCCTGACTAGTGAAGAGTTGTGCCTTCTCAACAACGAGGCGGTTAGTTTCTTTCTTCAATTTTGTTATCTCTTCCACGGTCTTTTCCTTGAGCTCCTCTTGTGCTTTCTTTAGTGTCGCAGTTTCCTATGCTTTGTCAGTTGTCAATGTTTCCTTATCACGATACAAGTCCTCTATTGTTTTCCACAATGTCTCCTCTTCTTCATGCGACCATAGATACTAGTCATTGATTTCCTTCTATCAATCAACCAACTCCTGGTTGGCAACCCGCTGTATGTGCACTAAGGTCTAGGTGGACAAATTATTGATATCCACCACGACGCTCTGCAACTGTTGTAGTGATGAGTTCACATCTTCTCGTCCAGCTTCAATTGCAATTGGGGGAACGTGAACGTTCCTAGCCCGCGGCTCATTTCTAATCGATGCATAATCCTGCACAGCCACACTTTTTGGTCCTCTTTGTGAAACAAACTTATATATAGAATCTAACTTGGTGCATACCTTAGCAAAACCTTCCTGGGAATACTTTCGTATCTCTTTAGCTGTAGTATCAGATGAGTCAGTGACAACCTTAATAAGTTGTTGTAATTTCTCCTCCATCATGGATCTGGTACTACTGCTCACATCTTTTTCCATTCACTTCTTCATCCTTATCTCCTTAAGGATATGGTGTGCCTCAATATCTGCAAGAGTTTCTGTTGATGATTCTCCATTGGAGTCATGGTGACTCTACTGGTCAGCTCCTCTTACTGGATCATTGGGTGCATCTGTTGGTGGTCCTACTGAGACTTTGCTGGCGCTAACTAGATCCTGCCATGCTGCAGGCCAGTCATCTATCGCTTCCTCCAATTCCTCATCCACCACTTTATAAGACATCGGTAACCACTGCCTATCTGAGTCGTGATGAGCTTGGACATGAATGGTGTATGGTCCTATGGAAAACCGAGCGATCCTACGATATTTAGCTGCAGCATCATTGGCTAGTCAGGGAACTTTAACAGCTGTCACCTGCAATGCTTCCTAATATATCCAAAAGTGGATCGTGCAATCCTCTTATCAACTGGGCTCCTCTACCCACCACAAGTTTTGACACCGTGCACCTTTGCACACCTTAACAACTTCATTCTCCATCCTCAAGTAGTCCTCTTGCTCCATCTAAGACACTACTGCAATCAGGATCAATAACCAAATGTATGTGAAAGGTCGTTCTCCATCCTGAACTGCTACCGCGTCCTCAGTCAATTGGTTCAGCAAGAAAAGGGACCAATTCATTTGTACTCCTTCTGTGGATTGTTGGGCACACACAATCACCCCTGAAGTGCATTGGACGAGGTGATTCTTACGAATGATCTTACTAGCGAGGATTTGTGCGACGATACGTATCATCTTATCATTGATGCTATCAATGTGATATGCCCTGCCATTGCGTTGCAAGTCATACCTCTATTTCAACCATGCAGCAAGCCTCTTGTCATTATCCCTGCCCATGAAATATTGTGACAGGTCTGACCCATCCTTTGGTAACCCTGTGACCTCTAAAACCAAATCGACCATGATTGGGACTAGAGTGTGCAACCACAGTGTCCCTCCATGGAAACAAGCCAAAAGTTTCTTGACGCGGGCATTTTCTTCGTTTAGCAGCCCAAAATGTGGCATGTTGATTAGCCCTAGCGACCCCACTTTATCCAACCCCTGCACCCATGGCTGCGGGATATGTACTATGGGCCCTCATGTGACCGAAGGTAATGACTCATAGGGCTCATTCTCTACATCTTGTAACATCAATAGCTCTTGATCCTCGTACTTCATCTTCATCAACGATGGTATAATATCGGTGGTGCACACCATCCCTTTTGGTAGCAGTGGCATCTTTGGCTGATACTTCTGATTCTTTGTTAACCAGCAAGGCTGCACACCAGGTCAGGTGGGAGCGATGTAATTTGGAATGTCTTGTACTGAGACCCTGGTGCGAAATGTTGATTCTAAAACGCTAGAACTAGATGGCCCCGTCTGGGTGGCTGCGTGTCCATGCGCCCTCATCGATGTCTGCATTTGCCTCTTTGTCAGCGCTGGGGAGATCAGCTTCTGCCCCCGCTGCTTCTTCGTCGGGATGGAGGATGATCCGACCTGCATACTAGCAACTTCTTCGACAATGGAAACTGGTCTAATGGGCGAGTCCCTTCCACTAGAAATATCTACCTTGTCGGGGTTGTTGTGCATCTTGCAAAAATTTCCCACAGGTGTGAGACAATCTCACCTTCACTCTACAACTCTCACAATTCACTCGATGACACTAGAAGTCAATTCTACTTCAACACTCTTTGCAATTCAACTTAGAAAAATGGTGCTTTCATCCTGCATCGAGCACCTTCTTATAGCATCCAGTCGATCCATTCTTCATCATTACCAAATCAACCGCGGTCATCATGACCAAATCCTGCATTAACTACCCAAATCCATCGTTGATTTTGTCAACCCAATGGTTGGATCCACCATCAATATGCGTCGCTTCAGCAAGCACCATCGGTTAACTGTATTAACTGTGCTTCATTTATTACTGATGTGACTATGTCACAAGCCTACAACTGCCATGACAGAGCTTCCTAACTGCGCTACTGACTCCCCTACCCATGCATCCACTTCCTCCTGGTGCGCCCTTCCTCTGGCTATCTATATATTTTTTTTCATTGTGCAGTTCCTTAAGCACTATGCAATTCTGGACCTGTCCTAGAGGGCTTCAGCCGACTACCATTCACTAGTTGTGGCAACATCGCTCCATCTAATTGTTGTAATTGAACGACCCCCCAGAAGTAATTGAATTAACAAGATATGGACTAAGCCAATGCATCTGTAACCTACCTGGATGCTTCAGGAACTTGCTGTCATAGAGCAGCACCAAATCTCCTTGTTGAAACTATTTTTTTTATATATGGCAATCATGCCAAGCCTTCTGTCGATCCTTCTCGACGCACTAATGGAACCCTATGATAAAGCAGTCTTCTTCAAGCTGTATCAACTGCGCCACACACTCTTCTAACGCTGCTTCATCATCCATGCATGTCGCGGTGCCAATGCGTAGACTGAGAACAATGTATTCCATAGGAATAACTACTTCTTTCTCATATACCAATTTGAACGGTGTTTCCCCCATCAATCTCTTGCAAGTGGTACGATATGCCCACAATACTACTGGAATCTTCAGATCCTAGTCATCTCGGTTAGTGTTACATACCTTTGTAAGTGCATGCTCCAAGATCTTGTTGAATTCTTCTCTAGTCACATTCTCCTGCGAATGGTATGGTGTACTTTTCGTATGCTGTATCTGCAATTATTCTGTCAATGCTCTTACTGTGCGGTTGATAAAATGGCTACCCTGGTCGCTCATCAATATCCTTGGACATCCAGACCGCATCACGATGTTGTCAAACAAAAGTATTGTTGTTGTCATGGCAGTGCAATCCACAACTGGTGCACCCTCTTCCCATCGCGTCAAGTAGTCTATTGTAGTGATTATATAACGCACACCAATTCTCTTCCCATGTGGGTTGATTAGACCCACAAAATCCATGACCCATTTATCAAAAGGTTGCAAAGTTACCTGGGGTACCAGCAGCATCTCATCCCGCCATGATGGTTTTCCTGTGCATTGATAGAAATCACTACTCCGCACATAATCTGTTGCATCATTATGTAAAGTCGGCCACCAGATCCTTTCACGAAGCAACTTTATTGCAGTAGCATGGCCCCCGTAGTGTCCCCCAGCAACTCATGCTTGTGCTTCCTCTGAAATCTACTCTTGTTCATGTGGTAGGACACATCACCGTAAAATTTCATCTGGTGCAAGCTTATACAAGTGTCTAGCAATCAACAAAAAATCATAATCTTTAACCACCAACTACTTATTTTGACTTGTGGAAAATTCTTCTAGTGTGACTCCTGTCACCAAAAACTGAATGATTTGAGCATAATAGTCATCTTCCATGTCAATTCGGAATAATTGTGCATCAAGCAGTCCTTATTCAATATTAGTAGGCTCCCCGCTTGTCTCAATTCTAGACAAATAATTAGGGCCAGCATTCAAGTGACCCAGCTTCACAATTATTTCAAAATCAAACTCCCAAAAGAGAAGTAGCCAATGACATATCTCACCCCCCCCCCAACACAGGCTTATTGACCAGATACTTCAACACAGAATGTTCAGTAAACATCTTGAAGTGATCGCTTAAAAGGTAATTCCTGAATTTCTGCAGCGCATATACTATCACTAGACCTTCTCTCTCTGTGGTCGTGTAATTTTTCTTAGCAAATGAAAACTTCCAACTAGCGAAAGTGATCGAGTGATTCAAGTCTCCTTCACCTGACTAGGTGAGCACTACTCCTAGCGTGACAGAAGATGCATCAACATGAACATGGAACTCCTTGTTCCAATATGGGAAGACATGTATTGGTGTCGAAGCCATCTTGGCCTTTAGCATGTCAAAACTATCTTGACATTTTGGACTCCATACAAAGACAACATCTTTCTTCATTAGTTTCTCCATAGGGGCAGTAATCGCAGCATATCCTCTAATGAATTTGCGATAATACTCAGTGTAGCCCACCACTGCCCTAAGCGTATTCACATTTGTCGGTGGTGGCAAGCTCAAAATGAGCATTATGTTCGCAGGATCAACCAATAATCCTTGCTTGCACACAATGTGACCCAATAGTATCCAAAATGGTGCGTGAAAAATGCACTTCTTCGATTTCAGTGGGATCTCATGCTATCGACACCTTTCCAGCATCAGTCAAAGGTTTTCCAAATGATCCTTGATTAGACCATACACTGTCCAATCATCCATATATACCTGTAGGAACTTTTGAAAGAAATATTTAACTGCCACGACAACATCTCGGGAAAATATTGCAGGCACATTCTTCAACCCAAAAAGCATCACTGTGTATTGGAAGGAGCCCCACTCGGTGACAAATGTCGTTTTATGTCAATCTTCCTTGGTGATTCTTATCTGGTTATCACCAAAAAATACATCTATAAAAGAGTACATTTCCTGACTACCTACTCCTTCGAGTACTTCATTTGTGAATGGTGTCAGAAGTGGGTCATGCATACATGCATCATTCAGTTTTCTAAGGTCAACATAGATTCAAACTTCACCGGTTTTCTTGTCTTGGACCACCATAGGACTGATCCATTTCGATTCTTCTACATGCTCCATGATTCCAGCATCCAGTTAAGTTCGTCCTTGACTCTTTCTTGTATCACGGATTCAGGCGATACGGCCTCTGTCTTATTGGTTTCACATCTAGCTTTAACAAAATCTTCATCTCTCCTAGATCACCTAGTATCCCCTTCATTTATGAGAACTTTTTTGGAAAGAGATATTGAAATTCATGCAACAGATCTGTGATCTTTTCCATGGTCTCCTCATCCCAGTAGTCCCCAACACTTGCAATTTTGGATTCTCTTCCGTCCCAATGTTAAATTTTCTAATCTTCAGCAGTTGATTCATGGGATCGATCAGTAAATCTAGTGCTGCGACATCCCTACTCCCTTCTATCTCCCGAATATTGATATTCTATAGCTCATCATCATCTTCAGGTTCACCAGATACATTATAGCATTCCATCATAGATTGCATGTGTCAATGGGCATGTGGGTCCACATGATATGCGACTGGTACAACTTTTAAAACCACGTCCCGGATGATCTGAAGTGCATTGTTGACATCAAGATTAGCATCTGCAAAACTAAAGGTATGCGCAAAGAAAACCGTCAGCTCTTCCCAGGTAGTTATTTCTCTACACAGCTTTGCTAATACATACCAATATCTTGGCATTTCATCGAAGGTGTGAATAAAGGCATGGACCCATTCATCCTTTGGTCGCGATGGCCACAATGTTTGACATTCCATCAAATGGTCGTTAGGGTCATTCCGTCCATCATAATTCCTAGTGTGATACACCTTTGTGTTGCCAAAGTGAACTATCATAGACCTTCAACACTGCGCCAACCGAGTTCTCCGTCAGTAGTTGGGTGGATATAATCTTCAGAGATGTTGTAAGCATGATCCCATCCCCTAACAACTTCGTCCTTTATCGGTTCAATATATCATCGTCCTTTGTTGGGATCCATAGGCGTGATGACTCTAATGTCTTGGTTCTCAAATGTCATCATTCACTTCTTAAAGTTAACCACCTCCATACTATCATTGGCCCACCCAATCCCCAGCAGTGTGGGATAGGAGACTTCACCATTAACAACTTCAATCACACCAAAATCAGCATAGGTCTTCATACCTTCAACATCTGCGACTAGGTTAGACACTCATCCTATTGGTTGTACCTTAGCCTGATTAGCCAAGAACAACTGCACATGGGACCAACCCAGATCTAGAATGATCGAATCGACTTCATAGTCCCGGATCTGAATATTCATATGCATCTCTTTGCCCGTATTTTTCTTATGTAAAGAGTTCAACACAGAATCCTTCCATTCCTTACCCAGGTGGTGCAACAAATTTTCAATCTCGGCTAGAGCATCGAGATCTCTTTCCAGTGATAAAAAACTTTCAAAGAAGTGTTGCAAGGTACCATGTTGCCACGATGGTCATGCCTCTAGTGAAAAATCAAAATCAGTGGGAATTTCATACACAGGTGACTTACAAATATTTCTTCCGATCTCATCCCAGGTTTCAAAGAATGTCTCTTTTTCAGTGGTGATATCAAACACCACTTTCTTCTTCCTAGCCAATCGAACTTGTGGGCAGGGCCCATCCTCTCCAATTGTCGCACGTCTGCGGGTGACAATAGCAACGTTAATATCCTCTATTTTGGGCTCCGCTGAGATCATCGAAACCATCAGCCCTTAAGTCTGACTCATCGATGGGTTTTGAGTCAACGATGGAGTCTAGTCCAATGGAGGGTTCATAAGTTGATTCATAGCCTGATTCTAAAGTGGAACTTGATTCTAAGATTAGTTTTGCAACTGATTCTGATTCTAAGTCTGTAATTGGTTTTGATTCTGCAACTGAGGAACATTCTCGGCCTGCCATCTTGCAATTAGTTGTGGGCATTTTTTGACAGTATGATCGATCATCGTGCAGTATTTACATAAGAACTGCGATTGTGGGAATTCCCTATGGTAATGCCCAAATACCCCACAATTGTAACACTGGACAGATCTGCGACCTCGTCCTCCTCTTCCAAAGCCTCCTCCTCTTCTTCGAAATCCTTTGCGAAATCCTCTTTGCTGCCGATACTGTGGATGAGCCATCTATTGTGGCGGGGCATTCGGCTACTGGTGAACATAGTGTGATTCTTGAATATACTGTGGCTCCAGTTGAGGTGTCATCATTTGATTGTACTGTAGTTGTGGTGCTAACTGAGGCTGCGGTGCAAACCGCAATTGCGGCTGCGATGGTATAAATTGCATTTGTGGTGGTGGTGTATACTATGGTTGTGGTCAAGAGCTTACCATCTGAGGTTGCAGCTGTGGTTGTTGTACTGCACGATGATCTTCATCCTTTACAAAGTATGAATCATATTTTCTCTCCTGAAGCAGATCATATGCACGATAGTCTTTATCTTCATGCCCCACCAATCGACAAAATGAACAATATAGGTTGGCTGGTTTTGAAACTATCTTCTACATGTAGCTACATTCTTCATGTTGGTTCCCATAGACTTGACATATGTGACACCATGGTACGTGACCGCAACTCAGTGGGTTCGATGCCTCGAATAGAAGGTAATTCTAGAAGTCAGGGCAAGTATCTTTTGTGTGTCCATCTATGCGACAACGAGTGCACCAAAGATCTTTGCAATTCTCTTTCCCTTTATTAAATTCTTGCAACTGCAACGTCAAGTTTTCCAGCTATGCTTGAATTTGGATCATACCAGATGCATTCTCCCCAACAAGTGAAGCTTCTAACTTCATTGCGATCTCTAGAGCCTCGCTCTGTGTCGCGATCTTCTACTGCATCAGTGGTTTCTGGATATGAGGTAACAACACTACGATAAACCATTCTTTATGTTGAACATCGCTCATATCAAAACTGACTCTCTCCATCAATGTATTAAATCTTTAATTGAAGTCCCAAATAGTCTCATTGGGGAATTGCTTAATCTCTTTTAACTCGGTAATGTATTGCGCCTCAAATTTACGTTTCTGGAATTCTTCGATCAGTCCCCTCCAAACTTCATCCACTATTTTTACAGGGGCCCAGAAGGAACCTGTATAAATTTCATGTACCAATCTAGCGCATGACCTCGCAAAGTACTCGCCAATTGGCCTTTCTTGATTTCATCATATGTGGCCTCTCTAAAAGTCCATACTGCCTCACAAAGAAACCAATACTGCTCGGGATCATTGGTCATGTTTCCATGAAACAAAGGTAATTTTGTGTCGTTGCCTGCCATTCTTCCTACAGGCGCTGACCTACTACTAGAATGTTGTTGACACGTTGGGCAAGTTGATGTGGAATTTGTGTTTCTCCCTGAGTTTGAAGTAGTGCACGGAGGCATGGGTATGTTGCTTCTAGGGTTTGATATTGCTGTTGTCCTGGGCTTAGTCTGGGTTTGGTCATCCTCTTCGTCACTATAAGGTCGCTTTGTCTCGTGTGGTCGTCCTTCGTGGTCTCGTGGTTCGGTCGTAGCAGGACCTTCCCCTGTCCTCTACCTCTTCTCTTGTCGAAACCTTGCTCCTCCCCTCGTACAACCACTTTCTTCCTCGGCTTCCCTCACAGTCTCATCGAAACTTACACCCGTCTACCCCTTATCTTCCCATTCATCACCTCCCTTTAGTCGCGGTATCTACCACCTCCGCACACTAGAATTCTACTACTCTACGTGCATCTTCAGTATACCTTGTCACTGACAAGAATTTTAATTGACAATTGTAGAGACAATAAGAACCTACCTCTAGGTCCATTGAAAAATTCCCTTTTTGCTTTGTTGTAGGACTTGTTAGTGTCGACTGCAAACTCAGTGATATATCCTTCTAGGATACTGTCCATCCAGACCTCAACAACCCACGACGCTCTGTTGTCAGTTTCTTGCAGCTCCTGGATCAATTCAGGGGTTTGAGATGTTGGTTCTCCTCCTTGGAAATGTGTCTTCTTGTATGTGAACTATGCCAGCCACTCGTATAGTATGATGGGTAACTCATAGAAAAAGTACTTGTGAGGACCGCCGTGTATGTATCGCGCCAACCACTCGTCTGTCGTTAGTCCAGGGTTCTGATTTTATCCTTTAGCAAATTCTCGCAGCTTCTGATCAAACCAATCTTGAATTTCTGGTCACGTTGGATGCCACATACCCCCCTCTTATCCACAACAAGGTCTCGACAATGAAACCATTTGTTTGCACAACCCCAACCAACAAAACCTAGTCGACAAGGGTTCCCACTCGGTCGACACTCAACTCATCACGATATTCTAGAGCATCGGCCCAGACCAGTTTTACCCTGTCTAGAAACACCCACAGAGCGGATGAAGTCTCACTTGAGATGTTCAAGGGAGGTTTGACGTAACCAAGTTTCCGCAAAAAAGAAGAGGACTATGGGCATCAACAATTCATTTGTCTATCTATCAGATCTATTCTTTCGCATAACCATTCAACATTCAGATTGCATCATTCATTTATCACATGAATAACCATGCTAATTGCACAGACATATCTAAATAGATAACGCCATTCATAAGCATTAAACATCGCATCATAGATCCATGTCACATACATTCACCATAAGATTTCAGGAACAAAAAGACAGGAAGAGACAAAAGTTCAGATCAACATCTTTCTCATCATATTAGCTTCTACACAATCAATCAAAGATTCATAAAGACAACAATTCAACTGAGCCTTAAACTCTCAGTTTTTACCCATCACTTGATGATCATAACCAAATAGATTCTTACATTCACAAATATTCTTCTATTTATAGGCTTGCTCCTTTACATTCATGGTCCACTTCTAACTAACTCCTAACTGATTTATCAACTAGTGACTAATATCCACAAAATATGGTCCAAAAATACAAAAAGTGACACAAAATATTCAAAATTAGTCTATCTTCCTCCTTGCGTGGTGTTTTCCTAGTTGGCTCAACATCCGCGATGCTGTGCAACTTACCCCAAACCCCTACCAACAACATTCAACCTAAAAATGGGAATATTATGTATTGGTTTGACATAAACAACTATATAGGAGAATAAAACAATCAATGGTTCCCCATTCACATCCAATATTTCTTTGGAAGGATACTAACATATGACACAAGGTCCAACATTACATCTCTAAAATCATACACATCTCATCTAGCCTACACTCTTTCCCAATTGTGATTTTCCTTTATCTCACCCTTTAGGTCTTTCTCTTAGGAATATTAATATAAATCAACTCCTCTTCTTTGGTTTTAGGAAGCATGCCAAGAGTGTTATTCAACTTTCTAGTCAACTATTCATGTTCTAACATATCAACAAACAATGTGATCCATAAATAAATATAATAATTATTATAATTACATGAGGTTATGGGTTATTATCAATTTCTACATTCCTTCCATGTTAGGTTAGGATTGAAACTATGTTCTTGAATATGTTTTGAAACTCTAGGAGAATAATGCATAGATGGATAGTGAAACATCTCAATTTCTTCCTTAAATAATTATTTCTACTATAATAGGTAAAATTTAGTCATCACAGTCCTTTTTTACTTTTTCAAAAGGTTCAAATTATTACTATTGTCCCTAGTATGCGTTCCTCCTTTAATAACAATGTTTATAGTAGGGCATGTCTCATCATTACCAGATCTAGGATTTGAATTGTTTAGAATCACGGGCCTCTGTGTCACTCGACCATCTCATTTCATGATCAACAATGGACAATGTTCAACACCATGATCATCTAGGTGAAGGGAAAACTCAAAATATGGTCCATCTCATCATAATAATAGAAATATATAGGTTCACTTCTTCCACCAATTCTACTTGTTTGATATACCTCCTCTTTCATGGCCTCCTCCAATTTTAGGTTGGGATTGTCAGATACTTGAAAATAGTCAACTAGGACATACATGACCCTACACTTACCATTTACTAAAGGTTAACTTTGGTTTATCATACTTTTAAAAAAACATGAAAATAGTTTAATTTATTTAAACCTATTATTTGTCTAATAAAAAAGATTGAAAAGAATATTTCCATTTTTTTTCATGATTTAATATGTTACAAAAGTTCATAGTAGTACAAATGGATTTAAAATGAAACATAATGTTTATATAGGTATGGAAGTCTAAGAAAATGTGTTTTTTATCTCTGCCTTTTAAATATCGTAAAAATTATATATTTTTTATTTTCACGGTGTTTTAGGCCTAATCCAGTGTCATGTTTTAATATGAAGCTCATGAGAGTTTTTTCATATTTTAGCAATACTAATATTATTATTTAAATTGCCTACATTAAAAAACTATTTTGATATTCTATCTTAGGGTTTATGATCTCCTTATTGTAAATTAACTTTATCATATTCTCAATTTCTTCATTCCACCAAAATTTCTCTTTAAAATTAATTGTAAGTGTGCTTTCAATAGTATCAATATTCTAAAGATAAGCCTCGTCATTTATTCTCCAAAGATAAGTCAAGAATCTACATATTTAGTCCACTCTCCCTTAAGTTTTAAATGATATTCATTGGTATTTTAAACAATGTTAGCATGACTTCTAAATCTTCATGCTAATTAATTATCTGTATTCATTAAGTACATGACCATAGCCTTACTCTTAATAGATGGGAGTCTAGGCTCTAAAAAAAGATTTGGTAGGGTGTATTTCTTTTAATTTTAAGATTTTTAGTGAAAAACACTTCAAGATTCAGTAGATTTTATCCAAGTTTCTTTAGAAGTGATACAACACCAAACTTTACAGTGATAGAAGATCATCAAATTAATAAGTGTATCAAAGAGAATTTTTTCTTTTCCATGTAACCAAAAATAAATATTTTAGAGTGGTTCTCCATTAATACTCCATTAATCATTATTTCCACACTATAGTTATAGTTAAGCCTTTGAAGGTCAATTCCAAGATATTTGTATGAAAGAATTTCCTTTGGGGTGTTATTATCACTCAAAAAAAATGGCTAAATGACTTGCCTAGATTTGATGATCGTCTTATTAGTGTTTCTAACATTTCGTAACTAAAGCAAAATTATTTGACAATTAGAAGTTGCTTGTCAATATTGGAGGAGCTTCTTACTAGTAAAAGAATATCATTTGTGTAAATAAGAAGAATAATGGTTATTCCATTCAAGTAGTGCTAATGCAACCTGCTTTTCCCAAGCACGTTTTTTAAATTGTTAAATTAATGCCAAAAAAATTAACGAATGGAGGACATCCTTTCTTTTAGAAAAACTAATTCATTATGGAAAAAAATATATATTTAATTCTTTAGACCAATATTGAACTCATTACCAAAATTACTTGAGAAACTATAGTAAAATAATTGAGTGATATAAAATAAATAAATACCTATCTTTTTTTTTTTTGTTAATAAGAAATTTCCTTCCATTGCCTTCAATAATATTTACAAAAAGTAAACAATAAATAACCCCTCCCTACATAAAGAAAACAGGCTTTGAGGTTTCAAAATTATCAAAATTATATTCTCGCCCGAAAAGAAACCAGGCAATACTATCTAGATCGAGAGTTCTTTACTATAAAATGTTTGCAAAGATTCATAGTAATAAAAGTAAACTAAGATATCTAGAGAATTAGCCAATTTCTATCGTGATATCAGTATCCATAGGGATGGAGTTGACCAGTTTAATTCCAAGATGATTGGAAATCTGCTGCATGTTATTGGATAATTCATCCAGCTTTAGAAGGATGGCTTCATGCGCCTCTCCTCTGTCAACCAATGCTCTTCCCAGAACAAAATTATGTTTCCAGAGATAATCCATGGTATTCACATGAAGAGATGTTCTTCCTCTCGAATAGCCATGGTCAGGTATGAGAGTCTCAAATTCCTCTGTCACCTCATGGTCCGAAATAAAATTCCTAGTGAGTTGGGCATCATTTTCCGAATGCTCAATTTCCTCTTTCACCGTGTTCGGGATCAAATTATTGTACAAATGGGCAGTATGGACGATGCTTCTCATAGCTCTGTTGGGCGGTCCGGAGGAGCCAGGTAGGGGAGTGCAGGAGCGTCTACGCGGCAACATGGTGAGAAGAACAGAGGGGAACCTAAGCCAAATGAAAGGGGGCGCAACAGAGGAAGCAAACCGACAAGATTTCTTGAAGAATACTCCACCAAAGTCTCTCGGACAGACTCCACCACAGAGAGGCAGGAAGGCTCAAGGGAAATGGGCCACATAAGGTAGTCCAAAGAAGGATCTCAAAGGGGAAAAAAACCATGAAACCAGAAAACAATAATGCAAAGCTTATGTCACATACACATTTATACACTTTATAACATACTCATTTAAACACTTGTAACAGACCCATTTATAATAAATGTTGAAAATAATTTTTATATTTATTTTTACATATTTTATTCTCTGCTTCATAAAAAAATATTTATCTAAACATTATTCATCACATACAAAGACTTAACATTCACTTTCATAAAGAAATTAGCATCCAATATTCACAAGAACTTACATCCAAATAATCCTACCAAAACCCCTTATAAATATAATACCAATGTAATACCACTATTCAATATATAAACCGGATATATCAATGAAAAAAAAACTATATATTAAATTCAGTTTACAATTAATATTGTACATATTCGATTCATTCTTAAATTTGATTTATAAATATATCAATGTGAATAAACTCGATATGTAAATTGAGTTTTCAAACAATGCAATTATAATAATCCATATATAAACGTGCAAATATGTAAATCTAAGCTACAAAAATAATAATAATTTCTACATTGTTCGACCTATTGGAAACATGATCAATCAACCTCGTGATATTTATTTATGCCAATGACGTGGTTGGAGACTATGGATGGTTTAAGGTTAAAACTAACAGTGCTTTTATGAAATTTTGAACAAGTAAACACCGATGCACTCCATCAAGGCAAAAGTCACTGAAAATTAAGCGTGAGTGGGAAGGGTTTAACCTCGACGAGGAGTTAACGAACAAAAGAGAGGGGGTAGAAGCTAGGCGACTGGTTTGGTATGTTGAACCAACATGGCGAAGTTGCAGAGAGTTTGGAACGGAGAAACATATTCTTGGGCAACATAGAGAGACATTAGACCCAAGCTATATCTTTCACAAATTTCAAGGGAATAGTGTGACCGACCTGGGTATGTAAGATAATGGTATTAATATGTATAAAGCAGAACGAAAAGGAAAAGAGTCTGACGCAGACCTTTGTATCAGATCCGAGCCTTCAAGGTAACGAATTGAATAGAAAAACCAAAAAACACGTTGGGGTGTAGGTTATCGTGTGATCGTGTTTGAAGATAATAATAAAAAAACAAGATTGGAGAGCCACACATTCCCTTGGGATTAGATCTGAGTTTGCAAGGTAAAATGTATTTATATATTTTACAAATCAAAACATATTAGAAATCGCAAGCACGCTAAAGTTCATACTCTAGCAGGGAAAATCGTATGCAAACAAACTTGTGTTTAGATCTGGGTTTTAAGGAGAGATGATCTCAAGCATAGATACTGGGTTGCTAGTTATCATCCAAAAGGAAAAAAACAATAAAATACATACAGAGATTTGTGCTCAGCAAGAATGCCTTAACAATCGTGACCTCTTTCACTCACAGACAAGATATAACTTCACCAAGAATTGATCACGGCTCGTGGGTCTGAAGTTTCGGCGGGTAACAAGCTCAAATCACACAAGTCAAAGGCTGTAGATTTCGTTTTCCTTTGTAAAAGGAATTCAGTCTCGTTAAGAAAAAAGGAGGTAGATCTGGTGAAATGTTGATCCGTCTATATCCCAAAATTCAATTACACGCTGAAATGAAAGAGCTCCCATGTCACCAAGCTCTGATTCACGCTCTCCAAACAAATATTTTCTATCAGATCGTGGGATATGGAATCACATAGAAGACATAATATTGATAGCACTAATTGAAAGGTTATCCAGGAAGGTGAAAGGATATCTGAGTGGCTTTTCCAAAACTAAACTCTGGATTGGATTCTTGATATCGGTAATAAATTTTTTAAAAGAAACAAATTTACTTGCAGCAGACAACAACGCAGAGGATGCATGAAATGCCGAGACAAAAAAAAAACGCAGACATATCTAAACAAAATGGGAAATGCATACCAATCTGAGACATGTAGAAAACATGCACGCTATTATTTGCTTCTAGAAGTTTCATTAGATCAACAACAACAAAAAATGTGTAGCTACTAGATATTTGTTTTTGACTAAAAAACACACAAATCTTAGTTTCATAAAGTACAAGTTAAAGATCTAGCAATTAGCCCATTTACTGTTCATTTCGTTGGTAACCAAAAAAAAACATAACTGAATGCTGAAGTATATGAAAACTAAAGCAGATTTACTTACTTGAATCCAGAGAAAAACACACTCGGAAAATCAACTCCTCCCAATCATAGGAGGCAGCGACTCAACAGTTTGTTCCGCTCCACCCTCGAGTTGGATCACCAACCATGCACCGGAATAGGAAGAACTTCTTCGTGGCACTCAAACCTTGAGTCCATAACAAGTTTTCACGATGGACTTATAAAATAGAAAAATGCTCAACACTTGCACTCAGCAATCATTTTCCCCAGGCACAACACAACGTCTCATGCTATTCCAGTGCACTCATATAAATAGCTTTTCCCAGGTCTTATGCCATCCCAATCAAATCTCCAATCAGATCCTTAAATCCCTATGATTTAGGATCTTGTTTGGTTTTTGAGTTTTGGATTGGATTTGATTGGTATCAATCACTCTAGCTTGTTTACGCCTGTTCTTTGGTGCCATGGTTGGTGTCCCCTCACGTAGTTGAGTTCTCCAAGTGTTATTTTATTTATTAAATAAATAAATAAAAATGTTTATTTGTGAAAATTTCATTTGATTTTTTGGGTTTTATAACTCATTACATAATAAAAAATAATTTTCAAAACATGAAAATAAAAGCAATGTCATGGGGGTATTACATTTCTCCCCCCTTATTCTTAACACCGTCCTCGATGTTTTTTTTTTCTTCTTTGAGCTCCCTTGCTCATTCTGGAACATGGAGGGATATGATTTCCACATTTTATCCTCCATTTCCAAAGTTGCCTCTTTAGGGCTAAAGTGCTTCCATTGCACTTTTATTTGAATGATGGCTCGATTCTGGAGCATATGTTCTTTCCTATCTAGAATACGGAAAGGTTCGGTCTGGAACTGGCCCTTGAGTTCTACCTGAATCACATTCCAGTCAATTATATGAGTAGCATCATGTATAAATTTTTCTAACAATGAAACACGAAATACATCATGTACTTTTTATATTAGGTGGAAGTGCAAGTTGATAGGCTACTAGCCCTATCTTAGCTAACAGTTCAAAAGGTCCACAATACCTTGGTTCCATCTTGGAACATCTTCCCAAACTCAAAAATATTTTCTTTGACTTTACCTTTAGATATACATGATCACCAACATTGAACTCTCTTGGATTTCGTTTTAAATCTGTGTAACTTTTTTGTCGATCCTGGGAAACTTTTAAGTTTTGTTGCACCTCTTTCGCCATCTATTCCATTTCTTTTAACATGTCTGGTCCTAGAACAATCCTATCAACAAGATTATCCCAAGACACAGGTGTGCGACATTTTCAGCCATACAAAACTTCAAATGGACTCATTTTTAATGAAGCTTGATACCCATTATTATAATCAAATTATACTAAATGCAAATACTCTTCTCATTTACCTAGTTTATCCATTACATACATTCGCAGCATATCTTCTAACACTGGATTAGTTCTTTCAGTTTGTCAATCCATTTGAGGATGATAAGCAATACTTAAATTCAGTTGTGTATCTAGACCCTTAAACAAGGATTTCCAAAAGTTACCAGTAAATTTCACATCTCTATCAGAAATCACAACCTTTGGAATACCATGTAACCGAAATATTTCCTTCATAAAACTATCAGCTATATTAATGGATTTGAAAGTAGACTTTACAGGTATGAAGTGAGAATCTTTACTTAACTTTTCAACAACTACCATGATTGATTCATGTTGCTTATTTGTTTTAGGTAATCCCTTTATAAAATCCATGCTTATTATCTCCCATTTCCATTCTGGAATAAGTAAGGGTTGCAGTAGCCCAACGGGATGTTGATGTTCAGTTTTTACTTGTTGACACTCAATACACCTAGCTAGGTAATTTTCAAGATCATTCTTCCTATTAGGCCAATAATATATTTTTCTTAACTTAGTTATCATCTTTTGGTATCCCAAATGTCCGGAATATGGTTTCTTATGTAGTTCATTTAGGCTTAACTGTTTAACTTCTTCAGAATTTGGTATGTGTAATTGATTTTTATAAACTAGCAAGTCTTTCAAGCTTATAGAATAAGTTGACTTCCCTTGTCATCTGTTTCCAAATGTTTTTTAATCTTTACATACTCTTCATCGTTTTTGGTGGCTTCTTTTATTAAACCTTCGAGATTTGTTTTATAACTACTGAAAGCAGCTGAACAATGTGGAACGACATTTCTACTCAGGGTATCTGCCACTTTGTTCTCTTTGCCTTTGATGTGTTTAATTTCAAAATCATACTCGCTCAAAAAGACTAACCACCTTGCTTGGAGAGAATTTAATTTTTATTGATCAAATAAGTATTTTAAGCTTATGTTATCCAACATTAAGGTAAATTTTCTTCCTATTAAGTAATGTCTCCACATCTTTAATGGATGTATTATACCAGCTAATTCCAAGTAATGTGTAGCATAGTTTCATTCATGTATTTTAAGTTTTCTTGACTCGTAACTTATTGCATAATCCTCTTGTAATAACACACCACCTAATCCTTCTAAATAGGAATCCATACATACTATGAAGTCCTTATGTGGATATGCAATCCTTAAAATAGGTGCAGTGGTTAATAAGTGTTTAAGTTTTTCAAAGCTTTCTTGACATTTATTAGACCATATGAATTTAGTTCCTTTCTTTTGAAGTGAGGCTATTGGATAAGAAATTCTGGAGAACCCTCCAATGAACCTACAATAGTAGCCCATGATCCCCATAAAGGATTGAATCCCAGTTACATACTTAGGGACTGGCCAATCATTGATTGCCCTGATTTTATCTGGGTCCACCGAAATACCTTCCTTAGTTATTACATGACCTAAGTACTGAATTTTATCTTGAAAGAATTCACACTTGGTAAACTTTGCATAAACTTTATGTTCTCTTCAGGTTTGCAAGACTAACTTTAAATGTTCTTTGTGCTCTTCTTCATTTTTAGAGTAAATTAATATATCATTAATAAATATTATTACAAACTTCTCTAAATAATTGTGAAGAACACTATTCATTAAACACATGAACGTGGCTGGGGTATTGGTTAGGCCAAATGGTACAACGAGGAACTCGTAATTCTCGTACCTTGTTCTGAAAGCATTTTTATGGACATCCTCGTCCTTAATTCTTACTTGATGGTAATTGGACCTTAAGTCGATTTTAGAGAATATCGATGCTCCCCGTACTTTGTCAAAAAATTCGTCAATGCGGGCAAGAGGGTATCTATTCTTAATTGTCAGTAATCGATACAGAGCCTCAATGTGCCATCCTTATTTTTAACAAATAGGACAGGTGCTCCCCATGGAGACACACTTGGTCTAATATATTCTTTATCTATTTACTCTTGTAATTGTAATTTAATTCTACCAACTCAGGTGTGTTCATTCGATAAGGGGCCTTCAAGGAGGCTACTGCTCCAGGTACCAATTCAATGGTAAAGTCAATATCCCTCCTTAAAGGTAGTCCCAGTATCTCTTCAGGAAATATGTCTTTAAAATCATTTAAGAAAGGAAGATCCTCTAACCTAGGTTTTGTTTCCTTATCATTAGTTTTGGTGATGTGTACAACAAAAACCCTACATCTTTTTCTAGCACACTTTTTCAATTGCAAGGCAGAAGTTTTCCTAGTAAGAACCCTCTTTGGAATCCCTCTAACCATTTTACTTTCACCATTTTCATCAATACAATTAAAAGTTTTCTCAAAGCAATTTAGCACAAATTTAAGTTTTTCTAACCAATCCATGCCAATTAGTACATCATAAGATCCTAATGGTAAAACATTCAAATCTACCTTTTTAATCAAATCTTGCATATGAACTTCACAACTAGAAATAAAACTGGTTACTTTTCTTTTTGTTATGATGGCTAATTGCACTAACCATGATTTTTCAAAATCATATTTTCTCATTTTACACAAATCTACTAACTTAGGAGATATATAACTTAGGGTAGAACCAGAATCAATTAATATAGAAATAGTTTTGTCAAGGATCTTACCATCTACCTCAATCATGGAGGGCTGAAAATCCGCTTAATGATTGTCCAATGCTATGCTAATCTGTGGTATGTTCCAAGCAACTTCTCCCACTGTGGTTGCTTCTCAAAATGTGTGAATATTTCAATTATCCCTTTTATGAGGACATTCCAGATAGAAATGAATCCCCCCACAACCCCAACACTGTAAGGGTTCTCTTTTTATTTCTTCACTTTTCTTATTAAAAGTAGTATCTTTATACTCAGCAGTTCTCATATGTTGTTTATACTCTGTTCTTATTGTTGGTTGTTTGTCCTTAAAGGTATTTTTTTGGAAACTTTTATGTTTATTAAAAGGTTTGAACTGTCTTCTCTTAAAACCATTTCCATCTCTTCTCTTGAAATTAAAAGAATTTTCACTTTTACTCTTAGATTGGCCATATGTTAATTTGGCATTCCTCATTGCTTCATACAAAGTTTTCGGTTCATCAAACTCCAGTTTGTCTTTATAAAAGTTAGGCAAGCAACCTAGAAATCTTTGTATTTTAGGTTTTTCTTCGTTTAAGTAAAGCACATATCTTAACAAGGAAAAGAATTTAGTACAGAAGTCATGCATGGACATGGATCCTAGTCTTAGCTCATAAAACTCCTTATTTTTTTCTTCGTAGTAATAATCTTAGAGGTATTCCTTTTTAAACCAGTTCCAACTTACTTTCCTATCATTTATTCGTTTTGCTCTTTTTAAGTCTTGCCACCAAATCTCATCCTTTCTGACTAGATTGAAGATGGCCATTTTTCCCTTCATGGAGTTGGAGTAATTATACATAGAGAAGTACTTCTTCATCTCGTAGAGCCAAGCCTCGGATTCTTCTCCATTTTTTACTTAGTCGTCAAAGGTAGGAGGCTTTTTTTTTTTAATTCCCATGTTAGCTCATCTTTATACTTTCTTTTCTTCCTATGTCTACCCTCAAAACTGTCACTAGAATACTCTGATTCACTAGATAGATGGCTTCTAACAGAGTAAGGACAGTCAGAGGATGAGTTTTCTTATCTATGTTTCCTTTTTTTATTTTCATTAGTTATCTCATGCAGTTTAAATAGTAGGGCTTCATTTAGGTCTTCTTGAGTTTTCAGTACCCTTTCATGTTCAGTCTTAAAGTTCATAATTTCTTCTTGTAACTCCTTCATTGTTTGTAGAATCTCAAAATTAACAATGTTGTTATTAGGGGGATCCTCATTATTAGGTTCAATCAGTGCAGGTGGGGTAGGGGATCATCTTCCAGCCATATCTTCCTGCAGTTTAGTAAAATAGTTTATGCTATACAAGTAATAAGAACAAAAATTTACACATTTATAAGTTTTCGAAAAAGATATGTATGGACACCATAGGGCCAAGTGTAGTAACTTGGGCTCTGATACCACAATGTCACATACCCATTTATACACTTTATAACATACTCATTTAAACACTTGTAACGGACCCATTTATAATAAATGTTGAAAATAATTTTTATATTTATTTTTATATATTTTATTCTCTACTTCATAAAAAAATATTTATCTAAACATTATCCATCACATACAAAGACTTAACATTCACTTTCATAAAGAAATTAGCATCCAATATTCACAAGACAAACACCCCTTATAAATATAATACCAATGTAATACCACTATTAAATATATAAATTGGATATATCAATGAAAAAAAAACCTACATATTAAATTCAGTTTACAAACAATATAATTAATATTGTAAATATTTGATTTAGTCATAAATTTGATTTATAAATATATCAATGTGAATAAACTCGATATGTAAATTGAGTTTTATAATACTCCATATATAAACGTGCAAATATGTAACTCTGGGCTACAAAAATAATAATAATTTCTACATTGTTCGACCTATTGGAAACATGATCAATCAACCTCGTGATATTTATTTATGCACTCCATCAAGGCGAAAATCACTGAAAATTAACTGTAAGTGGAAAGGGTTTAACCTTGTCAAGGAGTTAACAAACAAAAGAGAGGGGATAGAAGCTAGGTGACTAGTTCAGTATGTTGAACCACCATGGCGAAGTTGCAGAGAGTTTGGAACAGAGAAATAGATTCTTGGGAAGCATAGAGAGACATTAGACCTGAGCTATATCTTTCACAAATTTCAAGGGAATCGTGTGACCGGATTGGGTATGTAAGATAATGGTATTAATATGTATAAAGCAGAACGAAAAGGAAAAGAGTCCGACGCAGATCTCTGTATCATATCCTAGCCTTCCAGGTAACGAATTGGATAGAAAAACCAAAGAAAACATTGGGGTGTAGGTTATTGTGTGATCGGGTTTGAAGATAATAATAAAAACAAGATTGGAGAACCACGCATTCCCTTGGGATCATATATGAGTTTGCAAGGTAAAATGTATTTATATATTTTACAAATCAAAACATATCAAAAATCGCAAGAACACTAAAGATCATACTCTGGCAGGAAAAATCGTATGAAGACAAACCTGTGTTTAGATCTGGGTTTTAAGGAGGGATGATCTGTAGATATTAGGTTGCTAGTTATCATCCAAAAGGAAAAAACAATAAAATACATACAGAGATCTGTGCTCAACAAGAATGCCTTAACAATCGTGGCCTCTTTCACTCAGAGACAAGATATAATTTCACCAAGAATTGATCATGGCTCATGGGTCTGAAGTTTCAGCGGGTAAGAGGCTCAAATCGCACAAGTCAAAGGCTATAGATTTCGTTTTCCTTTGTAAAAAGCATCCAGCCTTGTTACATTAGAGGAAATTTTAGGTATAAAATGGACCTCCAAAGGAAAATAATAAAATAATAGTTATTAATTTTGGAGGAAGAATGAAAAAAAACTACTTTTTGTGTTCATATTTTCAACATATCTCCCTGTGTTTTTACTCAAATTCTGAGTGGGAGAGCTTGTTGGATGTGAATTTAATTCCGCATCCAACGAGTACCCACACTGCATACTTTTGATGGACCCGCTACCCCAAAAACAATAAATACCTGAAAAAACGTGATGATGACATCATGTCATCATCACGTGTTTTCAGGTATTTATTGTTTTTCGGGTAGCAGGTCCATCAAAAGTATGCAGTGTGGGTACTCGTTGGATGCGGAATTAAATTCCGCATCCAACGAGCTCTCCCGCTTGAAATTTGAGTAAAAACACAGCGAGATATGTCGAAAATACGAACAAAAAAGTAGTTTTATTTTATGACAAATATGTCAATTTAACCATTATGGTTGACTCATTTTATTGAAATTCTATTGGTTCTTGAATTCCAACTCACTAAATTTATTGTTGGCGCGTTTTCTTATAAGGCCCATTTTAGACCCCAATTTTTCTCTAATGAAAAAAAAGGAGGGGGTAGATCCGGTGAAACGTTGATCCATCCTCAAATCAAAACTATGGCCATCGATTGTATTCCAAAATTCAATTACATGCTGAAATGAAAGAGCTCCACGTCACCAAACTCCGATTCACACTCTCCAAACAAATCTTTTCCATCAGATCGTGGGATATGGAATCGCACAGAAGACATAAAAAAAATTGATAGCAGTAATTGAAAGGTTATCCAGGAAGGTGAAAGGAGATCAGAGCGGCTTTTCCAAAACTAAACTCTGGATCAGATTCTTGAGATCGGTAATAAATGTTTTTGAAGAAACAAATTTACTTGCAGCAGACAATAACATAAACATAGAGGATGCATGAAATCTCGAGACCAAAAAAAAATGCTGACAGATCTAAACAAAATGGAAACGCATACCAATCTGGGACGTGTAGAAAACATGTCAGCTATGATTTGCTTCTAGAAGTTTTGTTAGATCAACAAACAGACAAAACGTGTGGCTACTAGATATTTGTTTTCGACTAAAAAACACACAGAGATCTTAGTTTCATAAAGTACAATTTAAAGATCTAGCAATTAGCCCATTTACGGTTCATTTCATTGGTAAGCAAAAAAAAACATAACTCATTGTTGAAGTATATAAAAACTAAAACTACTTACTTGAATCCAGGGAAAAACACACTCGGAGAATCAAATCCTCCAAACCATAGGAGGCAGCAACTCAATATTTTTCTTCGCTCCACCCCCGAGCTGGATCACCAACCATGCACCGGAACAGCAAGAACTTCCTCACGAAACTCAAACCTTGAGTCCATAACAAGTTTTCATGATGGACTTAGAAAATATAAAAACGCTCAACACATGCACTCAGCAATCGTTTTCCCCATGCACAACACGGCGTCTCGTGTTATTCCAGTGCACTCATATAAATAGCTTTGTCCAGGTCTTATGCCATCCCAATCAAATCTCCAATCAGATCCTTAAATCCCTATGATTTAGGATCTTGTCTGGTTGTTGAGTTTTGGATTGGATTTGATTGGTATCAATCACTCTAGCTTGCTTACACTTGATCTTTGGTGCCATGGTTGGTGTCCCCTCATGTAGTTGAGATCTCCAAGTGTTATTTTATTTATTAAATAAATAAATAAAAAGGTTTATTTGTGCAAATGTCATTTGAGTTTTTGAGTTTCATAACTCATTACATAATAAAAAATAATTTTCCAAACATGAAAATAAAAGCAATGTCATGGGGGTATTACAACTTACCAGCGAGCGTCCCAGAATGTCAAGAATGTCTGAATATGAAAAGCTACATTTTTAGTAATATTTATTGTTATTAGATAGTAACAGAAGTCATAGGGCTCATCAATCGGATCCGGTTGAATCCTTATTTTGATAATTGCGAAAAAAAATTTGAAAAAAAAATGATGATAAAAATATTGAAAGTGCAAAGGAACAAGTTGCTCATGAAGACGGAAAGGAAATTGTGAAACTAAACCAATTTGGCATTGGCACACTTATTAAGAAATCATGTTGATGTGACAGTTGTCAATTATTAGATCCACGGATACCAAGATAAATCGGTGGTCACTTCCGCCATAAGTATCATGAAGTCACAACATAAAGGGGTGGCGTAGTTGGCACGTAAACATAAGAACTTGGAGTGGTGACCCACATGATGGATCATGTTGTTATTATGCTACTTGATGATGGCGTGTGTGAATATATGACAACATTCTCGCTGGGACAGAATTTCTATTGTTGGTCGATTGCAAATTATTGCCACAACGATTTTTTGTTTGCAGGACACAGAGTTAAAGAAGCCTTGTGGAGAAATATGGTTATTCAGAATTTTAGTGCTAGTGGCTCTAGGGGCCCTGTGATTGCAGCTATGATACATGTTATGGGTGAGGGAAATGTTGTCGGATATGTTCCACCGTAAGCGGTGAGGTGGTTGGAAAATAAGCCAGTTATAGGTCTCCCTGCAACAACTTTTTGAAGCTGCTTAGAAAGTATGGCAAGGAGGAAGCCTTATGATACCTGCAAGAGCAACACTGTCTTAAAAAAACAAAGAACAAATGTAGAAGTAGTGGCCAAAATTGAAATACCAAAGGACATCCTGTCGAAACCTCCAAATGAGACTGTGGAATTACTTACACATTGCATAGTATCCATTTCTATAACCCGTCGGTTTGAACGAATGTTTGGACAACGAAAAACAGAAATAGAGCCCATTGTCATCATCACCACTCTTTTGAAGTGTTGAAATCATTGGGGGTGATAACGCGTTCAAGAAAAAAATGAGCCAATAAAGTAACAAACACAGAATGAACATACATTATGTCCGTCCTCATACTCTGGAACAGTAACTACATCTGATAATTCAAATGAATGACAATAGTAATAGAAGTTATAAAGACTTTAGTAACAAACACAAAAGGAACATACATTCATCCTATACATTCGGAGCTGGTGGAGAAAAGACAGAGGAACAAGTTTTTGTAATGGAACAAGGGATGGAACGCATGAGAAATGAGCATTGTATTTTGAGATCTATGTTTTAATAAAAATTCAAAGCCAACACTGGCCTTTTTCCAGAGATTCCTATGTTTTCTTCGTCACAGTCTATACTTTCCTTTTCTCATGTCCTTTACTACTTCCATTATGTTTTCACTTTCATCTTTGAAATGAGTATTTAATAGCGCAAAATTTATAATCATATGTTGTCTTATGATTTCAAACATTCACAAAACTTGTTCATGTAAATTTAATGTGGATTCATCCTTGTTAGATTCCCTCATTAATGAATTGTTTCTGATTTTCTTCTATACCACCAAAGAAAATCATTTTGACTGTAATGAAATTGCTACTTTTCCTAGGGTAAAATTTCCATGCAATAGCACTGTCTAGTTATTATCATTTTTGACTCCATGCTCAATGTGTACTTTCCTTGTTTCAACCAGAAACAATCTTACATTTATTTCTTGTTCATATATTTGGCCTCGTGAAACAAAAAATGAGATATCCCTCTATGGAAAGAAAGAAGCCATATTTATTTCCTAAAGCTTGGTTCCGTGGTTAGCTTGATATTTACTCTTTTATAACTGGGGGTACATTTTGAGTGCTAACAAGGAGATCAAGTTTGATTGAAGATAGATCGAGTTGTTGATCGATCTACGTGGAGGATGAAGCTATAGAGATTACAGGTCCAGAGAAGGAGATCAAGTCCGGATAGATCAAGTTGATTGATAACATATTAACGGATGAGATCAAAGGTGTAAGAGATCGACGACTCACAAGGGTTGCAGAAGACAAAATGCGGAAGAACATTTTGGAAAAGTTGGATGGTAGATCCGCAATCCGCAAATTTATTTGACTTGGTTTTGCAAAAAGGGAATTGCGGAAGCAGTGTCGAGAAAAATCGAAATGCATATCTGCAATCTGTAATCCACAATTGCGGAAAGGGAAGTACGTAAAACTAATTACGGGAAGGTATTTGCAGAAAAGTAATTTTGGAAAGGTAATCAGGGAAAGGTAAATGCGGAAGCAATTTTCGAGAAAAGTCGAAATGCATACTCGCAATCCGCAATCCAAAATTACGGAAGGAAGAACTTTTCTATTGGGGAAAGGTCATTGCAAAAGGGATTTTCGAGAAAAAAAAGTAAACATCCGCATTTCGGAAATCGCAAATGCGGAAGAAGTTAGTTCCCACAAATTGCGCAAAGGTCGGTTCGTAAAGCTCAATGCGGAAAGGTCGGTTGCAGAAAGGACGTTGCGGAAAAGACAACTGCAAAAGGACGTGACTGATAAATTTAAACAGAGTTAAAAATAATAAAGAGAAAAGTAAGAAAACGCAGATGATGAAGAGGCATGTGTTATGAAGGGATGATTTTGATGAACAATCATGACTCGATATGTATTATTAACTATGTTGATGACAAAACTATTAACGCTTAGCATATAAAAGTCTATATTTTAGCAACGTTTCTAAGCTTGAACATTGCAGGTTGATAAACCTGACTATGCAAAACGTATGTGATGTTGTTACTAGTTCAAGGGTGCATACTTTCAAAGGAGATAAGGAACATGTCTATTGTATATGCCACTGTTACAAATACACTATTTAGGTATATTGATTCCCCATGGTACATTTTTGGTCTTCTCTTCTCATGTATCACTTTATTTTCTACCCAAATTTTCATGCAAACGTAAAGGCTTGGTTACGTTATTTGATAGGTTCAAGTATTGGTTACGATGTTCATAGTCATTAGTGAACTACAATGACCTAACTCTCAACTACAGGTAATGTTTCTTAGTTTCTTTTACATTACTTATGTCAAGTGATCTCAATTTCAATTATGTTGGTTACCACCATGAAAGCAAATTTGAAGTTGGTGTTAACAAAGGAATATGTGATTAAGTGGTTAATTGCTTTATTGAATTGAACCAATAAATGGGGAAACATATAAGTCAATGATACATTTCAAGAAGAGGCATATTATATTTACTTTGCAGTTGTAACAATACATTAAATAATGGGAACAACATAAGTGTGACCAATAGAAGAAGTATTATAATCACAAATATATGTTTAGAGGAAATACATCTCAAGAAGAAGCATATTCTATTTACTTTGCAGTTGTAACACTACATTAAATAATGGGAACAACATAAGTGTGACCAATAGAATAAGTATTATGATCACTAATATATGTTTAGAGGAAAAAGATTACATCTATAGAGCAAACAACAAAAAGATTCAAGCATAATTTGGTTTTAAAGAGTTTGAAGCAAGTAAGCTTTCCTCTTTTTTCCTACGTTGGACATGTGGATTGTCTTGCATTCGAGAGTATCTAGAAAAAGAGAAAGATGGAGAAATGTGAAGGCCCAAAAGATATTTAACTCTTGATATTGTAGTGAATGTAAGCCCCTGTCTATCAATGTTTCCAATATCTATTGTTGCATTTTGTAGGGTCATGGGCCTTGTGCTTTATGAATTGGTAAACCCCATGCCATACAAAGTGGTAGTTGCCTATGCATTCCTCTTGTTATGGGAGAGATGAGAACACAAGTAGGATTAGAAGCATCCCATAAGGCTCCTTTGTAGTGGAGGAATTCGGAAACAACAAAGGATGGTAAGGTAGGAGGATGTTCGTTGCAGTTGTAGACAATGGCAATGACTCTTCCTAGTGAGCTGTTAACAAGGCCTGCTCCAACCCATAAATTAGCAGTTAACATGACTTGTTGACGAATAGAAATAAGGACCTCTAATGGTAACTGTTCATCATCCATGGATTGGAATACATGTTTGTTCCTTTGTTCTGCAAGGAAATGTGCAATTGGCATATTAAGGTGTTTGAGCATGTGTTTGTTGCGCAGTGCAATAGATCTATTAGTGGCATACAAGTGGGTAGATTGTTCAAATGAACAGTTTTCTGCATGTGCAAGGGATAAGGTTTTTCTTTTCATTAGGATTTCCCAGTATTCAAGAGTTGGTGTTTCATTTTGAAGGTTTAGTAAGAGTTGGTGAAAGTCAATTTGAGAAGCACTATCTCCTTGTTGTTGGAAAATGGTATTGAGCGTGACAAAATGATCAAATGTACACCAGAGAGGAGTTCCAAGGGATGAGCCTGCATATATGGGGATGCCCTTTATTGGAGGAAATTGCCCAAAGTCACCAAGAAGGATCATGGAACAACCACCAAATGGGATTGTACAATGCGAGGGGAAATATTGACGTAAGCGTGCATCAATTTGAGTTAACATTTTTGGGCCAATAAAGCTCATTTCATCAATGAGAATATAACGAATATGGTGGAGTTCTTCTTGAACCTTTGAAAGGGATTGGCCTACAAGAGGGTGCATTTCAACAATGGGTATTCGAAGAGAAGAATGTATTGTAAGTGCATGTATGTTAAAGGAAACAACACCAGCTAGAGCTAGGAGAAGTAGTGGGGAGGCAGTTTGGAGTGCAGATTTCATGCGAGATATGAGGTAATATTTTTTGGTGCCTGCAGTAACTTGAATGACCATTTTGAGTGGTTGAGTAGGTGTAGTGTTTCTAAAATGGGAAATGACAATATCAAAGGCTATGTATTGTGTGGGAGACAAGGAATCAGGTGAAATGGACAATGAGGTGGTGTCTTCATGTAGTTGGGTGCACAAGCGATTGAGGTCAATGAATGATATCGTTGTTTCATACAAATGGGTGGGTATATTGTTATGTGTCCAATAGCGATTTTTGTCAAAATCACGATGTCCAAGCATTTCAAGGTCATCAATATGGATGTTTTTTCCTGGTTGCATTTGAGAGAGAAGTTCCCATTCATTCATGGTATGAGGCAAGGGAAAGGGAATTGGACCGGAGTTCGAATCATCAAGTGGAGGTGTAGAGGGTTATTCTTGTACGCATTCAACATGCCACACAACATATGTACCTTTAATGCTGTTCCAATGAGAAATAATTTCAAAACTTGTTGTTCCAATATCCTCACGAAGGGAACGAAAAGGTTTGTATAGAAGAAGTTCGCTCCAACAAAACAGTTCAAAAGTTGAAGAATCAAAGGGAGTAATGAAAGTGAATTGTGGAAAGACTTAACAATATTGTGATGCAAGTTTGGTTTCCATGGATTTTTTTTCCTTTTAGGTGAGAAAAACCAAGAACGAGCAACTTCGAGCAGGGTTAGATGTTCAAGAGAAAGGGGTATTTCCATATATGCAAATATGAAGGGGGGGTTGTAAGGGTGTTAGTAGTTTCATTACAAACATGGAAGAAGACACTTTGGCTCACATTTAGGGAAAACAACTGACATCTGCAAAGCACAAGAGGGAGTTTTTGGAGTATTTGACACATCTCTTGTGCACTAATGTTTCATTCTACAACTGTTTGTGCAAGGAACCACTTGATTGGATGAAGAATAGGGTCATCACTTTGTGCTGCATGTGAAAGTCGAGAGAGAATAGCATTGTAGATTTTTTATTTTGGCTCTACTTTTGATGCATATTTTGAAATGTATTTGAGGACATGTCTAGAAAGAACATGCTAGAAATCAACATTAGCCCTCCATAGTGAAAGCATGGTTGGGTTGTGAATATTTAGAAGGGAATCATTTATTGCAGGAATGTAGGTTTTACGTCCATTTGAATCAATGAATAAGGAAGAAGTAGCTTGTAGGTCATAGGTAAAACCATAACGACATTGAATAAAGTTTTTTTTTTTTATGAAGGGAAGTTGATTATGAACATCTAATGTGCCTTTGAACACAATTTACAAGTTCTTCATAGTCAACTAAGTAGTTTGATGCAAAAATGGATGGCGATGCAAGACTACATGGATAATTTGTAGTAGTATGATGTAACCCAAAAGTGGGCAAGTGGTCATTATGAGTATTCCAAGCTATAACATATGTGTCAAATAAGTGGTTTGTAGCTTCAACTACAAGAACATCTTTCCAATCTAAGGTATCCATATTTGGTGCATCTACCAACCAACTAAAACCATGAATGTGTGTGGATCCCCTATGTTTCCATTCATACCTACATGGGAGAAAAATGAATACATTAGAAAGAAATCTTATGAAGTGACAAACATGAAGAGAAGGAGAAGAATGAAGAGATAGACAAACACCTGCACTAAGAATCGGTTATATGAAGGCCTTTTTGAAGCACCTCTTCAAGGAGTATTTTGAATCTATTGTGCATGTATTGTGATGCTGTATGTGGATTTGATATGATGTTGTGAATCTTCCATTGATGGCGTTGATCTAAATCGGTAGGGATATCACCAGGCATTAGAGCATGAAAATCCGTCCATTTTGTGTCAGTTGCACTAAGGGTGAATAAGAACGTTGGTGTACCTTGTTGAATGATCATATTTGTGAGTTAAGCTCTACTTTTGTTCCAATATGAGCGTGTTCCATGCAACGAAGACCCAAATCGTCCAACCCTTTCACCAATTTTGTCATTAGCCATGTCTTGCAATTGGTTAACAAGCTCAAGTATTGTGGGAGGGAGTGTATCTTCAAGGTTAATTTTGAAAAAAACAAAAGCAGTAGTATGACTCCGATGACACAGGATTAGATTGTATATGTAGTACTAGAAACGAGGATGTTGCCCAAATATGTTGTCATGATAGTGAATGAGGTGAAGTGCATATTCATGTATCTCAACCTGATGAATGCATGGTTGTTTAAGCATTGTTGCACCTGTGAGGAACAATTTTGGAAAGGCCATGGAAAGAAGGCCTTTTGTGTTGTACTCATTGATAGGGGAGATGCCTATAGGGGGCCAATCAATGGAATCTGGTAGTGGGATATATGGTATGCATAAGAAGCATCTAATTTCCTCAACCTCAGTTCTAGAATTTCTTTGTGTTGAAATAAATGAGGAGGATTGTAATTCATAGGGTTCAAATGAATTTGGTGGTTTCACTGTAGAGGACGAGCTTTGCTGATGAGATACTGTATCATTTCTATTAACATGGTGTATCAAAGGTGAAATGACTATTGAAACAAGAGGCAAAGAAGCTAATGCAATTGGGTTGACTCGTACATCCTCGTAGTATGGATCGTTGGCCATTTTGTATTCAAGAGAAAAAAGAACATGTGTTCAACTAACAAAGAGTTCATATGGATTCTTTGTAGGGTTGCATTTTCGAACAACAAGGATGTCAAGATATGATATTAAATGGGGTAGGGATATGGAAATATTGGAAATGTCTTGGGGGAAGCAAATAGTATGGTCAGAATATTTATATTGACCACCACGAGCATGTGTGACTTGTCATGATTGGGTTAGTGCGACTAATGAGCATTTCTTCAACTTGTGTAAGTACTGCAAGGAAAGGTGGTTGGATGCCTGGGTCCATATTGTTTTCCAATGAAAATTGTTGGCCTTTTATTTCTAGAATACAATGAGAACATCCATATGCACCATGGAACTTTTTCGTTACAATGCCAGGGTAACATTCATTGCAAATCGATCAAACATTCATTTTAGCTAGTTGGTCCATTTTTTTACGAAATCATTGATGTGCATCATCAAGGGCGGTGTTGGATGGATTTAGCATGGGGGATGGAAGGGATGGTGTGTTGGAAGGTTGGCCAAGAGAAAATGTAAAATACATATCCATAGGTTGACGAGTGAATCTATAAAGAAGACGTTGCTTCTTGTTGTTTTTATTTTTGTTATGTGCATACACAAGTCTTCTTTGTGCATTGGCTTGTTCATTGTCATGATTCGACATGATGCCTTCAAGAAAAGCATAAACTAGTTGAAGACTTAAAAGCTTTCATTGGATGAAGGGGCACATTTTGTATATATATTAAGTGGAAAGTATGTGGATACAAAACAAAATATATAAAGCAATTGTTAAGTGATTGCATATTGGAAACCAACCATGTAAGTAAAAATAACATTTATGGAGTAAATATATTTTTCAAGTTTTAGCTTGATAACTGTAAGAAAGCAATAATATAGAAGACCAAAGTTTAGTATGACAAAGTATTGTGAAAAAAAAAGCAATAAATGTAATAATTGTTCAGTACAAAAGAATGCCAAGTTGTGGTAAGAAAGAAGAGAACACAATTGTTTATTTTATAAATAAACATAATAGCAAATTAGTATTGTATTCAAAAGAGACCATTTAGGTTGCATCAACAATTTAGGTTCTAAATGTTAAGTGATAGCTTGTACAGTGGAACTATAATCCCACAAGATAGAACTCCTAAAAGAGAAAACTATAAATGGAGTTAAAAAAAACCTTCTATGTTGATGCATGAAATAAGGAAAAATATGAGAATTGTGGCAATTCATTACATAGAATAATGATTGATTAAGTATCAAGTCAAAACAACTATTTATTTGGATGTCCAGGTGAAGTTGTCGATTAAATGTTTTCAACCATCACAATTACAACTTTTACGCGTGCAATTTCGCCGAAGGTCTCTATTCTAACTGAAAGAGTATGAAGAAATTCTTTGTTGCATATCTTCTAGGCTATTTCAACAATTGACGTTGATTCAGGTGAGAGGAGGCATAGGTCTTTCCCATAAATTCCCATGAGTTGGTTTGCATCATCATCAAAATCTATGACACCATGAAGGTGTCCAGTGATATCTTCCAAGTCAACCTTTAATATATATCGGTAGTCACATTCAAGAAACTCGCCATCACATTTACCACAATGCCAAATGTTTCCAACTTTTTGAGAAAAAAATTCCATGCATTGTATACCATCAACAAAAACAGGGCATCCAAGTGGCATGCAAGGAAATGAAAGTCATCCATGTTGAAATTTGTGACAGTTGCAACAACAGAGTACCAAATTGCCTTTTCAGACGGTTCAATATTTTGTAGCTCATTGATGGTAGTGCTTTTACGAGGAGTAGAATGATAGGCATTGGATTTTCGGCTCAAAGATGGTGACGCTGAATGAAATCCATTATCATCAAACCATATTTGGAGAAGTACAGTTTCTTCAATCTTTGGGTTTATAAAAAGAGTAGTGTTCGAGATAGTCCCAACAACTTTTCCATTAAAATTAGTAACACGACCGCCTTTGATTGCTAAAACTGGAGGAGTAGGTAAACTGTGAAGGTTAACAAGCTCGGTTCATTCAATTTGGCAATGCTCTCCAAAAAAATTTATGTCAATTTTATATCTTGACATGTCACAAAGTCCAACGGTGCATCACACAGTCTCTACACCATCCTATTTTCGTATGGTTGATGAAGGCGAAACTAAAATTACAAGTCCAAGAAGGTCAACCATGGAATTTACAGTTATAGTTTGGATATCCTGAATAGTTTTAAAGTTAAAGAAGTGTAAAGGTATTACGGGGTATTTATCTAAGCATGGTTGGATGGTTGAGGAGGAACCTAGGAAAATATCATGATGGCTTTTCAAATGGTTGAAAATTGGATTGGATGCTTTGACCGTTCCATTTGATACTATGTACACTACTCCTATTTGTATTTGGCCGTACAAAGAGAGTGCTAATTCATTGAAGGCAGAGATATGTATTTCATCGTGTGAAGAATTAACAAGGTTAAATACAACCACTTTGATAGACCCTCATTGGTTTCCATATTCATGATTGTTTGTCTTGGCAATAACTGGACCTTGAATGCTCCAAATTTTGCTAGAAGAGGAAAGTGATGTGAATGGGATAGTCGATGCAAGTAAGGCAAGTTTTTCATTTATTGAGGTATGATTTACGAGCAAAGGGGTGCAAGTTTACAACAAGCTGTTATCTGGAACAGAGGAACTACTCTGCGAGGGAGAGGCTACAACTAAGTTGTATGATGAAGAGTCACAAATAATCAGTGCATCCACTGTGACAACCTCAATTGCAAGCAATGAGATAGTCTCGGTAAGAAGAAGTGTGTTAGAGAGTAATGGGAGATAAAAATATCTGATGCATCAATGGTCTGAAATTCATTAAGTGGGAAAAAAACAGCAAGGAAATTAAACATACGTTACATTATGTACAACATTGCATGTACAATGGGTGACTTTGATGATAGTTCCTTATTTTAGTTTCCCATCTTGTACAAGATTGTTATATATAATTGGATGTAACATATCATGCTTGTGAAGTCTGTCCAAGATAGAAATTTAGAACCAAATAGTTGATGAGTTGAGTGAGTTCACTTGGTTTAATGTCGATACTTGGACCAGCAGGCACAGGTTGACAACACCATGTAGCAAGAGTGAAATAGCATCTTCAGTTATCACAGTCTCCATAAGGTGATGGTTTTTCTTTCTTGTGGAATCAAATAGAGCATGAACAAAAACAAAAAGTGATCTCTGTAAAGCTTTAGAATTAACAGGTGTCTCATGTGTTTTGCTTCTAGTGTCAACTGTATGCAAGATAAGAACAGTTGCCCCTATTAGAGTAAATACCATGTTTTAGAACTACTATTATCCATTCCAAAATAACATTTACAAATAGTTTTCAAAATGAAAACCTCGATTTGACAATAAATATATAGTAATTCAAAGCATCAACAATTCCACTGTCAAATATATGCAAGACAAAGTATATTTGTTGTAAAATAATAACAGACATTGTATAAATCACATGTAAGCAACTTGTAAGTAAATACCAAATTTTTAAACATTCAAGATTAAAATTCCAATTGCAAGAATAAGATAAATTCAAAGCCACGAAAATACGAAGCAAATAATTTGTTACCACAATGAATGTTGAAAACAGTTAAGTAGAGCCAAGGAATACCTGCAAATTTGACAAAGTGGAAAAAACCTCTGGTGTAGACGAAGGGCAACAAAAGAAATACAGACAAACCAAAGCCAAACAATACCAAATATGGGTTACCTGAAGCTTTGTATAAATGTGCAAAGCAAAGGCGGTGCAGCAGCAATCTCGGAAAATCGAGAATTGTGGAAAGATCTTCGAGATCCTGATAAGTTGAGACACAATTAATAGATATTGTCATGTCTGAAGCAAATGACAAGATTTCTTGCATTAATGGAGCAACAATGCATTGATGAAGCATTAACATATAGCATTCATGTCGATTAAGGGGCTTTGGCGAAGTGTTCTTCATCACCTCAAGTGGGAGTGAAACTAAACCACGAGATCCAACAAACTTTGAGCCTAAATCGAAAAAAGCCCTCAGACGAAAACTTTCGCAAAACCCTCGCCCTCAAATATTGGCAAAGGCTATACCCAATTCAAAGAAATGAATTGCAGTGAAGGACACTGACAAAAAGATGGGCCTGTCAATTTAGACATTAGCCCAAAAAATGAAATTGACCAACAAACGTGCATGATAAATTATGTCAGGACATAAGCCCATAAATGCATTCATGTGCAGGATCGGTCGTTTAGGATCATAGATAAAATTATATTCAAAACACGCAAGCCACCTCTTAGGAAAATACCCAATACATCTGTCAACCCACGTGTGCAGCAAAAACCAGTTAACATGAAAATTAATAGATCCATAAGAGAAAGGTGTAAGGAAATAAAAACATCCGCAATGACAAGGTGAAGATTCACACTTGATCTAAGACCAACGACCAATGGACAAAGAAGAAGCCGCAAAGATCAACGGTCGAGAATGAGTTTGGCAATGCAGAGTTGCAAAAAAATGCAATTGCGAAAGAGAAATTTGTGGAAATAGAGTTGCGGAAGAAGAAAGGGTAATCCGTGGAAACGGAGTTGCAGAAACTCAATTGCGGAAAGTGGAAAGTGGTACAGGGCACATGTTTTAACGATCCAAATGGAAACTCGATCAAGAGCAAGGGCCAATATTTATTCTGCTAATAGAAAATGCATGGGTAAAGAATATTTGTGAGCCACTGTAATTGGTTAAGGGGCCCAGATAATCAATAGTTGATGTCTCAAAGTACACATCGGGTTAACCTACCGATCGTTAACGCTCCAAATAAAAACCTGATCAAGATCAAGGGCCAATATTTATTCCACTGATAGAAAATGCATGGGTAAAAAATATTTGTGAGCCAGCGGAATTGGTTAAGGGGCCCGCGTAATCAATGGTTGATGTCTCAAAGTACACACTGGGTTAACCAACCAATCGTAAAAAATATGTCCAAAGACATGACATGAAGAGGCAAGACATCTGCCAAACTCCTATTTGCTCAACAAATGAGACACTTGTCGAAATGCAATTAGACGAAGTGACAAGAAATCTACTAAAACTGTGTCTCCATTATAAAACAACTTTGACATAAAAATATAAGATATTCTCTTCTTATTTGTCTTGTTTATAAGTGTTAAATCCACTTATAACCAGTAATAATTATTGAGTTGAAAAAAGAGAAACAAGAACAATTAAAAATGTGTTGGGGCTTATATTTATAGAACCTACCCCAATATACTTATCATTATAGAAACCATTTTAATAAATAAATAAAATGAACACTTAAAAATGTGTTTCGGCGTCTCATATTTATAAGAACTTACATCCCATTTACTTATCATTATAAAAGTATATATGTGAGGAAATTAAACACCTTTATATCATCTTACACAAAATAAGGAAAATTAAATACTTTTTATATAAATGTTTAAATACTTTTATGGTGATTTTATGTGTTTTAGCTCAACTTTATTTACTAAATTTTGTAGTGAATTAGATGCTTTACAACTCAATATGGAGGAGATGTTGTAACATAAAGTAACATTACTAAAAATTAAAATAATTAAATTTAGTAAATAAATTTGAGCTAAAACACATAAAATCACCATAAAAGTATTTAAACATTTATATAAAAAGTATTTAATTTTCCTTATTTTATGTAAGATGATATAAAGGTGTTTAATTTCCTCACATATATACTTTTATAATGATAAGTAAATGGGATGTAAGTTCTTATAAATATGAGACGCCGAAACACATTTTTAAGTGTTCATTTTATTTATTTATTAAAATGGTTTCTATAATGATAAGTATATTAGGGTAGGTTCTATAATTAAAATAATTAAAATAATATATGTCGCCTCATAAAATTAAAAATAAAAATAAAAATTAGCTCATTAAATTAAAAAATTATGAAATGTAATTTAAAAATTCCAAGTCTACCTAAAAATAAATAATATTAAAATTTAAATCCAAATCTATCAAGCAAGAGAGGAATCAAATTTCTTGAGTTTAAGATTTAAAAAAGTATATACCTCAATAAATTAAATCCCTTACGGTGCTTGATAAATATAGTTTAAAATGTATTTATATTAGTAATACTACATTGACTAAAACAAACTCTAAAGTATGTGTTACTATTTACTTTCAGGCTTAACTTAATATGAATTACTCCTCTCCAATTTCATCTTCTATGTTGTGAACTTTCACCTAGTATGTTTTCCTTATTAAGAGAACCACTCTACTTACCCAACTTATTACTCACATTGTTGTATAACTTGTGATGTGTTCTTCGTAATGTTCATGTCATCAGTTTAGGTGGGAAGTTATTCATTAATCTATAAGTTGAAATTGTGCCAATTAGATTGATTGTTATAGTCTTAGAAAAATTAATTTGCAATGTCAAAAGATTGGTTGCATGAAAGGGGAAGTATGACATAGAATAATGGTTGATGGTTGGTAGAAAATATAATAGTATCACATCACCATGTTATTGTGTGGTGTGAGAAAAATTTTAAGGATTTTTTTTTTTAAGTGTAGCGAGTCTTTTTAATTCTTAAATTTTCAAAATTAAAATATTTGGTGATATTTTTGAAAAAATAATCAATTTATTAAGTATTTCATATTGTTTTGGACAATTTGGCTATATTTATATTAAAATAGTATTATCATTTAGTAAAAAAATGGAAATTGATGAACTTTTTTGTAAAAACATTAAAAATTGGTCACATTAAATTTTGTGCCTAATTTTTTTTATCAATTTATAAATAAAAACATTAAAAATTAAACCATGCTCCAAATTTTAGTCTCTAAAATTTTCCATAGTTTTGATAAAAATTAGCTATAAATATTTTGTTTTGTTCTTAAATATACCAAATAAAAATAATAATGGTTTATAAATTCAATATGAATGTAACTTAAAGAGATTCTGATGCCCATGGACACGGTTTCACATCTAATATAAAAATAAATTAATTAATTTATATAAGAAATTAATTTAGAAAATATGATGATTGTTTGTAAATGACCATCATGTAAAAGAAAAATATAAATCTATTTAATTTCATAATTTTTTAAAAAGTTTGTAATTTCATTTTTTTAAATAAAATATGGAAATAACTGTTATAATAAAATGTTTGTGCACAAGCATCCATATACAAACAAGGTCCACAGCTTGGTTGCTAAAACTACTTGAACTATAATCCCTATTACATAAGCTTATATATACTTATAAAAATTTCTAGTAGGCTTCCCATCCTTGTCCAAGAAATGGGTGGAGTATATATATGAACAAACTGATTACATAGAAAAAGCATACAAAATAGACTGATGAAAGGGAGACATTATTCTATTCATGCTTTTCTAGGAGGCCATAGGTTGACTGAAACTTCTTCCATTAGTTGGACATCTTCATAGGAGGGCTCCTGACCATGGTTGCATTGTTTCATCTTGGCCATCCTGTTTAGCTCCTCCTTTATTTCATCCATAGAGTCTAATAGTTCTCTTATATTTCCTCCAAAGAGTCCAAACAAGAAAGCTGCAACGAATTGTAATTGACGTCCTCAATGACAGAGATAGTTTCTTGAAGGCCTCACAGTTTTGAGGACCCTCCTTAAGTTTTTCTTGAAATCTTCCATGATTCCCCTGATAATTACAAACATATGAGTCCAACTTGCCATATTCTCCACAAAATCCTTCGAACGATTTCCTATCGTTTTCTTTCTATTCGCCTGAGAATTGCAATAGTCGACAGGTGCAAAGGATTTTCTAAAGGAAAGGGACTGAAAGGTCTGGTTGAAGGAAAACTTGTTGTTCACCTCCCATTGCACTGAATTTACTTCAGGATTCTCTCGCATTCCAAACTCCTCCATCGACATACAATTAAACTAACCCAAATCCTCCCTTGTCATATTTCTCATCACATCCAGCATTGCACCATCAATTTCAAGTGTGCGAACCTTCAAAATTAATGGGGAAGAGACCGCAGGTTCAAGGAACTTAATGCTTAAGAAGTGTGCCTATGACCTTTCAAGCTGAGAGGGGCCTTCCTCAAGATGCGAGAAGCCAAGAGTCCTGCAGAAAGGGAGAAATGAGGAAGGATTTAGGGAGGGGATGGGGCACACCTCCATGTGATCCAAACTTGATTCCAATACGCCATTCTAAAACTATAAGAAGACCTGTTTCTCTTGTTTAGGGAACACATTTACTAACCATAGAGTTGTTGGAATAAACAACCATGCCCTGTTTGTTTCTAGCATCTTTGTTGGCTAGCATCTTATCATATATCTCATTGTTTTATCTTTTCACGTGATAAAATTTTATGAAAGGAGGCTTGTTTTTTTTCAGTAGAAAAAATACCAGATCTTGTTATTCTATTGAATCAAAGATCATCATATACAGTCGATCAAGAGATCATTTCTCATGAAGTGCTCAATCAATGAGGAGATCCTCTCTACAGAGGCAGATCCCCGTCATCAAAACATGGCTGGCAAAGCACAAGCCTGTTTATTTAGCAGGCTTTTTCATCACTCCTGTATAAACAGGTCAGATTTTTAACATTTTCCGGAAAAGATCAAAAAACAGCATGGATCGTGAGCATACAGATAACTAATCAGTTCTACTTGAAATACTGATCCCAAATCAAAACAAATATAATGTGTGCTTAATGAAGAGCAAAGCATATCTAGAATAACCGAAAGTAACCATGATCAATAGGAATATCATTCAGAACCTCATTGAAATTCCCATAACCTGAGTCAAGAAGGAGAGCATTTTTTGAGAAACTGTCAGCAATCTAGTTATACTCACGATAGATGTGTTTCATGATCAATCCCGGAAAAGATTGAATAAGTTCTCTTATATCATCACACCAGTGGCTCAGATGAGGAAGGTTCAGAGTGCTCTTGCCCGTGGCCCAAGAAATGATGACGAGGGAATCGCCATAGATGGAGAGAAGTGGGATTCCCATGATCTTTGATACCTTGAGGAGGGCCCATAAAACCATCATCTCAGATTTTGTATTTGTGCATCTGCCACATCCCAAGGAGAAATGCACACTATGAGTGCTGCTAATATGAAATACAAAACCCGCCCCTCCTTTGTTCTTGGCGGCTGCACCATTGAAATACCCACAGGGAAAGTGTCTCCTTGGTGGCAAACCAATAACTCTAAGATTCAACTTCTTAACAGGCACTGTAAAGGTATGCGAGAGAGTTTCAGCTTGATGGATGATCCCATATACTGTTGGAGCAGACCCTTCAAAAATATACCTGTTCCGTTGTTTCCAAATCACCCAGAAGGTAAATAATGGAAGATAAAGATGGCAGAAATCAGTGGAATGAGCATGGAACCAAACGTCCAGGTACTGATGCACAGAAATACCCACAGCAGTATTATGAAGGGATCGCGTACCAAAATGTTCAAAAACAACATCAAAGGCACTTTTAGTGTATTTACAGTCCATGAACAGATGTTGTGTTGACTCCTCATTTTCCTTACACATAATGCAGAGACTGGGTCCCTAAAAGCCCCTTTTTTTGAGCTGATCCCAGGTAAGAACCCTGTTACTTGTTAGAAGCCATATAAAACAACGTAATTTCTCAGGGATTTTGAGTTTCCAAAGAACCTAATGAATGGGATATGCTTCGCACTGAGAATCCGCAAAGGAATTTGCCACACAGTCATATGTTATCGCGGCCGATATAGAGCCCGTGAAATTTTTGTATGTCCAAAGCAAATTGTCTGAATTCATCCGGAGTCTTATCCTCCCATGTTCAAGACCTTTGATGTAATAATTCCAGCTGTGATACCAATCACTACCTAAATCCAGATCAGATGCAGTTAGCCAATACGAAGGGGCTTCCGGAGAGTGATTCCTGGCATGGATCAGCGAAGTGATACCAAAATCTTCTAGATATTCACGAAGGTCCCTTGGCAGCATAAAACAAGTATCCATACCTGCGATCGGATCCAAACCGATTCTAGTTTCTTTGTCGTCGCCAACCATCCAAATTATTTCACATCCCAGCCAGGAGTTAAGGTTTAAGAAGCCCTTCCAGATAATAGAAACACCAATGACAGAGAAATGCTTATTACGGATCCAAGACAGCACTGAGTTTTTTTTAAATATTTAACAGTGATTAATTTAAACCAGAGACCATTGCTGTTGAGAACTTGCCAAAAGGTTTTGATCCTTAAGGACATGCTAAACCATTCAAGGTTTTTTATTCCCCAACCCCCCTGAGATGTGGGTTTTGATAAGGATGTCCAATCAACTGGATGAAATTTTTTCTTATCTCCCTTTGTGCCCCAAAGGAAATAAAAAATTAGGCTTTTCAGTTTCCCCAGAATGGTTTTTGGGATGGAACTAGTGCCATCCGTAACACCGAGATGCTGGTTAGAACAGCTCTGATAAGAACTAGCCTCCCTCCCAAAGAGAGTAACCTGTAAGACTAGTGAGATATCCTTTTTTTGAAATTTTTCTATAAGCCAAAACCAGTCTTTGACTAAGTATCCCATGGGTTTTATATAATATCCGAGATAATTAAAACCTGTGGTCATGGACTGAGCTCTGTAAGGCATGGAGCGAGTAATCCTGGAGTATGAAAGGAGGCTTGTTGAGGTATGATATCGCTCATAAATCCTTTTACAATTTGAAGTACTTGTTGTGTACCACTGGCACATCTTCTAGATCACCTTCTTGGAGCCCCAATGATCATCAAATAAAGAATTTTTAATACCGAGACTATTTCTAAGCTATGAAGGAGAGCCAACCACTCTCCTTCATTATTGGTTTTAATTCTGAGCCCCTGTGCAAAAGAATTAATTGTTTTTCCTCTTGGATAAAAAATGATACCTCCTGAACATGCCACCCCTAAAGGTTTGCAATTTCATATCATTCATGTGAATCCTTAAAAATTCAAATAGTTCATTCCTAGGGCCTAAGCAAGGCCTCTTGATTTCCAAAAGGTTGAATATCAGGAGCTATAATTTCCGGTGAAAAAAAAACTAGCTTGATGGATTGAAAATAATATGATATAATTTGAACAAGTAAAATATTTACAAGAATGAGATTATATATATACTTTCCAATGATCTTTAGAACTTTATCATCAAATAAATTTTGTGGTTAAAAATATGTACCAAAATAAAATAAAAAATATAATATCAAAACCCAACTTTATATGAATCAATAGGATTAAACATGATGATGTCAAACAATAAGGGTAAATAGTTTCGGACGGAAACGAAAAAAAAACACTATTTAATATCGTGTTTTCAACTTATCTCCTTGTAGGTTTACTCAAATTCCAAGTGTGAGAACTCGTTGGATGTAAAATTAAATTCCGCATCCAACAAGTGCCGACTGAGCATACTTTTTAACAATCCCCCAAAATGAAAAAAATTGAAATACCTTATAAAAAAATGTTTTTTGTTGAAGGAAATACATTTTTGTTTTATTCTTATGTATTTTGAGTTTTTTCCCTATTAAGGGTGTGTACATTGTGAACTAGTTGGATGCATAATTGATAGAAAAAAGTAGGTTTTTTCATTTCCTTAAAAAAATAATAACTCTTATTTAATTATTTTCCTTAGGAGACCCATTTTAGACCTCAAAATTGCACTAATGCATAGTCCATTTAATGGGAATGGGTATGCACGTGACTCAGACTGTGAATGTAATATGAATCCATAGAGTAATACTTTTGTAGATGTTAAAAATTGTTGGTGTCTTCTAAAATGTTTAATTACAAAACAATGGTTTATGGTTTTGGTATGCATATATATTGAGTGCTTGGGCTACATGTATTATACAACGTTATTGTAGGCACCATTATACCGTAAAAAAAATTCTAGAACCTTTCTATTATTGACCACTCTTGTCAATAGCACGAAAGCTTTGAAAGTGTATTGTAATCTTAGTTAGTTGTTGAATAATACATTGTGTTTTCTTTTTAGTATGGGTCTTTTCTCCCAAAAGGGTTTTCCCCAAGGAATTCATTATGTTATGGTTGTATGCTTCTATGTTATTTGTATTTTGCAATTGTTTGTTTATATTTTATACGTCTTATGTAATTGATTAGAGTATGAAGTATATTATGCAACTCTGATTTCTTTTATTCGGTATCAAAGCTTAATAACCTCAAATCCCTAGGTGTTTGTGACAAGAATTTTCTATCAAATATTAGTGGTTTGAGTGGGAGCTTGCATACAAGGAAATCTTGTTGGCGAAAAATGGTGAGAATGTCAAAACTAGAAATGGATAATTTTAATGTCACTAAATTTGAGCTATGGTATCTCTAGATGGAGGACTTTCTCTTAGATTGAGATATATGCCATTGTTGTATTTGAAACAAAACCATGTACGATGAAAACCAAAGACTGATTCGTCTTGGAAAGAAAGGAAAGAAGGCTTATCATGATAATTTTGGTCACTTTTATGTTATTAAATTTTTTGTAAGAACCCACTGCAACAAGCCTCTAGAAGAAGTCACGGGAACTGTACCACACTACATCCATAGATTGTTAATGAACGTTTTCTAGGAAAAACGTTGTAAACCTTGAAAATGGTGATGGTGATACTTGTATTTAAGCATATGAGTACATGTAATACCATTGTGACCCAATTGAACTCAATTGAATTAAATATGGATGAGGAGGATTTTTACATGACACTTTTGTGTTCTTTTCCAAATTCATGCGGCATGCTGGTAATGGTTGTTGGAAGAACTACAAAGAAATTAGTTCTTAATGAAGTCATCGCTACTTTACTTTCATAGAAGATGATGTAAAAATATTATGAACCCACTAAGGAGGCCTCGATTATTCATGGAATATTGAAGAAGAAAGGAAAGAATATGGAAGATGGTAGATCCAAATCTTGTATGAGATCTATGTTTCCTAAAGATTCCAAAAGAAGATGATGGAATTGTGGTAAGGTTAGGCATTTCATAAGAGAATACAAAGAAGAGAAAAATGAGAATAAAAAGAAAATAATGATTTTTATGGGGAGGCCAAAATATCCTCTCAATAATGATTTTTATGGGGACGCAAAAAATCCTCTCAATAGTATGGTGGAGATGTCTCTATTACGGCCTTTACAACCCATGCATGTTTGAGTGTGTGGTCAATATAATATGTAGCTTACTTCCACATGACTTAGAACTTCGAGTATTTTTTAATATATGGTAAATATGATGATTAGAAGGTATACCTTAATGATTATTCTTATCTCAATATAGTTGGTTGTGTTAAATTCTTTATCATATTCCTTGATGTTAAATTGAAGGGGATTACTAGACTTTTGCACATTTAGGGTTCAGCACAAAATCTACTATCAGTAAGGAAGGTTAATTTTGCAAGTGTGCATGTTGTTTTTTGAATGGATGGTTTAAGATGGTACAATGATTTATGGTGCTTGCTAAGGGTGTTCACGTGAGCACTATATTCAACTTAATGCACCAATTCAATGCAATGTTCTTCAACTCATGTAGCAAAGATAGCCATGGGATCTACACCTTCAAAACGAGGATGATTATCAAAATGGATTGGTGTATCTACTTATGTTGGTTGTGATTTCTAAGTACCTAAACAAGCCCTTTCTTCAAAGAGAAAGTTACTTGCAGAAAATACAATGTTATGGAACCAAATATGAGGCCATATAGTTTAGAAGGGCCTAGGGGCCTAAAACAAATTCTTGATGCAGGGTTCACCCATTGTACTCTTGAATTTTATTTCTACAAGCATTACATATATGGAAAATAGAATCGTGCTCAATTTAATTTTAGTTCTCACAAATCTTATGGGTTGTGTGACTTGATTCACATGTATTTAGTCTTGTTAAAGTTCTATGTATCATTCATTGATACATATCAAGTGTCAATTTAAGGAGTTTAAGACTCTCTCGGAATATCGAACTAGTATCAAGAATAAGGCGTTGAGGACTAATAATGTTTGTGACTTTTATTCTACAAATTTTGACATGTTTTGTAAGGAGAGTGACGTAGAAAAACATAAGACAAGTCCATAAACCCCTCAACATAATGGATTTGTAGAACACATGAACATGATGTTGATGGAGATGGCTAGAAGTGTGCTTAGTGGAGATGACCTAGACCATAATTTGTAGGGTGGAATTGGTTGCTACTCCATGTTATATGATGAATAGGTTTTCTACATGATCTCTTGTGAAAGATACCCCTATGAGTGTTTGGATAAGCAAAAATCCCTCACTTCATCATCTTCATGTTTTTGGTTGTGAGGCATATACTCATGTTCCTAAGGAGATGTATGATGAAGTTGGATAACAAGTAGATGAAGTGTGTATTCATTTGCTAGGGAATTGGTGTGAAAAGGCACATGATTTGAGATCTTTTGGTTGAGAAAGTTTTGTATAGAAAAAATAATAATTTGAAAGAAGTTAAGTGATCTTCTTCCACATTTGTGTAATCAAAAGAGGGTGAGAAGTAGTCAGTTGTTCAACTACATGGAAGACCAAGAAAATTGAAAGTAGAAAATGAACTAAACATTCATGATGGACCTGTTCAGGAGGAAAGATATAGAGTTTGAAATATTAAGTAGAAACTCCACTTCAACCTTAAAGGATATACAGTCCAGCCCAACATGTATAATTATATTCCATCTGATTTTTAGATGTATATTTACTTTTATCTACTAACATGAATGAGACTAGAACTATGAAGAAGACAATGGTGATGGACAAGATGAATCCTAGAGATGAGCCCTTGATGAGAAGATGATTGCACATAAGAAGAATGATATATGGGACCTAGTACCATTTCCTAATGGAGAAAAATTTGTTGAATTTAAATGGGTGTTCAAAATAAGATTGTTTCAAATGGTATTATTAACAATTACAAGCTGAGATTGATTGCAAAAGGATATTCCCGATTTGAGGGGACAAACTTTGGTGATCCCTAGTTGTTAAGATTACATATATTATGTTCTTATTATCTATAGACACAATAGCTTAGAGAATCAATAGATGGATGTGAAGACAACGTTCATACACAGTGACTTGGAGGAGTAGATTTATAAGACATGGCCATAGAACTGCTTTGAAAAAAATAAAGAGTCATTGGTTTGGAAATTAATAAAATATTTTCATGGTCTCAAAGGAACACCCAAAACGTGCTACCCAAAGTTTGATTATTTTGTGTTGGGATTGGGAGCCTTAATACCCAAAGCAAATCACCATGTGGTGTTCATTTCCTTGTCATTGCTTTATATGTTGATGATATCTTATTTTTTGGTATAATAAGGATGTGATTGGTGATTTCAAGTCTCAACTTTTAGCACAATTTGGCATGGACTTGGGACCTACAAAGTATATTTTAGGAATGGAGATCATGAGAGATAAATAAACCAAAACTATTTAATTGGGCCAGAGTTAGTATAGTATGTGAACTTTGTGTTGTAATATTTTTGCATGACAAATGCAGAAATATTGAGTGTTCCTATTTCTACGGTAACTAAACTTTCATTTTAGAAATGTCTTAGAATGCCCATAGAGGTGGACGATAATGCATGTGCTCTCAATTATAGTGCAATTGGTAGTTTGATGTATAATATGGTCGATACCAGACCAAACATCAACCAAGCAATGAGAGTCTTAAGCTAATTCATAACTAATCTTGGATATGAACAATTAGGTCTTTGAGAATTTATGGGTACTTTCAAGTAATCTAATTATTATCATGGTGATATTTCAGGGGGACAATGTTAAGTGGATATATAGTCTTGTGTGGATTATGATTTGGAAGGGGATGTAGATAGGTGGAGATCTACCACTAGAATTTGTTTTGCTATTTGATGGAGCAATGCATTGGATGAGAAAGCAATAGCTTGTGGTTAATTTGTCTGTTGCAGAGAGATAGTATATGGCAACTACTCATGCATGTAAGGAGGCCATTTGATTTATGAAATTGTGTTCAAATGCGGTGATAAGTCAAAGAGTTATTACAATTCAATGTGATAGTCAAAGTGTCATATGTTTGGAAAATAAATTTACCTTTCATACAAAGACAAAGAATATGAAGACCCAGCTCATATGACCCACACCATGGTAGTTATTTTAATGCATCCAATAACATTTTAGCAAATTTGCCAAAAACTATCAATGTTCTCTAGAAAGTGGAATTAGAAAACATAAATAGTTTATGGTTTCCTTATGCATATATATTGAGTAATTAGGTTAGAGATGTTGTATAGTATTATTGCAAGAATTGTTATGTTGTTGAAATTTCTCCATAGCCTATACTTTGTTTATTACTCCTTCCAAAAAGCAAAAGAACTCTAAAAATGTGTTATAATCTTTGTTAGTTGTTTAATAATATATCATTTGAAAAGCCAAATGTTCATTCCAAATAGGCTTTCTCAATAAAATCCTTTTGTAATAGTTGTATGCTTTTGTGTTATTTGTATTGGAAATTGTTTATTTAAATTTTAAATACATTCTCATTGATTACAATGAGAATGTAGAAAATGTATAATTACACACATTACTTCCTTTGAATAAAATTGAAATGAAATATAGTATTGTATTGCGGAAGGTATATATTTATTGTTTCAATGTCTCTCTGTCACACGCTTAAAATGCTTAAAGAAAAAAACAATGCTATTAAAAAAAAACCAATGCTAAAAGCTCAATCAGTACATTATTAGTTTGAAATGAAAAATATTATGATGAATTTAATCTTTAAATTTTGTTGAAATTAAAAACAACTACAAAAAAATATACATGAAAATTGAAGCTGATATCAATGCTCTTTCTCAACGGATTAAAACTGGTAAGTTAAACTTTAGAATGATTACATTCAACTTAAAACAATTTTGAATCTAAATTTGTCAAATAATTAAAAGTTTTAATTTTTAACTTAAAGGATTTGATTTTTTTTTAATGATCATGTGCATTATGGCGCAACATTCCATACTTGATTGAAAGCAACTTGTTGCACTCTCTATACAACTAGCTGAAAAAAATAATCATCATTTTTTCTTCTAATAATTCATATTTATAATATGATCAGGGATGTCTAATCATTCATATTTATATAAGCAGGGATTACAAATGCTAGAGGAGAATTCGAAACTCCATCGGCAGGTATAATCTTACTCGCATGGAGTGTCTCCTTTATTTTTGGTTGTTCTTACTACTTTAAGCAGTTTAGTGTAGTGTATGCACGCCTAATGTAAACTTATGAGACATGTTGAGCAGCTAAAGGAAGGACATGGCTGCCATGTGGAAAACAATGAAATGGACCAATCTTTGATCACTGCTCCATCACAAAATCAGGATTCCCAATCATCTGAAGCCAGGGTCCTCATGTAAGGGCTAACAAAAGCACAAACAAGACCATGGAAAGATGGGAGAGTATAAGGGATTGAGTTCAACTTTTTAGCGATATTAGTAACTCAAAAACTAAATAGTACAATTATTTAAGAGTGAAAAACATATAATGGATGTAGAACAAAATAATTGTAACCAAAACATAGCTAGACCATTATATAAACATGAAGGTATACTCAATTGTCCAATTAAGTTATGCATCAAATTTAAATGGGGACACTTCTCCTTTATTCATAACCTTTATAATGCAGCCAGTGGATCTCTCCATAACAATAGCAATTCCATCACATGCGTCCCACAACTTCTATTGCACTCAAGACTCAACAACGGAATGAAGCTACACCTTACTAACGTATTTGTTTATGTGTGTGTATCTATGCCCAACCCTTTTCTTTGACCTCCATTGATTTTTATACAAAAAAAAAGTTGTTAACATTGACCCTATCAATATGGTTAGAAAGAGGTAAAGACAACCAAGTTGATCCACTACCATTGGTTGATGCATTGATTGAATTCTACCCTCTCAACCATTGTCATTGAATTTGTATCTCAAAATCATCTTCTTCTTCTTGCCTCATCTCTTTCATTGGTCTTAAGGATCGTGTTAACCAACCACCTTTTGTGACACTTGCTCAAAAATTAAGGGCCAACATTTTCTACATGCTTCCATGGAAAATGTTCAATTTCACAATATAGGGCTTTCCAAGGATGAGACTTTTCCGATAATTTTTTAAATTGTTTATGTGCACTTCTTTTGGTATCTCTTGCATTCATGACTTTTTCTAATGAGGGTTTTCTACCCATAAACACTTCTTAAGTAGAATTCTTTGACCTTAATGTGTCTCTTAATGAGATAGTGGACAAATATTTTCTCATCCATTAAATTTAAGAGGGTGATGCTTCCTTCATCAAAAGAGAAATTCCTTGAAATAATAATGTATGTGATAAACTGAGTCATTGTGTTCATTCTTAACCATGTGGGAATTTTTTAAATATATTATATGAATGTAGATGACATCCATGAAAGTTAATTAAATTTAAATGAATGTAAAACATGTAAGAAGCAAAAAGATCAAATTTATGTGAATTATAGGTGCTATCCAAATTCAAAGAAATCTTATTTCATAAAAGGAACAATTGAGTAATTATCACACAATGGAGGGCCACAAAAGCACATTGCAAATCAAATTTGACTTGTTCTTGGTGCACATTTAACATGCATAATAATACGAATTCCATTAATTGAAACAAAGCACTATTTCATATGCTATCCATCTTGCCATAGTTTACAATGTTTTAGTTGTGAAATGTTCAAAGCTAATTCGATATAAAAAATGACACGAAATAATACAACTGTAATTGAGTGAGTTGGGTAACTATAGCAACCAATTACATGTAGAAAATATTAGTACAATAGGAATAAAAGAACCTTGAGAAATGATGTTGATAGAAGCATCCTCAGCTCTAATGGTCTCCTTGGAAATATGTTATTTGGAGGTAAATAAGACTACCACATTGATTATAGTAGGGTTGATTATAGTAGGGTGAGGGAGAAAATATAAAACATTTTATACCATAAAAAGATATAGAGGAAAAAGAATGAGGAGCAACAATCAAGAAAAAAATGAAATTCACAAAAATAGAATCAATGGAAAAAATGGTTTGGAACATTCTTCATCATATATATTTACTTTCATAGGCCTCACTCACTATGATAATCCTTATTTTTGACAAAAACACAAATTTTGTCTATTATCTATAAAAAAAATTGTGATGACTCCAACTAACCAAATTTTTTTTTAATTATGTTTGAATATTAAAAATGCATATCACTAATTAGATGGGAAAGTTTGTTGTCAATTTGATGGAGTTGTGAATCTTTAAGATGAAGTAACTTACCTATTCACATTGACTTCTTACTCTGCCTCTTCTTCTTTTGATTCTAAACCATTTTCTTTAGTGTTATTATACGAACTCCTATATTTATCTTCTAAATTTCTGTAATCTTTTATATAATATTAATGTACTACCAAATTTAATCCAAAAACCAACTAATCCGAAATTGTCTACTATTATATTAATTATCAAATTACACATATTACAATTTATAATTAAAAGATTCCAAATTAAAATTCAAAGATTTTGATTCTCTACTCATTGCTTGGTGTTATATGACTCTAAACAACGAGGGCATCAATCCCTTCACATTTAAAATGAAATTATAAACTTCCTAGTACTATTAGAATATAAGGAATTATCTTATTGTCGTGTAGTATTATACTGGTAAATCTATTTATAATTATTAATAATTCTTAGTTTAAAAGAAAATGTTTTTGAATTATATTATTAAAATATTATAATTAAAAGATAGAGTATTCTCTTCTCATGTTTGGTCTATAAGTGATAAATCTATATATAATCAGTATTTATCAAATACTCTTTATATCATCTTACACAAAATATATATGTTTAACGAAAATAAAATATTTTTTTACAAATGTTTATATAATATTTTAAATTTTTTTATGATGATCATCAATTTTTGTATCAAGAAGCACAATTTAATATCGGGAGATGTAGTAACATAATTTAATGTTACTAATAATTAACATAATATATGTTTACTCTAAAAATAAAATAAAAATACATTTTGGCTTATAAAATAAAAAATAATGAAAAGTAATTAAAAAATTCCATGTTACACCTAAATAAATTGAATCCCTCTCAATACTTGATAGATCCACTTTAAGATGGATTTATGTTGGTAATACTACATTCACTAACAAAACTCGAAGGTTTATTTTACCATTTACTTTCATTTTTAAGTGCATATGAATTACTTCTCTCCAATTTAGTCTTCTATGCTGTGAATTTTTATCTAGCCTACTTTCCTTATTAGGATAACCACTCTAATCACCCAACTTATGCATCACATTGTTGTATAACTTGTGATGTGCTCCTAAAGTTGATAATGTTGATGTTAGATGAAAGTTATTCATTAATCCATAAGTTCAAATGGTACCAATTAGATTGATTGTTATAGTTTTAGAAAAAATAATTTGCAATGTTTAAAGATTGGTTGCATGCAAAGGGTAATGGTTGGTTGAAAATTTATTGGTTGTCACACAACCATGTTCTTATGTCGTGGGAGAAAAATTTTAAGGATCCAAAATTTTCTCAAAGTGTAGAAACTTTAATGGATCTTTCTAATTCTTAAATTTCCAAAAATAAAATATTTGGTGATATTTTTGAAAAAATAATCAATTTTCTCATTAATTCATAGTGTTTTTGGACAATTTTGGCTATGCTTATATTAAAATATTTTTATCTTGTGAAATTTGGGGGAACCAATTTAGAAAAAAAAAAGGAAATTGAATTTTTTTTTGTGAAAAAACAGGGAAAACTAGTCATGGGCTAAATTTAGTGTCTAAAATTTTCTATCAACTTATAAATAATGGAAATTGGCTAACCATTTTTTGGGAAAAAAACATTGAAAATTAACCCATAGTATAAATTTAGCCCCTAAAAATTTCCATAGTTTTATAAAAAATAACTATTAATAAATTGTTTTGTTCATAAATTTACTAAATAAAATTTAATAGGAAATGTAAATGAAAAAAATTTAAAAAAATTGTTAAATTTATTATTATTTTTCACTTTATAGTTACTCTAGGTGGAAGAGATTGTGATGTCCATGGACACGGTTTCACATCTAATAAAAAAAGAAAGAAAACAACTTATTTAATAAATTAATTTAGAAAATAAGATGATCTTTTGTGAATGACTATCTTGTAAAAAAGAAAAACATTGATCTATCAAAATATTTAAAAATTAAAAGGTTTGCAATTTTATTTTTTTAAACAAAAAATAGAAATGGTTATTACATTAAAAAGGTTGTGCACAACTATCTATATATATATATAAAAGGTCCACATCGTGGTTGTTAGAATTGCTTGAGGCAGACTCCCTATTACATAAGCTTATATATACTTGTAAAAATTCCCATCAGGCTTCCCATCCTTGTCCAAGAAATGGGTGGAGTATATATGGACAAACTGATTACGCAAAAAATTGTAGAAAAACATACAGCACATGCTGATGAAAGGGAGACATTCTTCTATTCTTGCTTTCCTGGGAGACCATAGGTCAGTTGAGCAACTTAAACTTCTTCCATTGGTCACACATCTTCATAGGGGTACTCCGGACAATGATTGCATTGTTTCAGCTTGGCTATCTTGTTTATCTCCTCCTTTGTTTCATCCACAAAGGCTAAAAGTTCTCTCATATTTCCCTCCAAATCTTCGATGTGGGAGTCCAAACAAGAAAGATACAACGAATTGTATTTTACGTTCTCAAAGACAAAGATAGTTTCATGAAGGCCTCTGTTCACATTTTCGAAGACCCTCCTTAAGTTTTTCTTGAAATCTTCCATGCTTCCCCTGATAATTGCAAACATATCAATCCAACTCGTCATATTCTCCACAAAACGCTTCGAAAGATTGCCTGTCATTTTCTCTCTACTCTCCTGAGAACCGCAATTGTCGACAACTTTAGAGGATTTTCTAAAAGAAAGGGACTCAAAGGCCTGCTAGAAGGAAAGCTCGTTGTTCGCCTCCCATTGCACTGAATTTACTTCAGGATTCTCTTGCATTCCAAAATCCGCCATCGGCATATAATTAAACTGACCCAAATCCTCCCATGTCATATTTCTCATCGCATCCAGCATTGCACCATCAATTTCAATTGTGCTAACCTGCAAAATTAATGGGGAAGAGACTGCAGGGTTAAGAAACTTAATGCTCAAGAAGCGTGCCTTTGACCTTTCAAGCTGAAAGGGGCCTTCCTCAAGATGTGAGGAGCCAAGTGTACTGAACAAAGGGAGAAACGAGGAAGGGTATAGGGAGGGGATGGGGCACACCCCCATGATCCAAACTTGATTCCAATACGCCATTCTAAAACTAAAAAATACATGTTTCTCTTGTTTAGGGAACACATTTACTAACCATAGAGTTGTTGGCGTAAACAACCATGCCCTATTTGTTTCTAGAACCTTTGTTGGATAGCTTATTAGCGATCACTTTGCTTTCTCTTTTCAAGTGATAAAATATTATCAAATGAGGCTTGTTGAGATATGATATATGCTTGTAAATCCTTTTACAATTTGAAGTACTTGTTGTGTACCCCTAGTGCATCTTCTGGATCGCCTGCTTGGATTCCCTAATGACCATAAGACAAGTAATTTTTAATGTCGAGACTATTTCTGAGCCATGAAGGAGATCCAACCACTCTACTTCATTATTAGTTTTAATTCTGAGCCCCCATGCATAAAAATTGACTATTTTTACTCCTGGATAATAATAAAAATAATACCTCCCACACATGCCACCCCTAAAGATTTTTAAACTTCATATCATTCATGGGAATGCTTAAAAATTCAAGTTAAGATGAATTGATGTAATAACATATATAGTCCATTCCTGGGGCCTAAGCAAGGCCTCTTGATTCCCAGAAGGTTGAATATCAGGAGCTATAATTTCTGGTGAAAAAAAAACTGACGGCTTAAAAATTATATGATATAATTCGAATAAGTAAAATATTTATAAGGGCGAGGTTATATATATATATATATATATATATATATATATATATATATATATAT
>LPNX010650496.1:175387-234721 GCA_001517045.1 Pseudotsuga menziesii
GAGGTAAAAAATGTGTAACAAAATTTTAAAAAAAAATGTAATATCAAAAATCAACTTTATATGAATCAATAGGATTAAACATGATGATGTCAACCATAAGGGTAAATAGTTTCGGAGGGAAACAAAAAAAACCACTATTTTATATCGTTTTTTCAACTTATCTTCTTGTAGGTTTACTCAAATTTCGAGTGTGAGAACTCGTTGGATGTAAAATCAAATTCCACATCCAACGAGTGCCCACTAAGCATACTTTTAACAATCCCCCAATACGAAAAAAAATGAAATACATTAGAAAAATGTTTTTTGTTGAAGGAAATACATTTTGTTTTATTATTGTGTATTTTGAGTTTTTTTCCTATTAAGGGTGTGTACAGTGTGAACTAGTTAGATGCATAATTGAAAGAAAAAAATAGTTTTTTTTATTTCCTTAAAAAAATAATAACTCTTATTTTATGATGTTTTTTAGGAGACCCATTTTAGACCTCAAAATTTCTCTAATGCATAGTCCATTTACTGGGAATGGATATGCATGTCAGTCAAATTGTGAATAATATATGAATCCATGGAGTAATTATTTTGTAGATGTCAAAAATTGTTGGTGGATTCTAGAATGTTGAATTACAAAATCGAATGGTTTATAGTTTTGTTATTCATATATATTGATTGTTTGGGATACATGTATTATACGAGGTTATTGTAGGTATCATTATACTGTAAAAAAAATTCTAGAACCTTTCTAGTGTTGACTACTCATGTTAAGAGCATGAAGGCTCTGAAAGTTTATTGTAATATTAATTATTTGTTGAATAATACATTGAGTTTTCTTTGGAGTATGGGTCTTTTCTCCCAAAAGGGTTTTCCCCAAGGAATTCATTAAGTTATGGTTCTATGTTTCTATGTTATTTGTGTTTTGCAACTGTTTGTTTATATTTTCTACATCTTCTATCATTCATTAGAGTATGAAGTGTATTATGCAACTCAGATTTCTTTCATTTGGTATCAAAGATTAATAACCTTGAATCCTAGGTATTTGTGATAAGAATTGTCTATCTAATATTGGTTTGAGTGGGAGCTTGCATACCAGGAAATATTGTTGGTGAAAAATGGTGAGAATGACAAGATTAAAAATGGAGAATTTTAATGTCACTAAATTTGAGCTATGGTATCTCTAAATGGAGGAATTTCTCATATATTGAGATATATCGGTTGTTGTATTTGAAACAAAACCATGTACCATGAAAAACGAAGACTGTTTAGTCTTGGAAAGAAAAGAAAGAAGACTTATCATGATTTTTGGTCACTTTAGTGTTATTGAATGTTTTGGAAGAGCACACTTCAACAACAAGCCTCTAGAAGCAGTGAGGGGAACTATACCACACTACATCCCTAGACTGTTAATGAGAGTTTTCTACTAACAGCGTTGTACACCTTGACAATGGTGATGGTGATACTTGTATTTATTATAAGCATATGAATACATTTAATACCATTATGACCCAATTGAACTCAATTTAATTAAAGATGAATGAGGAGGATTGTTACATGGCCCTTTTGTGTTCTTTTCCAATCATGGGGCATGCTGGTAATGGTTGTTGGAAGAACTACAAACAAATTAGTGCTTGATGAGGTCATGGCTACTTTACTTTCATAGAAGATGATGTAAAAATATTATGAACCCATTAAGGAGGCCTTGATTATTCATGGAATATTGAAGAAGAAAGGAAAGAATATGAAAAAGAGTAGATCCAAATCTTGTAGGACATCTATGTTTCCTAAAAAGTCCAAAACAAAATGATGGAATTGTGGTAAGGTTAGGCATTTCATAAGAGAATACAAGGAACATAAAAATGAGAATAAAAAGAAAATAATGATTTTTATGGGGAGGCCAAAAAATCCTCTCAATAGGATGGTGGAGATGGCTTTATTATGCCCTTTACAACCTACTCATGTTAGAGTGTGTGGCCAATATAATATGGAGCTTCCTTCCACATTACTTAGCACTTGGAGTGTTTTTTAATGTAGGGTAAATATGATGATTGGAAGGTTGTAATGTCCCCCTCTAATTAAGCATCCAAAAACACCCACTAACCTACTTAATTCCCATAGGTTCGAGCGGGTACTGCATGAGAGGGAATTGACTGAGGGCATTTGAATATACTTAGAGCAGAACATGACATTGATTCAGTGTCAAGTCATCAGTTGCATAAAAGAAGCCGTGCTTCTTTAGGCTTAAAAGTCAACATCAAAATAGAATTGCATGCATGCAAAAGTGAAGCGGAAACCCTAAAAGTACATGAGACTCTATTTAAGAGGGTTATGAGACCAGAGAAGAAATCTGTTATTATTGTTGTTGATTTGGAGCTTTTGAGCAGTAGCACAACATGCAGTCGTGGCAGTTGGGGTTGAAGACGGCGTCTTTAGCTAATGAGGGTTCAGTAGTGAGATATCTACCCTAGTCTCCTTCAGGGTAGGCCATTCAGGTCCACCATCAACTCTTCATCTGTATTCATCCATATACAAATATTTGGCACCCATCAGAAGATTATTTGCAGGGACACATGTGCAACTAGGGATTTAGCTGAAAAACCCCAAAGGATTCGCTGGGTCTTCGAATCTCAGTTTATCTTCTGAATATTGGCATCATCTTAATCAACAGGATCATCCTACGGTATTGGGTGATCATCAACTTCCAGTTTTCTCATCTGAAGCAGTTCTCATCAGTTTCGTGTAGCTGGGGGCATGAGCATCTAAACAGGTGAACCAATTCGCTAGACTTTCCTAAAGGGGTTAGAACCTTTGCATGCTCCAGTCATTCTCTCCAACATGGGAAGACCTTCATCCCAACAAAATTTCATCTTCATCAAACAACTCCTTCACCAAAAACGTCACATTTAGCTGAGAAAGGGGTTCGTGCTGCTGGGCGGTAACACTGAAGGAAGGGAGCACCAATTCTTCATCACTTCATCTTTTTATGCATGCGTGTTATCTCTAGAGTATCATGGGTCTGATTATTAGTGGTAAGTGTTGATATTCTCTCTGCAAATCTCTACCCTAGTTTCGATATAATTTATGACCATCTGGTCGGCACCTTGCATGCAAGTTTTTATTTAGTATTATTGTAAACCTTGAGTCTACAAGAAAGCCCTATAGTAGAAACAATAGAATATCAGTATTCGGGATATTATAGTGGTATCAGAGCATGCTCCTTTCCATCTATGGGCTTGAACATGATAAGTAGATGAATACGGAAGATGACACTTTTGTAACCTATAGGAGAAGGAGAAGTAGGTACACAGAGGAAATTGAGGATATCCAACTAGAAGATACCAATTCAGATATGGACCCAAAAGGTATACACTCTGACAAGGGAAAAGGAATGGGAGAATATGAGGAAAGTATTGAGTTTTTCAAACTCGTAACTGCATTGCAAGACTTAGCCAAAGGGAAAAGAACGTACTTAATGCAATCAACAGATTATCAGTAAAACCAGAACCAGGTAACAGTAGTACACCTCTCTCACCAATAGATAGAGGGTATACAAGAAGTAGTGGGAAGCATGCATACACCAATATGTAGAACACACCCCACATATATAACAGAACTTCCAACAGGCCTACTATGCCTCACTTCTTGGCAGATGCAGTAGCAAGTCCAGTCATGCAGGTAGAGCCTAGTGAACCCTTTGGGGCCTATTTGCAGGAATACATGGACTTAGGGGATGAGTTTCATGTAGCCATGCTTTTTTCATATTTTTGCAACATGAAGAGTAAGAACATGCTCAGGAATTTCAACAAGGGATTCAATCATAACTATGAGCTGCAGAAAACCTTGGGCATGTTGACCATCCCAAAATTTGATGGGGATCGCAGAGGTTCAGCAAGGATATGGGTTCAGAAGTTGGATACCTACTTCCAACTGAATCCCATGACAGAGACAGATGCCATTAAATTGGCTACACTCCACCTGAACAGAGAGGCTCATGAGTGGTGGTACCACGGATTATTGACATTGGGTCACAACACCATCCACTCCTATAGTGAGTTCACTCAAAAACTCATGGAGTTGTTCGACAGGAAAGATCTAGAGATAAATTTCAGAGAGATGGCTCAACTCAGGCAGACAGGTAGCACCAAGGCCTTCATCTCAGAATTCTAGAGGGTAGTTGTTATGGTGACAGATGTGTCGGAGAGCAGGTTGACTATGTTGTTTACTGAGGCCTTGACAGAGCCACTACGGGGGTGGGTGAAATCCTACAAACCCTCCACTCTACAGGATTCCATCAGCCAAGCCAGAGATCTCCAAGACTCAGTCCCAAAGAACAGGTTCTCACTCAAGACCAAATTTTCGGTTAGGGACAAGGATAAGAAACCTTTCCAGCAGGACTTACTGAAGAAAACATGGTTAGACAATGACACTAGGAAAGACTTGAGATGAAATAAATTGTGTTCTACTTGTCAGGAACCATGGGTTCCAAGACATAGGTGCGTAGGAAAGGCTAAGGCCCACTACATAGAGGTATATTCAGATAATGAAGGGGAGGAATACGAGTAAGAAACAACATAATAATTGTGGGAAGCAAAGGAGGAGTCACTCCAGGGTGATACACCAAAGACATTTATTGATATGCTATCTTAAGTCCCTAGATTCCATACTCTGAGGGTCAAGGGAGTAGTACAGGGCCACAGATTTAGAGTATTGATTGATGGGGGAGAAACCCACAATTTCATTGATGTAGCTTGGGTAGCCAAGAGGGGTATTTCGATAGAGAAGTTTGAGGGATTTATTGTAGCAGTAGCTAGAAATTGTAGCATGGAGTGCAAATATTGGATTTCAAAACTGAATGTCACATTAGGAAACTACCAGATGACAGATTCATTTTATGTAGTGGATGTGGTAGATACACATGTAGTATTAGGCGTTTAATGGATTTATTCTATAGGGAAATATACTACAAACTGCTGAGAAATGGAAATGGAATTTCAGGGACCAGATGGGAAACGGGTAGTTTTGAGGGGCATGAACACTTATCCCCCAAAACCGATCTCTTCATAGAGAATGGAGGCAGTGCTAAGGAAGGATGACATAGAATGGTCAGCAGAATGTTTTGTCACCTTTAGGAAACCTCCAGAGAACAACACCCAACACCCAACAAATATTCAGGCCTTATTGCAAAAGCATGAAAAAGTCTTTCAGGACCCTCCAGCAGGTAGACTGCCAGACAGGGGATTTGAGCACACCATTGAGCTAGAGGAGGGGACACAGGCAGTCATCACCACTCCTTATAGGAATCCCAAAAGATATAAGGATGAGATAGAGAAGACGATCAAGGAATTACTAGAGCTAGGATATATTCGACCCATTTCTAGTCCCTTTGCATCATCAGTGGTCTTAGTTAAGAAGAAGGATGGCACAATGTGAATGTGCATCGATTACAGAGCACTCAACAAAAATACCATCAAAAACAGGTATCCCATTCCCAGGATTGATGAACTCATGGACGAGATGCGGGGTGCCAAATTCTTTTCAAATATTGATCTTTTCTTAGGGTACCACCAGATCCGAGTAAGGGATCAAGACATTTCTAAAACAGCTTTCCGTTGCCACTATGGTCACTATGAGTTCTTAGTCATTCCTTTTCGACTCAGCAATGCTCCATCCATGTTCCAGTTGTGCATGAACCATACTTTCAGAGCTCAGTTACTTAAGTATTTGCTAGTATTCTTTGATGATATTTTGATTTACAACAAAACGTGGGAGGAACATCTGAAACATTTAGACGAAGTATTGAGCATTCTAGAAAAACAGTCGCTTTACACGAAGATGTCTAAGTGTGAATTTGGCATAAAGGAGATGTTGTGTCTAGGGCACATCATCAGTGCAGAAGGGGTATAGGTTCATATTGAGAAAATCTGAGCTATAAGGGATTGGCCCACGCCAAAAATAGTCATAGAACTGAAAGGCTTCTTAGGCCTTTGCACATATTACCGGAGGTATGTTAAGGGGTTCTCCTAATTTGTTGCACCACTCATTGATCTCACAAAGAAGGGAGCCTTCACCTGGACAGTTAGCACAGAAAACGTTTGAGGAGATGAAACTCATCATGATTTCTTGTCTGGTTTTAGCACTACCAGACTTCTCACAACCATTTGTAGTAGAATGTGATGCATCAGGGGAAGGGCTAGGGACAACACTGATGCAAAAACATCACCCAATTGCATTCGAGAGCAGGAAACTGAAAAACTATGAGCGCCACTACTCCATATATGACAAGGAGATGCTAGCCATCTTGCATGCTTTCACTAAATTCGAGCAGTAAGTTAAAAATCAAGACAGATCATAACATCCTCAAGTACTTCTTGGAGCAGAAGGAGCTGAATAAGCGCCAAAAGAAATGGGTCAACAAGGTGCAAGCCTACGATTTTGAGATAGAGTATGTGAAGGGTAAGAACAATATAGTAGCTGATGCATTATCCAGATGACCCGCTTCATTATCTCTGATGAGTATATCCACAAATTGGAGGTCTCTTCTCTTAGTAGAGTACTCCAAAAATAAATTTGCTTGCAAATTATTAAATGGACAGATTCAGGATGACAGGTACAAAATTATTGATCACATCATATATTACAAGAGCAGGATATTCCTCATCCTGGAATCATCCTTAAAAAAGAAGATCATACAGGCATCACATGACTCTCCATTATCAGGACATCAGGGTTTCTTAAAGACCTACAGGAATATCTGAGAGATGTTCTCATGGAAGGGTCTCAAGGGGGGGTTATGCAGCACGTGCGGGAATGCAACATTTGTCAGCAGAACAAGGTTGAGAACATCCATCCAGCAGGGTTACTTCAAACACTACCAATTCCGAAACAGAAGTGGGAAAGTATCGCCATGGACTTCATTACAGGGTTTCCCAAGGTCCAAGGGCAAGATTGCTTATATGTCATGGTTGATCGACTGGCCAAATTCTCCCATTTCTTTTCTATCTCATCCAATTACTCCGTGGCCCAGGTAGTCGAGTTACTTTTTAGAGAGGTCTTCATATTACATGGGCTACCCAAGACCATTTTCAGTGATCGGGACAGTAAATTCACCAGTGCCTTTTGGCAGGAGCTATTCAAATTGGTATGGACAAAACTCGCTACAAGTATGAGCTATCACCCACAAAGCGACGGACAAACTAAGATTCTCAACAAGTGGGTTGAAGGGTATCTACGCAATTATGTAGCAGGCCAACAGAGGACATGGATTAAGTCTCTACACTTAGGGGAATACTGCTACAATACCACCTACCATATTTCTATCCAAATGACACCTTTTAAAGCATTATATGGCTATGAGGCACTGAGCTTCGCAGATCTAGATTTCAGAGATAGCAGAGCACCCAAGGCCAAATATTTGATACAGGGCAATCAAGATATCCTTAAGATCCAGAGAGAGAACTTACAGGAAGCATAGAATCAACAGAAACAATACGTAGACAGACAGAAGGTTGAGAGGAGCTTCGAGGTAGGAGATATGGTATATTTACGGCTACAACCATACATGCCATCTTCCCTCAAGAAGAAAGGAGTGAAAAAACTAAAACCTTGCTTCTATGGTCCTTACAAGGAAATTAGAAAGGTTGGAGAGGTGGCTTATGAGCTAGAACTCTCAGAGGAAAGCAAGATTCACAATGTATTTCATGTGTCTAGTCTCAAGAAAATGTTAGGACAACGCATTGCTCCATCCACTGAGTTACCTCCCTTAGATGATGAAGGGCTACCGGTACTGATTCCAGAGCAAATCCTACAGGTGCGAGAAAGGAAGCTCCAAAACAGGGTTATTCGAGAGTATCTGGTGAAACGGAAGGAATTACCTATGGAGGATTCCACATGGGAAGGAGAGTAGGTATTATAACATCCTAGTTTGCAGTTGCTTGAGGACAAGCAATTTCAAGCGGGGAGGACTATAATGTCCCCCTCTAATTAAGCATCCAAAAACACCCGCTAACCTACTTAATTCCCATAGGTTCGAGCGGGTACTGCATGAGACGGAATTGATTAAGGGCATTTGATACTTAGAGCAGAATGGGAAATTCATTCAGTGTCAAGTCATCAGTCAGATAAAAGAAGCCTTGTTTCTTTAGGCTTAAAAGTCAACATCAAAATAGAATTACATGCATGCAAAAGTGAAGCGGAAACCCTAAAAGTGACATGCAAACCCTAAAAGTACATGAGACTCTATTTAAGAGGGTTATGAGACCAAAGAAGAAATATACTATTATTGTTGTTGATTTGGATCTTTTGATCAGCAGTACAATGTGCAGCCACCAAGGATAATTTTATGGGCAAAATTTAGCTCATGGGCTATTTTTAGGGGTTTTTCTCCAAAAAAAGATTCGCCATTTTGCATTTTTTGAAGCCCTGTTTCGCACAATTTTCATGGGGTAAACTTTTTTCACCCTAAAAATCGCTAAATTATTATATAAACGATATAAAATCCATGAAAATTAAAATATTTTTTGAAAAAAATATCGCCAAACATTTTATAGTTGGTGTTTTAAGAGTTGGTAAGATTCGCCAACATTTATACACTTTTAAATAAGTATGGTTCCTTAAAATCATCCCTGTCAGCCACGTTAGTTGGGGTTGAAGACGACGTCTTCAGCTAACGAGGGTTCACTAGTGAGATGTCTTCCCTAGTCTCCTTAAGGATAGGCCATTTAGGTCCACCATCAGCTCTTCATCTTTATTCATCCATATACAACTATTTGGCACCCATTAGAATATTGTTTGCAGGGACACGTGTGCAACTGGGGATTTAGCTGGAAAACCCCAAAGCAGTCATTGGGTCTTTGGATCTCAGTTTATCTTCTGAATATTGGTATCATCTTCATCAACATGGTCATCCTACAATATTGGGTGATCATCAGCTTCCAGTTTTCTCATCCGAAGCAATTCTCATCAATTTCGTGTAGCCGGGGGCATGAGTAGCTAAACAGGTGAACCAATTCGCTAGCCTACCTAGAGGGGTCAGAACCTCTGCATGCTCCATTCATTCTCTCTGGCACGGGAAGACCTTAATCCCAACAAAATTTCATCTTCATCAGACAACTCCTTCACCAAAAACGTCACATTTAGCTAAGAAAGGGGTTCGTGCTACTGGGTGGTAACACCGAAGGAAGAGAGCACCAGTTCTTCATCAGTTCATCTTTTTATGCATGTGTATTATCTCTGGAGTATTATGGGCCTGATTATCAATGGTAACTGTTGATCTTCTCTCTGCAAATATCTGCCCTAGTTTAGTGATAATTTAGGGCTATTTGACTGGCACCTTGCATGCAAGTTTTTATTCAGTATTATTGTAAACCCTAAGGATACAAGCAAGCCCTATAGTAGAAACAGTAGAATATCAATATTTGGGATATTACAGTTTTTGGATGCTTAATTAGAGGGGGACATTACAAAGGTATACCTTAATTATGATTCTCATCTCAATATAGTTGGTTGTTTTAAAGTCTTGATTAGATTCCTTGATGGTAGAGTGAAGGGGATTAGTGGAATTTTACACATTTAGGGTTTGGCACAAAATATATGATCAGTAAGGAAGGTTAATTTTGCAGGTGTGCATTGTGTTTTATTAATGGATGGTGTAAGATGGTGCAATGATCTATGGTGCTTACTAAGGGTGTTCATGTAAGCACTATGTTAAACTTAATTCACCAATTTTCAATGCAATGGTTCTTCAAATCATTATCAAAATGGATTGTTGTATCTACTTATGTTGGTTGTGCTTTCTAGGTACCTAAACAAGCTCTTTCTTCAAAGAGAGAGTTACTTGTAGAAAAGACAATGCTATGGAACCAAATATCATGCCATATAGGCTAGAAGTTCCTAAGGGCTTTAGAAAAACAAAACCTTGTTGCAGGGTTCACCGATTGTACTCTTGAATTTTATTTCTACAATCAATACATATATGGAAAAGAGAAACATGTTCAATTTAATTCTTGTTCTCGCAAATATTACGGGGTGTGTGACTTGATTCACATGTATTTAGTTTTGTTATTTAGTTCTATGTATCATTCGTTGATACATATCGAGTGTCAGTTTATGGAGTTTAAGTCTCTCTCGGAATATGAACTAGTATGAAGATTAAGGTGTTGAATACTAATAATGATTGTGACTTTTATTCTACAAATTTTGACATGTTTTATAAGGAGAATGACATAGAAAAATATAATACAACTCCATAAACCCCTCAATGTAATGGATTTGTAGAACACATGAACATGATGCTAATGGAGATGGAGATGGATAGAAGTATGCTTAGTGGAGATGACCTAGGCCATGATTTGTAGGGTGGAATTGGTTGCTACTGCATGTTATTTGATAAATAGGTTTTCTACATAATTCCTTGTGAAAAATACCCCGATGGGGTTTTGGAAAGGAAAAATCATGATCACTTCAGCATCTTCATGTTTTTGGTTGTGAGGCATATACTCATGTTCCTAAGGAGAAGTATGATGAAGTTGGATAACAAGAAGATGAAGTGTATATTCATTTGCTAGGGAATTGGTGTGAAAGGATACATACTTTGGTTGAGAAAGATTTGTATAGAAAAATAAAATTCAAAGAAGTTAAGTCGTGTTCCGCATTTGTGTAATCAAAAGAAGATGAGAAGTAGTCAATCGTTCAACTACATGGAATACCAATAAAGTTGAAAGTAGAAAATGAACAAAACATACATGATGGACCTGTTGAGGAGAAAATATCTAGAGTTTGAAAGAGTAAGTAGAAACTCCACTTCAACATTAAAGGATATATCCACACAAGAAACAAGGAAACCCAACATGTATAATTATAGTCCATCTATTTTTAGATGTACATTTACTTTTATCTACTAACACTGATGAGACTAGAACTATTAAGAAGGAAATATTGATGGACAAGGTGAATCCTAGAGATGATCTCTTAATGAGAAGATGGTTTCACTTAAGAAGAATGATATATGGGACCTGGTACCATTTCCTAATCGACAAAAACTTGTTTAATTTAAATGGGTGTTCAAAATAAGATTGTTCAAATGGTAGTACTACCAATTACAAGGTGAGATTGATTGCAAAAGGACAATCCTGATTTGAGGGGATAGACTTTGTCTATCCCTAGTTTCTAAGATTACATCTATTAGGTTCTTATTATATATAGCCATGATATCTTAAAGATATAATAAATGGATCAAAGACAATGTTCTTGCACAGTGACTTGGAGGAGGAGATCTATAAGACTTAGCCATAGAACTACATTGAAAAAAATAAAGAGTCATTGGTTTGAGAATTAATAAGATATTTGTATGGTATCAAATGGACACCCAAGATGTGCTACCCAAAGTTTGCCTATTTTGTGTTGAGATTGGGATTCTTAATACCCAAATCAAATCATCATGTGGTGTTTATTTCCTTGTCACCAGTTTGTATGTTGATGATATCTTATTTTTGGTAAAATAAGAGTGATTGGTGATTTCAAGTCTCAACTTTTAGCGCAATTTGGCATGGACTCGGGACCTACAAAGTATATTTTAGGAATGGATATCATGAGAGATAAAGAAAACATAAATCTTTAATTGGGCTAGAGTCAACATAGTATGTGAACTTTGTGTTGTAATGTTTTTGCATGAAAAATGGAAAAATATTGAATGTTCCTATTTCTACAGGAACTAAACTTTCAAATTAGAAATGTCTTAGAACACCCATAGAGGTGGACGATATTGCATGTGTTCTCAATACTAGTGCAATTGGTAGTTTGATGTACAATATGGTCTATACTAGACCAAACATTGACCACGTAATGGGAGTCTTAAGCTAATTTACAACTAACATTGGACATGAACAATTGGGTTATAGTGAAGAGGGTCTTTAAACATTTATGGATACTTTTGAGTAATCTAATTGTTATCATAGTGATATTTCAGGGGACAATGTTAAGTGGATAAAGAGGGTTATGTGGATTATGATTGGGAGGGGATGTAGACAGGTGGAGATCTACCTCTAGAATGTGTATTAACTATTTGGCAGAGCAATTTATTGAATGAGAAAGAAATAGGTTGTGATCACTTTGTCCATTGCAGAGGCGTAGTATATGGCAACTACTAATGCCAATATCGGAGGCCATTCAACTTATCAAATTGTGTTCAAATGTAGTGATAAGTGAAAAAGCTATTACAATTCAATGTGATAGTCAAAATGTCATATGTTTGGAAAATAAATTGATATGAATGACAAATATTATGAAGACCCAACTCATGTGACCCACACCATGGTAGTTATTTTAATGCATAGAATAACATTTTAGTAAATTTGCCAAAACCTATCCATGTTCTCTAGTATGTGGAATTAATTCCTTTTGCATATATATTGAGTGCTTAGGTTAGAGAAGTTGTATAATATTATTGCAAGAATTGTTATGTTTACCTTACTTATACTCTGTTGATTACTCCGGTTAAGAGCAAAAAGAATCTAAAAATGTGTTGTAAGTTTTGTTAGTTGTTAAATAATATATTATTTGAAAAGTTAGTTGTTAAATTTTCTAAGCATTCTCATATTCTCATTGATTAGGTAGAAAATGTATCGTTCCACACATCTACTTCCTTTGAATAAAATTGAAACGAAATATAGTGTTGTATTGCGGAAGGTATATATTACACTTGAAACTGGTAAGTTAAACTTGAGAATGATTACATTCAACTTAAATCAATTTTCGGAATTTTTTTAATGTGTATTATAGCGCAACATTTCATACTTATTGATATACAACTTATTGCATTTTCTAGACAACAAGCTGAAATAATAATCTGTTTATATTCTAAATATTTATAATATAATTAGGGATCTTTAATCATTTATATTTATATTTAAGTAGATAGATGTTTTTATTTGAGATTTGGAGTGGACTACGATCTATGTTTTTTCATTTACCAATGATGAGACAAATATACTATCCAAATTGATTTTATAGTAATGGTTCAAAATTGAAAATAAACAATTATTAAAAAATAAATATAAAAAATAACAAATTACAAATACTGAAAAAAAAATTGAAACTCTGTGGTCTATTATAATCTTACCCACATGGAGAGTCACTTTTATCTTTGGTTGCTCTTACTACTTTAAGCAATTCCGTTTAGCCTAATGCACTGCATACCTAATGTAAACTCATGAGACATGTTGAACAGCTAAAGGAAGGACAAGGCCACCATGTAGAAAACAATGATACAGGGTAATCTTTCATCATTACGCCATTGGAAAACCCTGATCCAGAGTCATCTGAATCTATAACTACTCATGCACTTCATTTCAAATTACAAAAATCGTCCATGAAAGACTATGAGGATTTAGATACTTTTTCTGCAATTTGAGCTTATCTTGATTGTCGATTCTCTTTATCTAACGGGTAAGAAGTAGAGTCAACAGTTGATTTTGCTTCTTACCTGTTGGATGGAGGAAATCTACAATCAAAATAAGGATGGCCCATGAAAATATGTCTTTTCTTTCATATTATCTTAACCATGACTCTTGCATTGTCACCTTCCACTGATCATCAGATTTCAAGAACTACTTCATATTTAGCTTGATTTTTAACAATCCAAAGAAAATAAATCATAAATCCTTAAATAGAGATATACCAACAACACTATTCTACTAGGTATGAATGAGATAATCCCTTCAAGTATTTGTGAAATTGAGACGGTTAAGAATTCCAACCAAGTTCAAGATACATGAAATAATATATTGAACTATCATCCTTAAAATAAGTGAAATGAATGCTCTTTAAGCACTCTAATTTCTTAGATGATGAATTACATATACTAATTCTCATGAGTGTTCAGAGAGTGTTCAATATGAGTTTCTACTTAAGTATATACTATTCAAAAGCATAAAAAATTGGTTAATAAAAAGGTGGTTGAAATATTTTGTATTAGTTTGTTAATTTCAAGTCCAAAAAAAGTATTTAGTTTTGTTGTACAAATTTCTGAAAAGAAGGAGCAATGGGAAAGTGGGTAAGAGCATCGGATACGTCTAGAAGTCTCCTCCAAATTTGTAGGAAACTACAGGTTGGGAAGGTCAACAATATATATTAAAAAAATATGAAAGATATAAAAATAAAATAATTTAAAAAGACATGAGAATGTAAGAATCATAGAGAAGAAAAGAAACATTTACACAAATTGGATGATTTAACTTATCCCTTGTATTATTGTAACGGAAACATCTTACTATATGGAAATGACAATAAAATCAAGATTACCATCCACATCATTGATTATATAAAGTAGACTCTTTTTAAAGTGGGATTTTTAGAAGTTATGGTCCTTATATGTTTGACTATATGTGTAGAGTAAGCTTTTAGTTGTGTCAAATATAATTAAAATGTAATAGAATATTATATGTTTACAAAACATTCTATGCCATGGTATTTGCAAAAGTGTATAAATATTCAAATTTAAATTATTTAAAAAAATCAAAATAATTTTATTTAAATGTAATATATGAATTTAGTTTTAAAGTAAGATCTAAAACCATTTTCAACTAGTTAAAAGTTTACTTTTTATTCATAAAGTAAATAGTAAAATAATAAATTTATTTTTTTTATTTAATAATATATAAAAAGTAAAAAATAGATTTACATTTATTATTGATTAGTGATAACTGCAAAATGCCCCCAAAAAATGTCTCCAAATTCCCTAATTTAGAGGGTAAAAGTTTCCAACAAGGTCTCAACCATCCAGAATGGTTCTGCTAGATTGGGAAAGTTCCCTACAAGTTCCTAAGTTCAGTTCCCTTGAACGTCAGAGATTTTGGATTTGCTTGAGCCCATCAACAAGATTAACAGTGTCTTGATTAAGATTTAAATAAGCTTCATTTAAAGGGTGGTTAAAAAAATCTGTATCAATTTGTTTTTGTTTTTTCATATCAATTTATGTTTTTTTTATTAAATAGTATTTGTTTTGAACTTACTTTAACAATTTGGCATGAATAATAGATATAAAATTATATATTTTAGTTTTTGTTTAACAGCAAGCTATATTTACAAAAATTAAAACTTACTTTAACAATTTGGCATAAATAATAAATATAAAATTATATATTTTAACTTTTGTTTAACAGCAAACTATATTTACAAAACTAAAAAGTTGGTTGTGTCTACAGCTATTCACTTGCTATGCTAATTTATAGTTTATTAGATTAATATAATATTTACTTATGACTTTGCTAGTGTATTAAATTAATAGAATAAACAAAACAGTGGTTTGGTCTGAAGTAACATATTTACTCTTCCATTTTATATCATGGTATCAAGTTACCACCAGAGAACAGAATAGGAATATAGATATATGATATGAGAACTTTTAAAGCTGATCTGCACTTTAATCCGGTGGAGTGTGAGTCTAAGCCATGCAGCGTGATGAATAGAGGGCAGGAAATGTGTTAGACGCTGCGACTACAGTAATTTAGGCTTCAGTTGAAGCACATATGAAATCAGTTGGTCGGTTTCATAACCTAATCTAGAAGCCTTGCAAGAGAAGGATATGGAGAAGTTTGAGTTTTCCCTTCATTGAAGAGCTCGTTTACGCGGAATGGCCAAATAGCCCGCCAGATTACCTCGGGCCCTCCACTTCGATGAAGTGTAGATGTTTAATGGCACCTGTCTTGAAGGTAAAAGGAGCAAACAGTCGATTGAAGGAGAGTCGGAAGAGTTTGGCAGCTCAGCTCGGATATCTGAAAGAATGGTTGCAGATTCAGAGATCAATAACAGAGAAGCCCCAGGAGTTCAGAGCTGGATCCGGGGACAGCGAATACCTTGCTGACGTCCTTTTTCGTCTCACAAATTGTGCTGGTTCTAAGTCCACCTCTAACATGGAAAAGGCATATCGTTAATTGTGTCTGTAACATGGAAAGAAAGGGCATATCGTTGTTGCATACCCTTTCGCCTTGGACCCTTATAGTTTGGACAGCTTAATATGTAGCCTCTATTATGGACTCGGTAAACACTTGGAGGAGTGGGTTGCCTCTCAAATGCCTCAGGCTCAGGCGAGACATGCCTAAGGCTGGTTATGGGCTGGCTAGGATACTTTATGAGTGAACCATGTTTGTTATGGACTCTAGGAGGTGTGTTTGGTCTGGAAACTAAAAGTTTGTTCAAGGGGAGTTTATCAAGAGGTTGAATGAACCATGTATATGAAGGACATCCTACAAGATCAGTGGTTGCAATATTTAGTTATCCATGTGCTTTGGTGGATGGTTGTTCCTTAATATGGACGTCAATAGTTTGGTGATCAAGGTACAAGATGTGAATTCTTAGTTGGACCAGATATAAACTTCATTCATTAGGAAGTTCTTTGATTTGTAGTGGAGATGTTGGTACATTAGACTAGTGAAAGATACTCATGAAGACATGATGAGACAAGTACTTGCTAAGGGGGGGTGTTGGAATTATTAACTCATATTTGTATATATGTGTCATCCATGTGAATATTGGTCATTTGCTAAGTTTTAAGAGGTTGTTGTGACTTAGTTGGAGTTGAGAGATTCTCTCCAACTAGAGATTCTCATATTTAGAGAGTAGTTGAGACTCCCTCACTGGTTTGTTAGTGTGATTAAGATAACATTTCTATCTTGAGGGAAATCTTGATGTATTGATATGTACCACTTGTTGATGTTAGTAGAATACTCATAACAAGTTTGGTGTGTCAAGAAACATGTCTACTCCCCCATTTTCGATCAAATTTGGCATCCCCCTTTTAAAATTGACTTGGGATCAACACCTATCCCACTCAAAGTTTATTAACTAGTTATGTGATATTAAAACATGCCAGCACCCCTCAACTCTATCACCTAAGTCTGGAACTTATATCTATGAACAAATGAATCATGGATATGTATGCTTAGGCGTTATTACAACAATATTCCCATTTACATGTTCTTTCTTCATGTTTTTCATATGTTGAGATTTTTGTATGGTCCTTTTGGTGCTCCACTTGATCCTCAATATGCCTTTACACATTGCTTACAATTCCAAAGAAAAACAAAAAATATGCCAAGGAAAAGATTTAATTATGTAGATATTATTGCAACCACCAACAACACGGTAGAATAAATAATGCGTCATACTTGGTCTCTCCGTTCTAACAATTTCCTCTACAATGCGTATATCCTCAACCCTTTTCTTTGTTGCCCAAATGTCAAATTCTCACTTTATATGTAAAAGACACCACAATCTACATCCACCTTTAACTCTACCCTCTATAATTTTTCTTTCAACAATTCAATTTAATTCATCATTTTTGTCGAAACCAAGTGCACAAGAATTGTACCTCAAATGCGATCTACCAAACCCTTTGTCATTTTATTTTATTATGCTCCCTTTGACATTGCTTGCTTGGCTGATCTCTTGATACCTGAGCACTTTCGCACCTACACAGGCCCAACTTCACATGGGACGTAGTCAAGACTTATTTATTTTTAGAGAGAGCTAAAGGATAAAAAGATGTGGTTGGTTGGCCTTTGATATTCCTATTTTGTGTTCTTTTATTAGTGGAATGAATCGATACGACCTAAACAAAGCATTGTTAATAATGGAAACTAAACTAATGTGTTTACAGGAAGTTTTCATAATGGGCATAACCGACAATGGTTTTACTCATGTAACTTATTCCATGAAGTATATAGTGCATGGTTGAGATACATAATGTAGTAGTAGTTTGAGAGGCTTAGGCCCATCATGTAATCTCTCACTGCTTCAGTAATGAGCATCAATACCTTGCCTGCATGGATGTTTCCTCTTATGGGGTTTTACCACATTACACCGTTGTTTTAAATGGATTTTTCTTGTGTAATATGTCTCTGATTGTTTAACAAGTGGTATCAGATCTAGTGAGAGAGAGACATCAGAGAGAAGGTTGGGGATGAGAGCTCGGGGACGAGAGAAAGAAGAAGAGCGCTCTATGAACGTGGAGAGAGAAGTTGCAGTTGAGCCACAATCATCAGCTCGTGGATACCATGTGTGTTTTGTGAGCCCGTGGAGACAATGTGATCCGTGAGCCCATGGAGACCATGAAGACGTTTCCTAAAGACGCTACCATTATAGCCCGTGAAGAGGAAAATCATTGCTGCTAAGAGAATACCACCACGGTTGGTTGTGGTATTATATTGACCACCACGAGCATGTGTGACTTGTCACGATTGGGTTAGCGCGATTAATGAGCATTTCTTCAACTTGTGTAAGTACTGCAAGGAAAGGTGGTTGGATGCCTAGGTCCATATTGTTTTCCAATGAAAATCGATGGACTTTTATTTCTAGAATACAACGAGAACATCCATATGCACCATGGAACTTTTTCGTTACAATGCCAGGGTAACATTCATTGCAAATCGATCAAACATTCATTTTAGCTAGTTGGTCCATTTTTTTACAAAATCATTGATGTGCATAATCAAGGGCAGTGTTGGATGGATTTAGCATGGGGGATGAAAGGGATGGTGTGTTGGAAGGTTGGCCAAGAGAAAATGTAAAATACATATCCATAGGTTGACGAGTGACTCTATAAAGAAGACGTTTCTTCTTCTTGTTTTTATTTTTGTTATGTGCATATACAAGTCTTCTTCGTGCATTGGCTTGTTCATTGTCATGATTCGACATGATGCCTTCAAGAAAAGCGTAAACTTGTTGAAGACTTAGAAGCTTTCATTGGATGAAGGGGCACATTTTGTATATATATTAAGTGGAAAGTATGTGGATACAAAACAAAAGATATAAAGCAATTGTTAAGTGATTGCATATTGGAAACCAGCCATGTAAGTAAAAATAACATTTATGGAGTAAATATATTTTTCAAGTTTTAGCTTGATAACTGTAAGAAAGCAATAATATAGAAGACCAAAGTTTAGTATGACAAAGTGTTGTGAAAAAAAAGCAATAAATGTAATAATTTTTCGATACAAAAGAATGCCAAGTTGTGGTAAGAAAGAAGAGAACACAATTGTTTATTTTATAAATAAACATAATAGAAAATTAGTATTGTATTCAAAAGACACCATTTAGGTTGCATCAAGAATTTAGGTTCTAAATGTTAAGTGATAGCTTGTACAGTGGAACTATGAGCCCACAAGATAGAACTCCTAAAAGAGAAAACTATAAATGGAGTTAAAAAAAACCTTCTATGTTGATGCATAAAATAAGGAAAAATATGAGAATTGTGGCAATTCATTACAGAAAATAATGATTGATTAAGTATCAAGTCAAAACAACTATTTATTTGGATGTCCAGGTGAAGTTGTCGATTAAATGTTTTCAACCATCACAATTACAACTTTTATGCGTGCAATTTTGCCGAAGGTATCTATTCTAACTGAAAGAGTAAGAAGAAATTCTTTGCTGCAGATCTTCTAGGCTATTTCAACAATTGACATTGATTCAGGTGAGAGGAGGCACAGGTCTTTCCCATAAATTCCCATTAGTTGGTTTGCATCATCATCAAAAGCTATGACACCATGAAGGTGTCCAGTGATATCTTCCAAGTCGACCTTTAATATGTATCGGTAGTCACATTCAAGAAAATCCCCATCACATTTACCACAATGCCAAATGTTTCCAACTTTTTGAGAAAAAAATTTCATGCATTGTATACCATCAACAAAAACAAGGCATGCAAGTGGCATGCAAGGAAATGAAAGTCATCCATGTTGAAATTTGTGACAGTTACAACAACAGAGTACCAAATTGCCTTTTCAGACGGTTCAATATTTTGTAGCTCATTGATGGTAGTGCTTTTACGAGGAGCAGAATGATAGGCATTGGATTTTCGGCTCAAAGATGGTGACGCTGAATGAAATCCATTATCATCAAACCATATTTGGAGAAGTACAGTTTCTTCAATCTTTGGGTTTATAAAAAGAGTAGTGTTCGAGATAGTCCCAACAACTTTTCCATTAAAATCAGTAACACGACCGCCTTTGATTGCTAAAACTGGAGGAGTAGGTAAACCGCGAAGGTTAACAAGCTCAGTTCATTCAATTTGGCAATGCTCTCCCAAAATTTTTATGTCAATGTTATATCTTGACATGTCACAAAGTCCAATGGTGCATCACACAGTCTCTAGACCATCCCGTTTCCGTATGGTTGATGAAGGCGAAACTAAAATTACAAGTCCAAGAAGGTTAACCATGGAATTTACAGTTATAGTTTGGATATCCTGAATAGTTTTAAAGTTAAAGAAGTGTAAAGGTATTACGGGGTATTTATCTAAGCATGGTTGGATGGTTGAGGAGGAACCTAGGAAAATATTGTGATGGATTTTCAAATGGTTGAAAATTGGATTGGATGCTTTGACTGTTCCATTTCATACTATGTACACTACTCTTATTTGTATTTGGTCGTACAAAGAGAGTGCTAATTCATTGAAGGCAGAGATATGTATTTCATCGTGTGAAGAATTAACAAGGTTAAATACGACCACTTTGATAGACCCTCGTTGGTTTCCATATTCATAAATGTTTGTCTTGGCAATAACTCGACCTTGAATGCTCCAAATTTTGCTAGAAGAGGAAAGTGATGTGAATGGGATGGTCGATGCAAGTAAGGCAAGTTTTTCATTTATTGAGGTATGATTTATGAGCGAAGGGGTGCAAGTTTACAACAAGCTATTATCTGGAACAAAGGAACTACTTTGCGAGGGAGAGGCTACAACTAAGTTGTATGATGAAGGGTCTCAAATAATCGGTGCATCCACTGTGACAACCTCAAGTGCAAGCAATGAGATAGTCCCGATAAGAAGAAGTGTGTTAGAGAGTAATAGGAGACAAAAATGTATGATGCATCAATGGTATAAAATTCATTAAGTGGGAAAAAAACAAGGAAATTAAACATACGTTGCATTATGTACAACATTGCATGTACAATGGGTGACTTTGATGATAGTTCCTTATTTTAGTTTCCCATGTTGTACAAGATTGTTATATATAATTGGATGTAACATCTCATGCTTGTGAAGTCTATCCAAGATAGAAATTCAGAACCGAATAGTTGATGAGTTGAGTGAGTTCACTTGGTTTAATGTGGATACTTGGACCAACGGGCACAGGTTGACAACACCATGTAGCAAGAGTGAAATAGCATCTTCAGTTATCACAGTCTCCATAAGTTGATGGTTGTTCTTTCCTGTGGAATCAAATAGAGCATGAACAAAAACAAAAAGTGATCTCTGTAAAGCTTTAGAATTGACATGTGTCTCATGTGTTTTGCTTCTAGTGTCAACTGTATGCAAGATAAGAACAGTTGCCCTTGGTAGAGTAAATACCATGTTTTAGAACTACTATTATCCATTCCAAAATAACATTTACAAATGGTTTTCAAAATGAAACCCTCAATTTGACAATAAATATATAGTAATTCAAAGCATCAACAATTCCACTGTCAAATATATGCAAGACAAAGTATATTTGTTGTAAAATAATAACAGACATTGTATAAATCACATGTAAGCAACTTGTAAGTAAATACTAAATTTTTAAACATTCAAGATTAAAATTCCAATTGCAAGAATAAGATAAATTCAAAGCCATAAAAATACGAAGCAAATAATTTGTTACCACAATGAATGTTGAAAACAGTTAAGTAGAACCAAGGAATACCTGCAAATTTGACAAAGTGGAAAAACCTCTGGTGTAGACGAAGGGCAACAAAAGCAATACAAACAAACCAAAGCCAAACAATACCAAATATGGGTTACCTGAAGCTTTGTATAAATGTGCAAAGCAAAGGCTGTGCAGCAACAATCTCGAAAAATCAAGAATTGTGGAAAGATCTTCGAGATCCTGATAAGCTGAGACGCAATTAAGAGATACTGTCATGTCTGAAGCAAATGACAAGATTTCTTGCATTAATGGAGCAACAATGCATTGATGAAGCATTAACATATAGCATTCATGTCGATTAAGGGGCTATGGTGAAGCGTTCTTCATCATCTCGAGCGAAAGTGAAACTAAACCACGACCAAATTGACCCAGCAAAATTTGAGCCTAAATCGAAAAAAGCCCTCGGACGAAAACTTTCGCAAAACCCTCGGCCTCAAATATTGGCAAAGGCTATACCCAATTCAAAGAAATGAACTGTAGTGAAGGACACTGACAAAAAAGATGGGCCTGTCAATTTAGACACTAGCCCAAAAAATGAAATTGACCAACAAACGTGCATGATAAATTATGTCAGGACATAATCCCATAAATACATTCATGTGCAGGATCGATCGTTTAGAATCACAGAAAAAATTATATTCAAAACACGCAAGCCACCTCTTAGGAAAATACCCAATACCTCTGTCAACCCGCATGTGCAGCAAAAACCAGTTAACATGAAAATTAATAGATCCATAAGAGAAAGGTGTAAGGAAATAAAAATATCCGCAATGGCAAGGTGAATATTCACACTTGATCTAAGACCAACGACCAATGGACAAAGAAGAAGCCCCAAATATCAACGGTCGAGAATGAGTTTGGCACTACGGAGTTGTAAAAAAATGCAATTGCGAAAGAGAAATTTGTGGAAATAGAGTTGCAGAAGAAGAAAGGGTAATCTGTGGAAACGGAGTTGCATAAAGTCAATTGCAGAAAGTGGAAAGTGGTACAGGGCACATGTTTTAACAGTCCAAATGGAAACCCGATCAAGATCAAGGGCCAATATTTATTCTGCTAATAGAAAATGCATGGGTAAAGAATATTTGTGAGCCAGCGTAATTGGTTAAGGGGCCCGCATAATCAATGGTTGATGTCTCAAAGTACACATCAGGTTAACCTACCGATCATTAACACTCCAAATGGAAACCTAATCAAGATCAAGGGCCAATATTTATTTCGTTGATAGAAAATGCATGGGTAAAGAAGATTTGTGAGCCAGCGGAATTGGTTAAGGGGCCTGCGTAATCAATGGTTGATGTCTCAAAGTACACACTGGATTAACCAACCAATCATAAAAAATATGTCCAAAGACATGACACGAAGAGGCAGGACATCTGCCGAACTCCTATTTGCTCAACAAATGAGACACTTGTCGAAATGCAATTAGATGAAGTGACAAAAAATCTACTAAAACTGCGTCTCCATTATGAAATGCCTTCGACATAAAAATATAAGATATTCTTTTTTTATTTGTCTTGTTTATACGTGTTAAATCCATTTTATTAGTTCTTATTTATCTAATTTATAAGTGTTAAATCTACTTATAACCAGTAATAATCATTGAGTTGAAAAAAGAGAAACAAAAACAATTAAAAATGTGTTGGGGCTTATATTTATAGTACCTACCCCAATATACTTATCATTATAGAAACCATTTTAATAAATAAATAAAATGAACACTTAAAAATGTGTTTCGGCGTCTTATATTTATAAGAACTTACATCCCATTTACTTATCATTATAAAAGTATATATGTGAGGAAATTAAACACCTTTATATCATCTTACACAAAATAAGGAAAATTAAATACTTTTTATATAAATGTTTAAATACTTTTATGGTGATTTTATGTGTTTTAGCTCAACTTTATTTACTAAATTTTGTAGGGGAACTAGATGCTTTACAACTAAATATAGAGGAGATGTTGTAACATAAAGTAACATTACTAAAAAATAAAATAATTAAAATAATATATGTCGCCTCATAAAATTTAAAAAAAAAACATTTTAGCTCATTAAATTAAAAAATTATGAAATATAATTTAAAAATTCCAAGTCTACTTAAAAATAAATAATATTAAAACTTAAATCCGAATCTATCAAGCAAGAGAGGAATCAAATTTCTTGAGTTTAAGATTTAAAAAGTATATACCTCAATAAATTAAATCCCTCACGGTGCTTAATAAATCTGGTTTAAAATGTATTTATATTAGTAATACTACATTGACTAAAAAACTCTAAAGTATATGTTACTATTTACTTTCATGCTTAATTTAATATGAATTACTCATCCCCAATTTCTCATATATGTTGTGAACTTTCACCTAGTATGTTTTCCTTATTAAGAGAACCACTCTAATTACCCAACTTATTAATCACATTCTTGTATAACTTGTGATGTGTTCCTAATGTTGGTAATGTTGGTGTCATCACTTTAGATGGGAAGTTATTCATTCATCTATAAGTTGAAATTGTGCCAATTAGATTGATTGTTATAGTCTTAGAAAAATTAATTTGCAATGTCGAAAGATTGGTTGCATGAAAGGGGAAGTATGGCATAGAATAATGGTTGATGGTTGGTAGAAAATATAATAGTATCACATAACCATGTGTTATTGTGTGGTGTGAGAAAAATTTTAAGGATTTAATTTTTTTTTAAAGTGTAGAAACTTAGGTGAGCTTTTCTAATTCTTAAATTTTCAAAAATAAAATATTTGGTGATATTTTTGAAAAAATAATCAATTTATTAAGTATTTCATATTGTTTTGGACAATTTGGCTATATTTATATTAAAATAGTATTACCATGTGGAATTTGAGCTGATACATTTAGTAAAAAAATTGGAAATTAATAAACATTTTTTTGTAAAAAACATTAAAAATTAGTCACGATTTAAATTTTGTGCCTAAATTTTTTTATCAATTTATAAATAAAAACATTAAAAATTAAACCATGCTCCAAATTTTCATCTCTAGTTTTGTTAAAAATTAGCTATAAATATTTTTTTTATTCATAAATATACCAAATAAAGATAATAATGGTTTATAAATTCAATATGAATGTAACTTAAAAAATTAAAACATTAATTTTTTTTTTACTATGTAGTTACTCTAGGTGGAAGAGATTCTGATGCCCATGGACACGAATTCACATCTAATATAAAAATAAATTAATTAATTTATATAAGAAATTAATTTAGAAAATAAGATGATTGTTCGTGAATGACCATCATGTAAAAGAAAAAATATAAATCTATTTAATTTCATAATTTTTAAAAATGTTTGTAATTTCATTTTTTTAAACAAAATATGGAAATAACTATCATAATAAAATGGTTGTGCACAAGCATCCATATACAAACAAGGTCTGCAGCTTGGTTGCTAAAACTACCTGAAGTATAATCCCTAATCCCTATTACATAAGCTTATATATACTTATAAAAATTTCTAATAGGCTTCCCATCCTTGTCCAAGAAATGGGTGGAGTATATATGAACAAACTGATTACATAGAAATTTGCAGAAAAACATACAAAACAGACTGATGAAAGGGAGACATTATTCTATTCAAGGAGGCCATAGGTTGACTGAAACTTCTTCCTTTAGTTGGACATTTTCATAGGAGGGCTCCTGACCATGGTGGCATTGTTTCAGCTTGGCCATCTTGTTTAGCTCCTCCTTTATTTCATCCATAGAGTCCAATAGTTCTCTTATATTTCCCTCCAAAGAGTCCAAACAAGAATGCTGCAACGAATTGTAATTGACATCCTCAAAGACAAAGATAGTTTCTTGAAGGTCTCCGCTCACAGTTTTGAGGACCCTCAATTTTTCTTGAAATATTCCATGATTCCCCTGATAATTGCAAACATACGAGTCCAACTTGCCATATTCTCCACAAAATCCTTCGAAAGATTTCCTATCGTTTTCTTTCTATTCGCCTGAGAATTGCAATTGTCGACAGATGCAGAGGATTTTCTAAAGGAAAGGGACTGAAAGGTTTGGTTGAAGGAAAACTTGTTGTCCACCTCCCATTACACTGAATTTACTTCAGGATTCTCTCGCATTCCAAACTCCTCCATCGGCATACAATTAAACTAACCCAAATCCTCCCCTATCATATTTCTCATCACATCCAGCATTGCACCATCAATTTCAAGTGTGCGAACCTTCAAAATTAATGGGGAAGAGACCGCAGGTTCAAGGAACTTAATGCTTAAGAAGTGTGCCTATGACCTTTCAAGCTGAGAGGGGCCTTCCTCAAGATGCGAGAAGCCAAGAGTCCTGCAGAAAGGGAGAAATGAGGAAGGATTTGGGAGGGGATGGGGCACACCCCCATGATCCAAACTTGATTCCAATACGCCATTCTAAAACTATAAGAAGACTTGTTTCTCTTGTTTAGGGAACACATTTACTAACCATAGAGTTGTTGGAATAAACAACCATGCCCTGTTTGTTTCTAGCATCTTTGTTGGCTAGCTTATCATATATCCCATTGTTTTATCTTTTCACATGATAAAATTTTATGAAAGGAGGCTTGTTGAGGTATGATATCGCTTATAAATCCTTTTACAATTTAAAGTACTTGTTGTGTATCACTGGCACATCCTCTAGATCACCTTCTTGGAGCCCCCAATGAGCATCAAATAAAGAATTTTTAATGCTGAGACTATTTCTAAGCTATGAAGGAGAGCCAACCACTCTCCATTATTGGTTTTAATTATGAGCCCCAATGCAAAAGAATTAATTGTTTTTCCTCTTGGATAAAAAATGATACCTCTTGCACATGCCACCCCTAAAGGTTTTCAATTTCATATCATTCATGTGAATCCTTAAAAATTCAAATAGTCCATTCCTAGGGCCTAAGCAAGGCCTCTTGATTCCCAAAAGGTTGAATATCAGGAGCTATAATTTCAGGTGAAAAAAAAACTAGCTTGATGGATTGAAAATAATATGATATAATTTGAACAAGTAAAATATTTACAAGGATGAGATTATATATATACTTTCCAATGATCTTTAGAACTTTATCATCAAATAAATTTTGTGGTTAAAAATATGTACCAAAATAAAATAAAAAATATAATATCAAAACCCAACTTTACATGAATCAATAGGATTAAACATGATGATGTCAACCATAAGGGTAAATAGTTTCGGACGGAAATGAAAAAAAAACACTATTTAATATTGTGTTTTCAACTTATCTCCTTGTAGGTTTACTCAAATTCCAAGTGTGAGAACTCGTTGGATGTAAAATCAAATTCCACATCCAACAAGTGCCGACTGAGCATACTTTTAACAATCCCCAAAATGAAAAAAATTGAAATACCTTATAAAAAATGTTTTCTGTTGAAGGAAATACATTTTTGTTTTATTCTTATGTATTTTGAGTTTTTTTCCTATCAAGGGTGTGTACATTGTGAACTAGTTGAATGCATAATTGATAGAAAAAAATAGGTTTTTTCATTTCCTTAAAAAAAAATAACTCTTATTTAATTATTTTCCTTAGGAGACCCATTTTAGACTTCAAAATTGCGCTAATGCATAGTCCATTTAATAGGAATGGGTATGCACGTGACTCAGACTGTGAATGTAATATGAATCCATAGAGTAATGCTTTTGTAGATGTTAAAAATTGTTGGTGTCTTCTAAAATGTTTAATTACAAAACAATGGTTTATGGTTTTGGTATGCATATATATTGAGTGCTTGGGCTACATGTATTATACGAGGTTATTGTAGGCACCATTATACTGTAAAAAAAATCTAGAACCTTTCTATTATTGACCACTCTTGTCAATAGCACGAAAGATTTGAAAGTGTATTGTAATCTTAGTTAGTTGTTGAATAATACATTGTGTTTTCTTTTTAGTATGGGTCTTTTCTCCCAAAAGGGTTTTCCCCAAGGAATTCATTATGTTATGGTTGTATGCTTCTATGTTATTTGTATTTTGCAATTGTTTGTTTATATTTTATACGTCTTATGTAATTGATTAGAGTATGAAGTATATTATGCAACTCTGATTTCTCTCATTTGGTATCAAAGCTTAATAAACTCAAATCCTAGGTGTTTGTGACAAGAATTTTCTATCAAATATTGGTTTGAGTAGGAGCTTGCATACAAGGAAATCTTGTTGGCGGAAAATGGCGAGAATATCAAGACTAGAAATGGATAATTTTAATGTCACTAAATTTGAGCTATGGTATCTCTAGATGGAGGACTTTCTCATATATTGAGATATATGCCATTGTTGTATTTGAAACAAAACCATGTACGATGAAAAAAAACAAAGACTGATTCCTCTTGGAAAGAAAGGAAAGAAGGCTTATCATGATATTTTTGGTCACTTTTATGTTATTGAATTTTTTTGTAAGAACCCACCGCAACAAGCCTCTAGAAGAAATCACGGGACCTATACCACACTACATCCATAGATTGTTAATGAACGTTTTCTAGGAAAAACGTTGTAAACCTTGAAAATGGTGATGATGATACTTGTATTTAAGCATACGAGTACATATAATACCATTGTGACCCAATTGAACTCAATTGAATTAAATATGGATGAGGAGGATTTTTACATGACACTTTTGTGTTCTTTTCCAAATTCATGCGGCATGTTGGTAATGGTTGTTGGAAGAACTACAAAGAAATTAGTTCTTAATGAAGTAATCGCTACTTTACTTTCATAGAAGATGATGTAAAAATATTATGAACCCACTAAGGAGGCCTCGATTATTCATGGAATATTGAAGAAGAAAGGAAAGAAGATGGAAGATCCAAATCTGGTATGAGATCTATGTTTCCTAAAGATTCCAAAAGAAGATGATGGAATTGTGGTAAGGTTAGGCATTTCATAAGAGAATACAAGGAAGAGAAAAATGAGAATAAAAAGAAAATAATGATTTTTATGGGGAGGCCAAAATATCCTCTCAATAATGATTTTTATGGGGACGCAAAAAATCCTCTCAATAGTATGGTGGAGATGTCTCTATTACGGCCTTTACAACCCATGCATGTTTGAGTGTGTGGTCAATATAATATGTAGCTTACTTCCACATGACTTAGAACTTCGAGTATTTTTTAATATATGGTAAATATGATGATTAGAAGGTATACCTTAATGATGATTCTTATCTCAATATAGTTGGTTGTGTTAAATTCTTTATCATATTCCTTGATGCTAAATTGAAGGGGATTACTAGACTTTTGCACATTTAGGGTTTGGCACAAAATCTACTATCAGTAAGGAAGGTTAATTTTGGCACATATATGGAAAATAGAATCGTGCTCAATTTAATTCTAGTTCTCACAAATCTTATGGGTTGTGTGACTTGATTCACATGTATTTAGTCTTGTTAAAGTTCTATGTATCATTCATTGATACATATCGAGTGTCAATTTAAGGCGTTTAAGACTCTCTCGGAATATCGAACTAGTATCAAGAATAAGGCGTTGAGGACTAATAATGTTTGTGACTTTTATTCTACAAATTTTGACATGTTTTGTAAGGAGAGTGACGTAGAAAAACATAAGACAAGTCCATAAAACCCTCAACATAATGGATTTGTAGAACACATGAACATGATGTTGATGGAGATGGCTAGAAGTATGCTTAGTGGAGATGACCTAGACCATAATTTGTAGGGTGGAATTGGTTGCTACTCCATGTTATATGATTAATAGGTTTTCTACATGATCTCTTGTGAAAGATACCCCTATGAGTGTTTGGATAAGCAAAAATCCCTCACTTCATCATCTTCATGTTTTTGGTTGTGAGGCATATACTCATGTTCCTAAGGAGATGTATGATGAAGTTGGATAACAAGTAGATGAAGTGTGTATTCATTTGCTAGGGAATTGGTGTGAAAGAGCACATGATTTGAGATCTTTTGGTTGAGAGAGTTTTGTATAGAAAAAATAATAATTTGAAAGAAGTTAAGTGATCTTCTTCCACATTTGTGTAATCAAAAGAGGACGAGAAGTAGTCAATTGTTCAACTACATGGAAGACCAAGAAAATTGAAAGTAGAAAATGAACTAAACATTCATGATGGACCTGTTCAGGAGGAAAGATATAGAGTTTGAAATATTAAGTAGAAACTCCACTTCAACCTTAAAGGATATACAGTCCAGCCCAACATGTATAATTATATTCCATCTGATTTTTAGATGTATATTTACTTTTATCTACTAACATGAACGAGACTAGAACTATGAAGAAGACAATGGTGATGGACAAGATGAATCCTAGAGATGAGCCCTTGATGAGAAGATGATTGCACATAAGAAGAATGATATATGGGACCTAGTACCATTTCCTAATGGAGAAAAAGTTGTTGAATTTAAATGGGTGTTCAAAATAAGATTGTTTCAAATGGTAGTATTAACAATTACAAGGTGAGATTGATTGCAAAAGGATATTCCCGATTTGAGGGGACAAACTTTGGTGATCCCTAGTTGTTAAGATTACATATATTATGTTCTTATTATCTATAGACACAATAGCTTAGAGAAACAATAGATGGATGTGAAGACAACATTCATACACAGTGACTTGGAGGAGTAGATCTATAAGACATGGCCATAGAACTGCTTTGAAAAAAATAAAGAGTCATTGGTTTGGAAATTAATAAAATATTTTTATGGTCCCAAAGGAACACCCAAAACGTGCTACCCAAAGTTTGATTATTTTGTGTTGGGATTGGGAGCCTTAATACCCAAAAACAAATCACCATGTGGTGTTCATTTCCTTGTCATCACTTTGTATGTTGATGATATCTTATTTTTTGGTATAATAAGGATGTGATTGGTGATTTCAAGTCTCAAATTTTAGCACAATTTGGCATGGACTTGGGACCTACAAAGTATATTTTAGGAATGGAGATCATGAGAGATAAATAAACCAAAACTATTTAATTGGGCCAGAGTTAGTATAGTATGTGAACTTTGTGTTGTAATATTTTTGCATGACAAATGCAAAAATATTGAGTGTTCCTATTTCTACGGTAACTAAACTTTCATTTTAGAAATGTCTTAGAATGCCCATAGAGGTGGACGATAATGCATGTGTTCTTGATGCTAGTGCAATTGGTAGTTTGATGTATAATATGGTCGATACTAGACCAAACATCAACTAGGCAATGAGAGTCTTAAGCTAATTCACAACTTATCTTGGATATCAACAATTGGATCTTTAAGAATTTATGGGTACTTTCAAGTAATCTAATTGTTATCATGGTGATATTTCAGGGGGACAATGTTAAGTGGATATATAGTCTTGTGTGGATTCTGATTTGGAAGGGGATGTAGATAGGTGGAGATCTACCACTAGAATTTGTTTTGACTATTTGATGGAGCAATGCATTGGATGAGAAAGCAAAAGCTTGTGGTTACTTTGTCCATTGCAGAGAGATAGTATATGGCAACTACTCATGCATGTAAGGAGGCCATTTGATTTATGAAATTGTGTTCAAATGCGGTGATAAGTCAAAGAGTTATTACAATTCAATGTGATAGTCAAAGTGTCATATGTTTGGAAAATAAATTTACCTTTCATACAAAGACAAAGAATATGAAGACCCAGCTCATGTGACCCACACCATGGTAGTTATTTTAATGCATCCAATAACATTTTAGTAAATTTGCCAAAAACTATCAATGTTCTCTAGAAAGTGGAATTAGAAAACATAAATAGTTTATGGTTTCCTTATGCATATATATTGAGTAATTAGGTTAGAGATGTTGTATAGTATTATTGCAAGAATTGTTATGTTGTTGAAATTTCTCCATAACCTATACTTTGTTTGTTACTCCTTTCAAAAAGCAAAAGAACTCTGAAAATGTGTTATAATCTTTGTTAGTTGTTTAATAATATATCATTTGAAAAGCCAAATGTTCATTCCAAATAGGCTTTCTCAATAAAATCCTTTTGTAATAGTTGTATGCTTTTTGTTATTTGTATTGGAAATTGTTTATTTAAATTTTAAATACATTCTCATTGATTACAATGAGAATGTAGAAAATGTATAATTACACACATTACTTCCTTTGAATAAAATTGAAACGAAATATAGTATTGTATTGCGGAAGGTATATATTTATTGTTTCAATGTCTCTCTGTCACACGCTTAAAATGCTTAAAGAAAAAAACAATGCTAAAAGCTCAATCAGTACATTATTAGTTTGAAATGAAAAGTATTATGATGAATTTAATCTTTAAATTTTGTTGAAATTAAAAACAAAACAAAAAATATACATGAAAATTGAAGCTGATATCAATGTTCTTTCTCAACGGATTAAAACTGGTAAGTTAAACTTTAGAATGATTACATTCAACTTAAAACAATTTTGAATCTAAATTTGTCAAATAATTAAAAGTTTTAATTTTTAACTTAAAGGATTTAATTTTTTTTTAATGATCATGTGCATTATGGCGCAACATTCCATACTTGATTGAAAGCAACTTGTTGCACTCTCTATACAACTAGCTGAAAAAAATAATCATCATTTTTTCTTCTAATAATTCATATTTATAATATGATCAGGGATGTCTAATCATTCATATTTATATAAGCAGGGATTGCAAATGCTAGAGGAGAATTCGAAACTCCATCGGCAGGTATAATCTTACTTGCATGGAGTGTCTCCTTTATTTTTGGTTGTTCTTACTACTTTAAGCAGTTTAGTGTAGTGTATGCATGCCTAATGTAAACTTATGAGGCATGTTGAACAGCTAAAGGAAGGACATGGCTGCCATGTGGAAAACAATGAAACGGACCAATCTTTGATCACTGCTCCATCACAAAATCAGGATTCCCAATCATCTGAAGCCAGGGTCCTCATGTAAGGGCTAACAAAAGCACAAACAAGACCATGGAAAGATGGGAGAGTCTAAGGGATTGAGTTCAACTTTTTAGCGATATTAGTAACTCAAAAACTAAATAGTACAATGATTTAAGAGTGAAAAACATATAATGGATGTAGAACAAAATAATTGTAACCAAAACATAGCTAGACCATTATATAAACATGAAGGTATACTCAATTGTCCAATTAAGTTACGCATCAAATTTAAATGGGGACATTTCTCCTTTATTCCTAACCTTTATAATGCAGCCAGTGGATATCTCCATAACAATAGCAATTCCATCACATGCATCCCGCAACTTCTATTGCACTCAAGACTCAACAACGGAATGAAGCTACACCTTACTAACATATTTGCGTATGTGTGTGTATCTATGCCCGACCCTTTTCTTTAACCTCCATTGATTTTTATACAAAAAAAAGTTGTTAATATTGACCCTATCAATATGGTTAGAAAGAGGTAAAGACAACCAAGTTGATCCACTACCATTGGTTGATGCATTGATTGAATTCTACCCTCTCAACCATTGTCATCCAACTTGTATCTCAAAATATTCTTCTTCTTCTTGCCTCATCTCTTTCATTGGTCTTAAGGATCGTGTTAACCAACCACCTTTTGTGACACTTGCTCAAAAATTAAGGGGCCAACATTTTCTACATGCTTCCATGGGAAATGTTCAATTTCACAATATAGGGCTTTCCAAGGATGAGACTTTTCCGATAATTTTTTAAATTGTTTATGTGCACTTCTTTTGGTATCTCTTGCATTCATGACTTTTTCTAATGAGGGTTTTCTACCCATAAACACTTCTTAAGTAGAATTCTTTGACCTTAATGTGTCTCTTAATGAGATAGTGGACAAATATTTTCTCATCCATTAAATTTAAGAGGGTGATGCTTCCTTCATCAAAAGAGAAATTCCTTGAAATAATAATGTATGTGATAAACTGAGTCATTGTGTTCATTCTTAACCATGTGGGAATTTTTTAAATATATTATAGGAATGTAGATGACATCCATGAAAGTTAATTAAATTTAAATGAATGTAAAACATGTAAGAAGCAAAAAGATCAAATTTATGTGAATTATAGGTGCTATCTAAATTCAAAGAAATCTTATTTCATAAAAGGAACAATTGAGTAATTATCACACAATGGAGGGCCACAAAAGCACATTGCAAATCAAATTTGACTTGTTCTTGGTGCATATTTACCATGCATAATAATACAACTTCCATTAATTGAAACAAAGTACTATTTCATATGCTATCCATCTTGCCATAGTTTACAATGTTTTAGTTGTGAAATGTTCAAAGCTAATTCGATATAAAAAATGACACGAAATAATACAACTGTAATTGAGTGAGTTGGGTAATTATAACAACCAATTACATGTAGAAAATATTAGTACAATAGGAATAAAAGAACCTTGAGAAATGATGTTGATAGAAGCATCCTCAACTCTAATGGTCTCGTAGGAAATATGTTATTTGGAGGTAAATAAGACTACGACATTGATTATAGTAGGGTGACGGAGAAAATATAAAACATTTTATACCATAAAAATATATAGAGGGAAAAGAATGAGGAGCAACAATCAAGAAAAAAATGAAATTCACAAAAATAGAATCAATGGAAAAAATGGTTTGGAACATTCTTCATCATATATATTTACTTTCATAGGCCTTACTCACTATAATAATCATTATTTCTGACAAAAACACAAATTTTGTCTATTATCTATAAAAAAATTGTGATGACTCCAACTAACCAAAAATAATTTTTAGTTATGTTTGAATATTAAAAATGCATATCACTAATTAGATGGAAAAGTTTGTTGTCAATTTGATGGAGTTGTGAATCTTTAAGATGAAGTAACTTACCTATTCACATTGACTTCTTACTCTTCCTCTTCTTCTTTTCCTTCAAAACCATTTTCTTTAGTGTTATTATACGAACTCCTATATTTATCTTCTTAATTTCTGTAATCTTTTATATAATATTAATGTACTACCAAATTTAATCCAAAAACCAACTAATCCGAAATTGTCTACTATTATAATAATTATCAAATTACACATATTACAATTTATAATTAAAAGATTTCATATATTAATTATGAAATTAAAATTCAAAGATTTTGATTCTCTACTCATTGCTTGGTGTTATATGACTCTAAACAACGAGGGCATCAATCCCTTCATATTTAAAATGAAATTATAAACTTCCTCGTACTATTAGAATATAAGGCATTATCTTATTGTCGTGTAGTAGTATACTGGTAAATCTATTTATAATTATTAATAATTCTTAGTTTAAAAGAAAATGTTTTTTAATTATATTATTAAAATATTATAATTAAAAGATACAGGATTCTCTTCTTATGTCTGGTCTATAAGTGATAAATCTATTTATAATCAGTATTTATCAAATACTCTTTATATTATCTTACACAAAATATATATGTTGAAGGAAAATTAAATATTTTTTTATAAATGTTTATATAATATTTTAAATATTTTTTATGGTGATTATCAATTTTATTTATTAATTTTTGTATCAAGAAGCATTTTACAATTTAATATCGGGAGATGTAGTAATATAATTTAATGTTACCAATAATTAAAATAATATATAACTACTCTAAAAATAAAATAAAAATACATTTTGGTTCATAAAATAAAAAATTATGAAAAGTAATTAAAAAAATTCATGTTACACCTAAATAAATTGAATCCCTCTCAATATGTGATAGATCTAGTTTAAGATGGATTTATGTTGGTAATACTACATTCACTAACAAAACTCTAAGGTTTATTTTACCATTTACTTTCATTTTTAACTTCATATGAATTACTTCTCTCCAATTTAGTCTTCTATGTTGATCACCCAACTTATGCATCACATTGTTGTATAACTTGTGATGTGCTCCTAAAGTTGATAATGTTCATGTTAGATGGAAGTTATTCATTAATCTATAAGTTCAAATGGTACCAATTAGATTGATTGTTATAGTTTTAGAAAAATTAATTTGCAATGTTTAAAGATTGGTTGCATGCAAAGGGTAATGGTTGGTTGAAAATATAATGGTTGTCACACAACCATTTTCTTATGTGGTGGGAAAAAAATTTTAAGGATCCAAAATTTTCTCAAAGTGTAGAAACTTTAATGGATCTTTCTAATTCTTAAATTTTCAAAAATAAAATATTTGGTGATATTTTTGAAAAAATAATCAATTTTCTCAGTAATTCATATTGTTTTTGGAAAATTTTGGCTATGCTTATATTAAAATATTTTTATCTTGTGAAATTTGGGGGAACCAATTTCGAAAAAAAAATGGAAATTGAATGTTTTTTTTGTAAAAAAACATTGAAAACTAGTCATGGGCTAAATTTAGTGTCTAAAATTTTCTATCAACTTATAAATAATGGAAATTGCCTAACCATTTTTTGGGAAAAAAACATTGAAAATTAACCCATAGTATAAATTTAGCCCCTAAAAATTTCCATGGTTTTATAAAAAATAACTATTAATAAATTGTTTTGTTCATAAACCTACTAAATAAAATTTAATATGGAATGTAAATGAAAAAAAATGAAAAAAAATTGTTAAATTTATTATTATTTTTCACTTTGTTGTTTCTCTAGGTGGAAGAGATTGTGATGTCCATGGACACGGTTTCACATCTAATATATAAAAAGAAAGAAAACAACTTATTTAAGAAATTAATTTAGAAAATAAGATGATCTTTTGTGAATGACTATCATGTAAAAAAGAAAAACATAAATCTATTTTACATCAAAATATTTAAAAATTAAAAGGTTTGCAATTTTATTTTTTTAAACAAAAAATAGAAATGGTTATTACATTAAAAAGGTTGTGCACAACTATCTATATATATAAAAGGTCCACATCATGGTTGCTAAAATTGCTTGAGACAGAATCCCTATTACATAAGCTTCTATATACTTGTAAAAATTCCCATTAGGCTTCCCATCCTTGTCCAAGAAATGGGTGGAGTTTATATGAACAAACTAATTACACAAAAAATTGCAGAAAAACATACAACACATACTGATGAAAGGGGGACATTCTCCTGTTCTTGCTTTTCTGGGAGACCATAGGTCGATTGAACAACTGAAACTTCTTCCATTGGTCAGACATCTTCATAGGGGGACTGCTGACAATGATTGCATTGTTTCAGTTTGGATTTCTTATTTATCTCCTCCTTTGTTTCATCCACAAAGGCTAAAAGTTCTCTCATATTTCCCTCTAGATCTTCGATGCGGGAGTCCAAACAAGAAAGATACAATGAATTGTATTTTACGTTCTCAAAGACAAAGATAGTTTCCTAAAGGCCTTTGTTCACATTTTCGAAGACCGTCCTTAAGTTTTTCTTGAAATCTTCCATGCCTCCCCTGATAATTGCAAACATATCAGTCCAACTCGTCATATTCTCCACAAAAGGCTTTGAAAGATTGCTTGTCAATTTCTCTCTATTCTCCTAAGAACCGCAATTGTCGACAACTGTAGAGGATTTCTAAAAGAAAGGGACTCAAAGGTCTGCTAGAAGGAAAGCTTGTTGTTCACCTCCCATTGCACTGAATTTACTTCAGGATTCCCTTGCATTCCAAAATCCTCCATCGTCATACAATTAAATTGACCCAAATCCTCCCATGTCATATTTCTCATCGCACCCAGCATTGCACCATCAATTTAAAGTGTGCTAACCTGCAAAATTAATGGGGAAGAGACTGGAAGTTCAAGAAACTTAATGCTCAAGGAGCGTGCCTTTGACCTTTCAAGATGAAAGGGGCCTTCCTCAAGATACGAGGAGCCAAGTGTATTGAACAAAGGGAAAAACGAGGAAGGGTATGGGGAGGGGATGGGGCACACCCCCATGATCCAAAATTGATTCCAATACACCCTTCTAAAACTATAAAATACATGCTTCTCTTGTTTAGGGAACACATTTACTAACCATAGAGTTGTTGGCATAAACAACCATGCCCTGTTTGTTTCTAGCACCTTTGTTGGATAGCTTATTAGCTATCACTTTTTTTTCTCTTTTAACGTGATAAAAGATTATCAAATGAGGCTTGTTGAGATATGATATACGCTCGTAAATCCTTTTACAATTTGAAGTACTTGTTGTGTACCCCTGGTGCATCTTCTGGATCACCTGCTTGGATTCCCCAATGACCATAAGACAAGTAATTTTTAATGTCGAGACTATTTCTAAGCCATGAAGGAGATCCAACCACTCTACTTCATTATTAGTTTTAATTTTGATCCCCCATGCAAAACAATTGACTATTTTTACTCTTGGATAATAATAAAAAATGATACCCCGCACACATGCCACCCCTAAAGATTTTTAAACTTCATATCATTCATGGGAATGCTTAAAAATTCAAGTTAGGATGAATTGATGTAATAACATATATAGTCCATTCCTGGGGCCTAAGCAAGGCCTCTTGATTCCCAGAAGGTTGAATATCAGGAGCTATAATTTCTAGTGAAAAAAAAAATTGACGGCTTAAAAATAATATGATATAGTTTGAATAAGTAAAATATTTATAAGAGCGAGGTTATATATATATATATACTTCACAATGATCTTTTAGAACTTTATCATCAGATAAATTTAGAGGTAAAAAATGTGTACCAATTTTTTTTTTTAAATGTAATACCAAAAATCAACTTTATATGAATCAATAGGATTAAACATGATGATGTCAACCATAAGGGTAAACAGTTTCAGAGGGAAATGAAAAAATCCACTATTTTATATTGTTTTTTCAACTTATCTCCTTGTAGGTTTACTCAAATTTCGAGTGTGAGAACTTGTTGGATGTAAAATCAAATTCCACATCCAACGAGTGCCCACTGAGCATACTTTTAACAATCCCCCAATATGAAAAAAATTGAAATACATTAGAAAAAATGCTTTTTGTTGAAGGAAATACATTTTGTTTTATTATTGTGTATTTTGAGTTTTTTTCCAATTAAGGGTGTGTACAGTGTGAACTAGTTAGATGCATAATTGAAAGAAAAAAATAGTTTTTTTTATTTCCTTAAAAAAATAATAACTCTTATTTTATGATGTTTTTTAGGAGGCCCATTTTAGACCTCAAAATTGCTCTAATGCATAGTCCATTTAATGGGAATGGATATGCATGTCAGTCAAATTGTGAATAATATATGAATCCATGGAGTAATATTTTTGTAGATGTCAAAAATTGTTGGTGGCTTCTAGAATGTTGAATTACAAAATCGAATTGTTTATGGTTTTGGTATTCATATATATTGATTGTTTGGGATACATGTATTATACGAGGTTATTGTAGGTATCATTATACTGTAAAAAAAATCTAGAACCTTTCTAGTGTTGACTACTCATGTTAAGAGCATGAAGGCTCTGAAAGTTTATTGTAATATTAGTTAGTTGTTGAATAATACATTGAGTTTTCTTTGGAGTATGGGTATTTTCTCCCAAAAGGGTTTTCCCCAAGGAATTCATTAAGTTATGGTTCTATGTTTCTATGTTATTTGTATTTTGCAATTGTTTGTTTATATTTTATACATCTTCTATCATTCATTAGAGTATGAAGTGTATTATGCAACTTAGATTTCTTTCATTTGGTATCAAAGATTAATAACCTTGAATCCTAGGTGTTTGCGACAAGAATTGTCTATCTAATATTGGTTTGAATGGAAGCTTGCATATCGGGAAATATTGTTGGTGAAAAATGGAGAGAATGTCAAGATTAAAAATAGAGAATTTTAATGTCACGAAATTTGAGCTATGGTATCTCTAGATGGAGGACTTTCTCATAGATTGAGATAGATCAGTTGTTGTATTTGAAACAAAACCATGTACCATGAAAAACGAATACTGGTTAGTCTTGGAAAGAAAGGAAAGAAGACTTATCATGATTTTTCGTCACTTTAGTGTTATTGAATGTTTTGGAAGAACACACTTCAACAACAAGCCTCTAGAAGAAATCAGGGGGCCTATACCACACTACATCCCTAGACTGTTAATGAGAGTTTTCTACTAACAACGTTGTACATCTTGAAAATGATGATGGTGATACTTTTATTTATTATAAGCATATGAATACATTTAATACCATTATGACCCAATTAAACTCAATTGAATTAAAGATGAATGAGGAGGATTGTTACATGGCCCTTTTGTGTTCTTTTCCAATCATGGAGCATGCTGGTAATGGTTGTTGGAAGAACTACAAACAAATTAGTGCTTGATGAGGTCATGGCTACTTTACTTTCATAGAAGATTATGTAAAAATACTATGGACACATTAAGGATGCCTCGATTATTCATGGAATATTGAAGAAGAAAGGAAAGAATATGAAAAAGAGTAGATCTAAATCTTGTAGGACATCTATGTTTCCTAAAAAGTCCAAAACAAAATGATGCAATTGTGGTAAGGTTAGGCATTTCATAAGAGAATACAAGGAACATAAAAATGAGAATAAAAAGAAAATAATGATTTTTACGAGGAGGCCAAAAAATCCTCTCAATAGGATGGTGGAGATGCCTTTATTATGCCCTTTACAACCTACGCATGTTAGAGTGTGTGGTCAATATAATATGGAGCTTCCTTCCACATTACTTAGCACTTGGAGTGTTTTTTTTATGTATGGTAAATATGATGATTGGAAGGTTGTAATGTCCCCCTCTAATTAAGCATCCAAAAACACCCGCTACCCTACTTAATTCCCATAGGTTCGAGCGGGTACTGCATGAGAGGGAATTGACTGAGGGCATTTGATACTTAGAGCAGAACAGGACATTCATTCAGTGTCAAGTCATCAGTCGGATAAAAGAAGCCTTGTTTCTTTAGGCTTAAAAGTCAACATCAAAATAGAATTGCATGCATGCAAAAGTGAAGCGAAAACCCTAAAAGTACATGAGACTCTATTTAAGAGCGTTATGAGACCAGAGAAGAAATCTGTTATTATTGTTGTTTATTTGGAGCTTTTGAGCAGTATCACAACGTGCAGCCATGGCAGTTGGGGTTGAAGACGGTTCTTCAGCTAACGAGGGTTCGGTAGTGAGATATCTTCCCTAGTCTCCTTCAGGGTAGGCCATTCAGGTCCACCATAAAATCTTCATCTTTATTCATCCATATACAACTATTTGGCACCCATCAGAAGATTGTTTGCAGGGACACGTGTGCAACTAGGTATTTAGCTGAAAAACCCCAAAGCATTCGCTGGGTCTTCAGATCTTAGTTTATCTTCTGAATATTGGCATCATCTTAATCAACAGGATCATCCTACAATATTGGGTGATCATTAGCTTCCAATTTTCTCATCCGAAGCAGTTCTCATCAGTTTCGTGTAGCTGGGGGCATGAGCAGCTAAACAGGTGAACCAATTCGCTAGACCTGCCTAGAGGGATCAAAACCTCTACATGCTTTGGTCATTCTCTCCCGCATGGGAAGACCTTCATCCCAACAAAATTTCATCTTCATCAGACAACTCCTTCACCAAAAACGTCACATTTAGCTGAGAAAGGCGCTCGTGCTGTTGGGTGGTAACACCGAAGGAAGGGAGCACCAATTCTTCATCAGTTCATATTTTTATGCATGTGTATTATCTCTAGAGTATCATGGGCTTGATTATCAGTGGTAAGTGTTGATATTCTCTCTGCAAATCTTTGCCCTAGTTTAGATATAATTTAGGACCATCTGATCGGCACCTTGCATGCAAGTTTTTATTCAGTATTATTGTAGAAACAGTAGAAACAGTAGAACATCACTATTCGGGATATTAGAAACAAGCAAGCCCTATAGTATAAACAATAGAACATTAGTATTCGGGATATTACAGTGGTATCAGAGCATGTTCCTTGCCAGCTATGGGCTTGAACATGATAAGTAGATGAATACGGAAGATGACACTTTTGTAACCTATAGGAGAAGGAAGAGTAGGTACATGGAGGAATTTGAGGATATCCAACTAGAAGATACCAACTTCGATATGGACCTAAAAGGTATACACTCCGACAAGGGAAAAGGAATGGGAGAAGATGAGGACAGTATGGAGTTTTTCAACCTCGTAACCGCATTGCAAGACTTAGCCAAAGGGAAAAAGAACGTACTTAATGCAATCAATAGATTATCGAAAAAACCAAAACCAGGTAACAACAGTACACCTCTCTCACCGGTAGATAGAGGGTATACAAGAAGTACTGGGAAGCATGCATACACCAATATGCATAACACACCCCACATATATAACAGACCTTCCAACAGGCCTACTATGCCTCACGTCTTGGCAGATGCAGTAGCAGGTCCAGTCATGCAGGTAGATCCTAGTGAACCCTTTGGGGCCTATTTGCAGGAATATATGGACTTAGGGGATGAGTTTCATGCAGCCATGCCTTTTTTGTATTTTTGCAACATGAAGAGTAGGAACAGGCCCAAGAATTTCAACCAGGGATTCAATCATAACTATGAGCTGCAGAAAACCTTAGGTAGGTTGACCATCCCAAAATTTGATGGGGATCGCGGAGGTTCAGTGAGGATATGGGTTCAGAAGTTGGATACCTACTTCCAACTCAATCCCATGACAGAGACAGATGCCATTAAATTGGCTACACTCCACCTGGACAGAGAGGCTCATGAGTGGTGGTACCACAGATTAATGACATTGGGTCACAACACCATCCACTCCTATAGTGAGTTCACTTAAGAAACTCATGGAGTTGTTCGACAGGAAATATCTAGAGATACATCTCAGAGAGATGGCTCAACTCAAGTAGACAGGTAGCGTCGAGGCCTACATCTCAGAGTTCCAGAGGGTAGTTTTTATGGTGACAGATGTGTAAGAGAGCAGGTTGACTATGTTGTTTACTAAGGCCTTGGCAGATCCACTATTGGGGTGGGTGAAATACTACAAACCCTCCACTCTACAGGATGCCATCAGCCGAGCCAGGGATCTCCAAGACTGAGTCCCAAAGAACAGGTTCCCACTCAAGACCAACATTTTGGTTAGGGACAAGGACAAGAAACATTTCCAACAGGACTTACTGAAGAAAACATGGATAGACAATGACACTAGGAAAGACTTGAGATAGAAGAAATTGTGTTTTACTTGTCAAGAACCATGGGTTCCAAGACATAGGTTCGCAGGAAAGGCCAAGGCCCACTACATAGAGGTATATTCAAACAGTGAAGGGGAGGACTATGAGCAGGAAACAATAGAATAATTACAGGAAGCATAGGAGGAGTCGCTCCAGGGTGATACACCAGAGAGATTTATTTCTATGCTATCTTAAGTCCCTAGTTTCCATACTCTCAGGTTTAGGGGAGTAGTATAGGACCACAGAGTTGGAGTATTGATTCATGGGGGAGAAACCCACAATTTCATTGATGCAGCTTGGGTAGCCAAGAGGGGTATTCCGACAGAGAATTTTGAGGGATTTACTGTAGGAGTAGCTAGAAACTCTAGCATGGAGTGCAACTATTGGATTCCAAAACTGAATGTCACATTAGGAAACTACCAGATGACAGATTCATTTTATGTAGTGGGTGTGGCAGATACACATGTAGTATTAGGTGTTCAATGGATTTATTCAATATCAAAATATACTACAGACTACTGAGAAATGGAAATGGAATTCCAGGGACCAAATGGGAAACATGTAGTTTTGAGGGGCATGAACACCTATCCCCCAAAACCAGTCTCTTCACAGAGAATGGAGGTAGTGCTAAGGCAGGATGACATAGAATGGTCAGCAGAATGTTTTGTCACTGTTAGGAAACCTCCAGAGAACAACACCCAACACCCAATAGATATTCAGGCCTTATTGCAGAAGCACAAAAAGGTCTTTTGGGACCTTCCAGCAGGTAGAACGCCAGACAGGAGATTTGAGCACATCATGGAGCTGGAGGAGGGGACACAGGCAGTCATCACCACTCCTTATCGGCATCCCAAAGATATAAGGATGAGATTGAGAAGACGATCAAGGAATTACTAGAGCTGGGATATATTCGGCCCAGTTCTAGTCCCTTTGCATCATCAGTGGTCTTAGTTAAGCAGAAGGATGGCACACTGTGAATGTGCATCGATTATAGAGCACTCAACAAAAAGACCATCAAAAACAGGTATCCCATTCCCAGGATTGATGAACTCATGGACGAGCTGCGGGGTGCCAAATAATTTTCAAATATTGATATTCGCTCAGGGTACCACCATATCCGAGTAAGGGATCAAGACATTTCTAAAACAACTTTATGTTGCCACTATGGTCACTATGAGTTCTTAGTCATGCCTTTTGGACTCAGCAATGCTCCAGCCACCTTCTAGTTGTGCATGAACCATACTTTCAGAGCTTAGTTACGTAAGTATTTTCTAGTATCTTTGATGATATTTTGATTTACAGCAAAACGTGGGAGGGACATCTGAAACATTTAGACGAAGTGTTGAGCATTCTAGAATAACACTCGCTTTACGCGAAGATGTCTAAGTGTGAATCTGGCATAAAGGAGATGTTGTATCTAGGGCACATCATCAGTGCAGAAGGGGTACAGGTTCATATTGAGAAAATCTGAGCTATAAGGGATTGGCCCATGCCAAAAATAGTCACAGAACTTAAAGGCTTCTTAGGCCTTTGCACATATTACCAAAGGTATGTTAAGGGGTTCTCCCAATTTGTCGCACCACTCATTGATCTCACAAAGAAGGGGGCCTTCACCTAGATAGTTAGCATAGAAAACCTTTGAGGAGATGAAACTCATCATGAGTTCTTGTCTAGTTTTAGCACTACCAGACTTCTCACATCCATTTGTAGTAGAATGTGATGCATCAGGGGAAGGGCTAGGGGCAACACTGATGCAAAACCATCACCCAATTGCATTCGAGAGCAGGAAACTAAAAAACTATGAGCGCCACTACTCCATATATGACAAGGAGATGCTAGCCATCTTACATGCTCTCACTAAATTCAGACAGTACCTGGTGGGAAGCAAGTTAAAAATCAAGACAGATCATAACAGCCTTAAGTACTTCTTGGAGCAGAAGGAGCTGAATGAGCGCCAACAGAAATGGGTCAGCAAGGTGCAAGCCTATGATTTTGAGATAGAGTATGTGAAGGGTAAGAAAAATATAGTAGTCGATGCATTATCTAGATGACCCACTTCATTATCTCTCATGAGTATATCCATAGATTGGAGGTTTATTATCTTAGTAGACTACTCCAAAAATAAATTTGCTTGTGAATTATTGGATGGACAGATTCAAGATGATAGGTCAAGAGCAGGATATACCTCATCCCAGAATCATCCTTAAAAAAGAAGATCATACAGGCATCACATGAATCTCCATTATAAGGAGATCAGGGTTTCTTAAAGACCTATAGGAATATTCGAGAGAGTTTCTCATGGAAGGGTCTCAAGGGGGAGGTTATGTAGCACATACAGGAATGCAACATTTGTTAGCAGAACAAGGTTGAGCACATCCATCCACCAGGGTTACTTCAGCCACTACCAATTTCAGAACAGAAGTGGGAAAGTACAGCCATGGAATTCATTACAGGGTTGCCCAAGGTCCAAGGGCGAGATTGCTTATATGTCGTGGTTGATCGACTGACCAAATTCTCCCATTTCTTTACTATCTCATCCGATTACTCCGCAGCCCAAGTAACTGAGTTACTTTTCAGAGAGGTCTTCAAATTACATGGGCTACCCAAGACCATTTTTAGTGATCGGGACAATAAATTCACTAGTGCCTTCTGGCAGGAGCTATTCAAATTGGTAGGGACAAAACTCGCTAAAAGTATGAGATATCACCCGCAAAGCGACGGACAAATCGAGATTCTCAACAAGTGGGTTGAAGGGTATCTGCGCAATTATGTAGTAGGAAAATAGAGGACATGGATTAAGTGGCTACACTTAGGGGAATACTGCTACAATACCACCTACCATATGTCTATCCAGATGACACCTTTTAAAGCATTGTATGGCTATGAGGCACTGAGCTTCGCAAATCTAGATTTTGGAGATAGCAGAGCACCCAAGGCCAAAGATTTGATACAGGACAATCAGGATATCCTTAAGATCCTGAGAGAGAACTTATAGGCAGCACAGAATCAACAGAAACTATATGCAGATAGACACAAGGTTGAGAGGAGCTTCGAGGTAGGAGATCTGGTATATTTACAGCTACAACCATACATGCAATCTTCCCTCAAGAAGAAAGGAGAGAAAAAACTAAAACCTCACTTCTATGGTCCTTACAAGGAAATTCGAAAGTTTGGAGAGGTGGCTTATGAGCTAGAATTCCCGAAAGAAAGCAAGATTCACAATGTATTTCATGTGTCCAATCTCAAGAAAATGTTAGGACAACGCATTGCTCCATCCACTGAGTTACCTCCCTTAGATTATGAAGGGCTACTAGTACTGATTCTAGAGAAAATCCTACAAGTGTGAGAAAGGAAGCTCCAAAATAGGTTTATTCGAGAGTATCTGGTGAAACAGAAGGAATTACCTATGGAGGAAGCCACATAGGAAGGAGAGTAGGTATTACAACATCCTATTTTGCAGTTGCTTGAGGACAAGCAATTTCAAGCAAGGAGGACTGTAATGTCCCCCTCTAATTAAGCATCCAAAAACACCCGCTAACCTACTTAATTCCCATAGGTTCGAGCAGGTACTGCATGAGAGGGAATTGACTGAGGGCATTTGATACTTAGAGCAAAACAGGAAATTCATTCAGTGTCAAGTCATCGGTCAGATAAAAGAAGCCTTGTTTCTTTAGGCTTAAAAGTCAACATCAAAATAGAATTGCATGCATGCAAAAGTGAAGCTAAAACCCTAAAAGTACATGAGACTCTATTTAAGAGGGTTATGAGACAAAAGAAGAACTCTATTATTATTGTTGTTGATTTGGATCTTTTGAGCAGCAACACAATGTGCAGCCTGCCAGCCATGTCAGTTGGGGTTGAAGACGCCATATTCAGCTAACGAGGGTTCAGTAGTGAGATATCTTCCCTAGTCTCCTTCAGGGTAGGCCATTCAGGTCCACAATCAGCTCTTCATATTTATTCATCCATATACAACTATTTGGCACCCATCATAAGATTTTTTGCAGGGACACGTGTGCAACTGGGGATTTAGCTGGAAAACCCCAAAGCATTCATTGGGTCTTTAGATCTCAGTTTATCTTCTGAATATTTGCATCATCTTCATCAGCAGAGTCATCCTACGATATTGGGTGATATCCAGCTTCCAATTTTCTCATCCGAAGCAATTCTCATCATTTTCGTGTAGCTGGGAGCATGAGCAGCTAAACAGGTGAACCAATTCACTAGCCTACCTAGAGGGGTCAAAACCTCTGCATGCTCTGGTCATTCTCTCTGGAACGGGAAGAACTTAATCCCAACAAAATTTCATCTTCATCAGACAACTCCTTCACCAAAAACATCACATTTAGCTGAGAAAGGGGTTTGTGCTGCTGGGCAGTAACACCGAAGGAAGGGCGCACCAGTTCTTCATCAGTTCAACTTTTTATGCATGTGTATTATCTCTGGAGTATTATGGGCCTGATTATCAATGGTAACTGTTGATCTTCTCTCCACAAATATCTGCCCTATTTTAGTGATAATTTAGGGCCATTTGACCGACACCTTGCATGCAAGTTTTTATTCAGTATTATTGTAAACCTTAAGGATACAAGCAAGCCCTATAGTAGAAACAATAGAATATCAATATTTGGGATATTACAGTTTTTGGATGCTTAATTAGAGGGGGGCGTTACAAAGGTATACCTTAATTATGATTCTCATCTCAATATAGTTGGTTGTTTTAAAGTCTTGATCAGATTTTTTGATGGTAGAGTGAAGGGGATTAGTGGAATTTTACACATTTAGGGTTTGGCACAAAATATATGATCAGTAAGGAAGGTTAATTTTGCAGGTGTGATGGTGTAATATGGTGCAATGATCTATGGTGCTTACTAAGGGTGTTCATGTAAGCACTATGTTAAACTTAATTCACCAATTTTCAATGCAATGGTTCTTCAAATCATTATCAAAATGGATTGTTGTGTCTACTTTTGTTGGTTGTGCTTTCTAGGTACCTAAACAAGCTCTTTCTTAAAAGAGAGAGTTACTTGTAGAAAAGACAATGCTATGGAACCAAATATCATGCCATATAGGTTAGAAGTTCCTAAGGGCTTTAGAAAAACAAAACCTTGTTGCAGGGTTTACCGATTGTACTCTTGAATTTTATTTCTACAATCAATACATATATGGAAAAGAGAAACGTGTTCAATTTAATTCTTGTTCTCGCAAATATTATGGGGTGTGTGACTTGATTCACATGTATTTAGTCTTGTTATTTAGTTCTATGTATCATTCGTTGATACATATCGAGTGTTAGTTTATGGAGTTTAAGTCTCTCTCGGAATATCGAACTAATATGAAGATTAAGGTGTTGAGTACTAATAATGATTGCGACTTTTATTCTACAAATTTTGACAGGTTTTGTAAGGAGAATGACATAGAAAAATATAATACAACTCCATAAACCCCTCAACATAATGGATTTGTAGAACACATGAACATGATGTTCATGGAGATGGAGATGGATAGAAGTATGCTTAGTGAAGATGACCTAGGCCATGATTTGTAGGGTGGAATTGGTTGCGACTGCATGTTATCTGATAAATAGGTTTTCTACATAATTCCTTGTGAAAAATACCCCTATGGGGTGTTGGACAAGCAAAATCATGATCACTTCAGCATCTTCATGTTTTTGGTTGTGAGGCATATACTCATGTTCCTAAGGAGACGTATGATGAAGTTGGATAACAAGGAGATGAAGTGTATATTCATTTGCTAGGGAATTGGTGTGAAAGGATACATACTTTGGTTGAGAAATATTTGTATAGAAAAATAAAATTCAAAGAAGTTAAGTCTTGTTCTGCATTTGTGTAATCAAAAGAAGATGAGAAGTAGTCAATCGTTCAACTACATGGAATACCAAGAAAGTTGAAAGTAGAAAATGAACAAAACATACATGATGGACCTATTGAGGAGAAAATATCTAGAGTTTGAAAGAGTAACTAGAAACTCCACTTCAACATTAAAGGATATATCCACACAAGAAACAAGGAAACCCAACATGTATAATTATAGTCCATCTATTTTCAGATGTACATTTACTTTTATCTACTAACACTGATGAGACTAGAACTATTAAGAAGGAAATATTGATGGACAAGGTGAATCCTAGAGATGATATCTTAATGAGAAGATGGTTTCACTTAAGAAGAATGATATATGGGACCTGGTACCATTTCCTAATCGACAAAAACTTGTTGAATTTAAATGGGTGTTCAAAATAAGATTGTTCAAATGGTAGTACTGACAATTACAAGGTGAGATTGATTGCAAAAGGATATTCCTGATTTGAGGGGATAGACTTTGGCTATCCCTAGTTGCTAAGATTACACCTATTAGGTTCTTATTATATATAGCCATGATATCTTAGAGATATAATAAATGGATCGAAGACAATGTTCTTGCACAGTGACTTGGAGGAGGAGATCTATAAGACTTAGCCATAGAACTACATTGAAAAAAATAAAGAGTCATTGGTTTGAGAATTAATAAGATATTTGTATGGTATCAAATGGCCACCCAAGATTTGTTACCCAAAGTTTGCTTATTTTTTGTTGAGATTGGGATTATTAATACCCAAATCAAATCATCATGTGGTGTTTATTTCCTTGTCACCACTTTGTATGTTGATGATATCTTAATTTTTGGTAAAATAAGGGGTGATTGGTGATTTGAAGTCTCAACTTTTAGCGCAATTTGGCAAGGACTCAAGACCTACAAAGTATATTTTAGGAATGGATATCATGAGAGATAAAGAAAACATAAATCTTTAATTGGGCTAGAGTCAACATAGTATGTGAACTTTGTGTTGTAATGTTTTTGCATGGAAAATGGAAAAATATTGAGTGTTCCTATTTCTACGGGAACTAAACTTTCAAATTAGAAATGTCTTAGAACACCCATAGAGGTGGACGATATTGCATGTGTTCTCGATGCTAGTGCAATTGGTAGTTTGATGTACAATATGGTCTATACTAGACCAAACATTGACCAAGTAATGGGAGTCTTAAGCTAATATACAACTAATATTGGACATGAACAATTGGGTTATATTGAAGAGGGTCTTTAAACATTTATGGATACTTTTGAGTAATCTAATTATTATCATAGTGATATTTCAGGGGACAATGTTAAGTGGATAAAGAGGGTTATTTGGATTATGATTGGGAGGGGATGTAGACAGGTGGAGATCTACCTCTAGAATGTGTATTAACTATTTGGTGGAGCAATTCATTGGATGAGAAAGAAATAAGCTGTGATCACTTTGTCCATTGCAGAGGCGTAGTATATGGCAACTACTAATGCCAATAAGGAGGCCATTCAACTTATCAAATTGTGTTCAAATGTAGTGATAAGTGAAAAAGCTATTACAATTCAATGTGATAGTCAAAGTGTCATATGTTTGGAAAATAAATTGATATGAATAACAAATAATATGAAGACCCAACTCATGTGACCCACACCGTGGTAGTTATTTTAATGCATCGAATACAATTTTAGTAAATTTGCCAAAAACTATCCATGTTCTCTAGTATGTGGAATGAATTCCTTTTGCATATATATTGAGTGCTTAGGTTAGAGAAGTTGTATAATATTATTGCAAGAATTGTTATGTTTACCTTACTTATACTTTGTTGATTACTCCGGTTAAGAGCAAAAATAATCTAAAAATGTGTTGTAAGTTTTGTTAGTTGTTAAATAATATATTATTTGAAAAGTTAGTTGTTAAATTTTCTCATCATTCTCATATTCTCATTGATTAGGTAGAAAATGTATCGTTCCACACATCTACTTCCTTTGAATAAAATTGAAACGAAATATAGTATTGTATTGCGGAAGGTATATATTACACTTGAAACTGGTAAGTTAAACTTGAGAATGATTACATTCAACTTAAAGCAATTTTCGATCTAAGTTTGTCAAATAATTAAAAGATTTAATTTTTAACCTAAAAAGGAATTTTTTTAATGTGAATTATAGCGCATCATTCCATACTTATTGATATACAACTAATTGCATTTTCTAGACAACAAGCTGAAATAATAATCTGTTTGTACTCTAAATATTTATAATATAATCAGGGATCTTTAATCATTCATATTTATATTTAAGTGGATAGATGTTTTTATTTGAAATTTGGGGTGGACTATCATCTATATTTTTTCATCTACTAATGAAGATGAGAGAAGTATATTATGGAAATTGATTTTATAGTAATGGTTCAAAATTGGAAATAAATAATTATTAAAAAATGAATATAAAAAATAACAAATTACAAATACTAAAAACAAATTTGAAACTCCGTGACTATTATAATATTACCCACATGGAAAGTCACTGCATACCTAATGTAAACTTATGAGACATGTTTAACAACTAAAGGAAGGACAAGTCCTCCATGTGGAAAACAATGATACAGAGTAATCTTTCATCATTACGCCATTGGAAAACCAGGATCCGCAGTCATCTAAATCTATATCTACTCATGCACTTTATTTCAAATTACATAAATCGTCCATGAAAGACTATGAGGATTTAGATACTTTTTCTGCAATTTGAGCTTATCTTGATTGCCGATTCTCTCTATCTAACCGGTAAGAAGTAGAGTCAACAGTTAATTTTGCTTCTTACCTGTTGGATGGAGGAAATCTACAATCAAAATAAGGATGGCCCATGAAAATATGTCTTTTCTTTCATATTATCTTAATCGTGACTCTTGCATCGTCACCTTCCGCTAATCATCATATTTCAAGAACTGCTTCATATTTAGCTTGATTTTTAACAATCCAAAGAAAATAAATCATAAATCCTTAAATAGAGATATACCAACAACACTATTCTACTAGGTATGAATGAGATAATCCCTTCAAGTATTTGTAAAATTGAGACTGTTAAGAATTCCAACCAAGTTCAGGATACATGAAATAATATATTGAACTATCATCCTGCTCTTTAAAACCTCCCTTGTATTATTGTAACTGAAACCTCTTACCATATGGAAATGACAATAAAATCAAGATTACCATCCACATCATTGATTATATAAAGTAGACTCTTTTTAAAGTGGGACTTTTAAAAGTTATGGTCCTTATATGTTTGACTATATGTGTAGAGTAAGTTTTTAGTTGTGTGTCAAATATAATTAAAATGTAATAGAATATTATATGTTTACAAAACATTCTATGCCATGGTATTTGCAAAAGTGTATAAATATTCAAATTTAAATTATTATAAAAAAATCAAAATAATTTTATTTAAATGTAATATATGAATTTAGTTTTAAAGTAAGATCTAAAACCATTTTCAATTAGTTAAAAGTTTACTTTTTATTCATAAAGTAAATAGTAAAATAATAAATTTATTTTCTTTTATTTAATAATATATAAAAAGTTAAAAATAGATTCACATTTATTATTGATTAGTGGTAAAAATGCCCAAAAAAATGTCTCCAAGTCCCCGATTTTAGAGGGTAAAAGTTTTCAATAAGTTCTCAACCATCCAGAATGGTTCTGCTAGATTGAGAAAGTTCCCTACAAGTTCCCAAGTTCAGTTCTCTTGAACGTCATAGATTTTGGATTTGCTTGAGCCCATCAACAAGATTAACAGTATCTTGATTAAGATTTAAATAAGCTTCATTTAAAGGGTGGTTAAAAAATCTGTATCAATTTGTTTTTGTTTTTTCATATTAATTTATGTTTTTTCTATTAAATAGTATGTGTTTTGAACTTACTTTAACAATTTGACATGAATAATAGATATAAAATTATATAAGCTTTTGTTTAACACAAGCTATATTTAGAAAAGTAAAAGGTTGGTTGTGTCTACAAATGTTCACTTGCTATGCTAATTTATAGTTTATAGTTTATTAAATTAATATAATATTTACTTATGACTTTGCTAGTGTATTAAATTAATAGAATAAACAAAACAATGGTTTGGTTTTATATCATGGTATCCAGTTACCACTAGAGAACAGAAAAGGAATATAGATATATGAGAACTTTTAACGCTGATCTGCACTTTAATCCGGTGGAGTGTGAATCTAAGCCATGCAGCGTGATGAATAGAGGCCAGGAAATCTGTTAGATGCTGCGACTACAGTAATTTAGGGCCCAGTTGAAGCACATATGAAATCAGTTGGTCGGTTTCATAACCTAATCTGGAAGCCTTGCAAGAGAAGGATATGGAGAAATTTGAGTTTTCCCTTCATTGAAGAGCTCGTTTACGCGGAATGGCCAAATAGCCCGCCAGATTACCTCCGGCCCTCTACTTCAATGAAGTGTCGATGTTTAATGGCACCTGTCTTGAAGTTATTACATACACATCTAGTAAAAGGAGCAACCAGTCGATGGAAGGAGAGTCGGAAGAGTTTGGCAGCTCAGTTCGGATATCTGAAAGAATGGTTGCAGATTCAGATTTCAATAACAGAGAAGCCCCAGGAGTTCAGAGCTGGATCCGGCGACAGCGAATACCTTGCTGACGTCCTTTTTCGTCTTACAAATTGTGCTGGTTCTAAGTCCACCTCTAACATGGAAAAGACATATCGTTAATTGTGTGTATCTCGTACCTCTGCATGATCAAGGTACGAGATGTGAATTCTTGGTTGGACCAGATATAAACTTCATTCATTAGGAGGTTCTTTGATTTGTAGTGGAGCAGTTGGTACATTAGACTATTGAAAGATACTCATGAAGACATGATGAGACAAGTACTCGCTAAGGGGGTGTTGGAATTATTAGCTCATAATTGTATATATGTGTCATCCATGTGAATATTGGTCATTTGCTAAGTTTTAAGAGCTTGCTGTGACTTAGTTGGAGTTGAGAGATTCTCTCCAACTAGAGATTCTCATATTTAGTGAGTAGTTGAGATTCCTTCACTAGTTTGTTAGTGTGATTAAGATAGCATTTTTATCTTGAGGGAAATCTTGATGTATTGATATGTACTACTTGTTGATGTTAGTAGAATACTCCTAACAAGTTTGGTGTGTCAAGAAACATGTCTACTCCCCCATTTTCGATCAAACTTGACATCCCCCTTTTAAAATTGACTTGGGATCAACACCTATCCCACTCAAAGTTTAATAACTAGTTATGTGATATTAAAACATGCCAGCACCCCTCAACTCTATCACCTAAGTCTGGAACTTATATCTATGAACAAATGAATCATGGATATGTATGCTTGGGCGTTATTACAACAATATTCTCATTTACATGTTCTTTCTTCATGTTTTTCATATGTTGATTTTTGTATGGTCCTTTTGGTGCTCCACTTGATCCTCAATATCCCTTTACACATTGCTTACAACTCCAAAGAAAAACAAAAAATATGCCAAGGAAAAGATTTAATTATGTAGATATGATTGCAACCACCAACAACTTAGTAGAATAAATAATGCATCATACTTGGTATCTCCGTTCTAACAATTCCCTCTACAATGCGTATATCCTCAACCCTTTTCTTTGTTGCCCAAATGTCAAATTCTCATTTTATATGTAAAAGACACCACAATCTACATCCACCTTTAACTCTACCCTCTATAATTTTTCTTTCAACAATTCAATTTAATTCATCATTTTTGTCGAAACCAAGTGCATAAGAATTGTACCTCAAATGCGACCTACCAAACCCTTTGTCATTTTATTTTATTATGCTCCCTTTGACACTACCTGCTTGGCTTATCTCTTGATACCTGAGCACTTTTGCACCTACACAGGCCCAACTTCACACGGGACATAGTCAAGACTTATTTATTTTTAGAGAGAGCCAAAGGATAAAAAGATGTGGTTGGTTGGCCTTTGATATTCCTATTTTGTGTTCTTTTATTAGTGGAATGAATCGATACGGCCTAAACAAAGCATTGTTAATAATGGAAACTACACTAATGTGTTTATAGGAAGTTTTCATAACGGGCATAACCGACAATGGTTTTACTCATGTAACTTATTCCATGAAGTATATTGTGCATGGTTGAGATACATAATGTAGTAGTAGTTTGAGAGGCTTAGGCCCGTAATGTAATCTCTCACTGCTTCAGTAATGAGCTTCAATACCTTGCTTGCATGGATGTTTCCTCTTATGGGGTTTTACCACATTACACCGTTGTTTTAAATGGATTTTTCTTGTGTAATATGTCTTTGATTGTTTAACAAGTGGTATCAGATCTAGTGAGAGAGACATCAGAGAGAAGGTTGGGGATGAGAGCTTGGGGATGAGAGAAAGAAGAAGAGCACTCTATGAACGTGGAGAGAGTCGTTGTAGTTGAGCCACAATCATGAGCTCATGGATACCGTGTGTGTTTTGTGAGCCCGTGGAGACAGTGTGATCCGTGAGCCCATGGAGATCATGAAGACGTTGCCTAAAGACGCTACCATTACAGCCCGTGAAGAGGAAAATCATTGCTGCTAAGAGAATACCACCACTATTGGTTGTGGACCATGGATTGTTTCCTGTGCGTGGAGAGTTAGCCACTCCTATACGTGGAGATTCAAGGTGCTATCTACAGAAGCATGTGGTGAAGAGAGTCGACGCATGAGGAACGACTCACTGTTGCGTAGAGGATCGTTGGACCAGTAACGCATGGAGAAGAGATAGGCTAGCACTTGCTGCTGCCCGTGGAGCCTAACTATTGTTGTTGTCGGTGGAGACTGAATGTGGAAGAACCCATAGCCTGGACCGTGGAAGTTAAAGTGGTTGTGCAGTTGAAAGAACACGTGGAGAAGTCAGTTCTGTCTACAGAGAGGAGCATGTGGAGAAGAAATCCTACATTTTTTGTTGGACATGAAGAGGAAGTTGTTGTTGCAGCCTGGAAACCTATGCAAACCCTGACTTGCTTGTTGTTGGATGTGATCGTGTGTGAAGAGGATCATGAGGTAGATTATGTTGTCTGTGCGTTGAACCGCGTCTGTGCTCTAAGGAATCTGCAGAGAGGAGCCACACTACCATCGCTGGGTGAAGTGAGTTCATTTTTCGTTGTTGGACGAGAATAGAGCCAGAGTGTTGGTAAAAGCCTCCTGAGGTGGAGTCTTCCTACATTTTCTGTTCTGAAGTATAAATTTTTTTATTAAATTTCACGACAATGTCTAGTACCAAGTACGAAATTGAAAAATTAAATGGTAAAAATAATTTTGAACTATGGAAGTTAAAGATGTGGGATCTATTAGTACAATTGAGGTTACAGAAATCCTTAGACTGTTAAAAAAAGAGACCTCTAACTGTGACAAACGATGAATCGGAGGAATTAGATGCCAGAATGCTTAACACAATTTGATTATGTCTTGCGGATGATGTGTTGTTTAACATTGTTGGAGAAAATTCAGTAGCAAGCTTATCGAGCAAGTTAGAAAGTTTGTATATGACCAAATATTTGACAAAGAAAATTTACTTGAATTGACAGTTGTACGATATGAGAATGAAAGAAGGTATGAAGATAGCAAATCATTTGAATGATTTTAATACTCTTATTTTCCAGTTGAATAGTATGTATGTTAAAATTGATGATGAAGATAAAGCAGTCAGTCTTTTATGTACTTTACCTGAATCTTGGGGTCAAGTAGTTTCTTCCATTAGCCTTAGTACAACTGATACCTTAGAATTTGGAAATTTGGTTGGAGCATTATTGTCTAAGGAATTAAGGAAGAAATATAGTCTTGAAACCTCTTCTCCAGAATCTTTGGTTGTTAGAGGTCGATCCAAAGAGAAAGGATAAAAGTCAAGAGGTACTTCCAGTTCTAAATCAAAAGGGAAGAAAGAGCAAATTAAAATTTTGGTATTATAACAAGCACAACAGGATTTGAACCCAAAATCCGACGACAGAATCCGATGACATCTGACGTAAAGTACGTTTTTGTCGGTTTGCAATGACTAAAAGTACTATACCTTCCGATTTCTTTTAGAAAAGTTGAATTTTCAATGTCCTTAGCGTATTTTTTTTGACGACACATGTCATCGAATTTGTGACAACCTGGGAGTCGGATTTGCGACGGACTTGGAGGATGGGTCGTCGAATATCCGACCATAGTGTGTCGAATTTGCGACGACACTTGGAGGATGGGTCGTTGAATATGCGACAGACGTGTGCCGTATTTGCGATGACACTTGGAGGATGGTTGTCAGATATCCGACAATAGTGTGTTGAATTTGCGACAACACTTGGATGATGGGTCGTCGGATTTTCGACATCCTTGGGATATTTTTTGAAATAATATAAAGACATATTTCAAATAGTTTAAACCCATATTTCCAATGGTAACTAGGTTCCTATCGTCGGATATTCGATGACTGACAAATTATAAATATAAACATTTTTAAACACTCTGACATGTTTTCTATAGAAGTGACGGACAATTTGTGGAAATTATTTATTCATTGATGGACGGTTTGAGGAATTGTTTTATTCTCCAACCTGAGGTTGCGGGAATTTTTTTTTTCTTCAACAGACAGTTTGCGAGAATTTTTTTATTTTTCGACAAACCTCCGTTTGAGAAAATTGTGATGTGTGGAACTTGATTTGTTAATATTGTCGACAGTATTCATTCATGAAGTTTGTTACAAAACGTCAAATAGAAATATTCCTAATACAAACGAACACAATCGACAATCGTTTGCTAGACTATGGGATGTAGCGAAACAAAGGGGTGATGCAAATGCTATTGTCCATGTACTCAATGCAGGGGATTTAAGAGGAGAAGAATATTGATCTCAACATCCACAAGACATTGCAGGGAACATGGACACGCTGAGGGGGGGAATGAATATCATCCATTTGTAGGTTTAGCATTATAAAGTTTTTTATATTCTTTGTTTTGGTAAATGTATGTATTATTTTAATATTTCCTATATTAAATTATATCTATTGAAGTTTTCATGTATTTATAAAGGAAAGGCACCCTACTGCATATCGTCCAGAGGAAGTGCTTTCAGAACAAGTTCCAGATCAGGATCATGGAGCATCTATGTTTAATGGAGAATAAGTGAATGATCATATTGAACAAGATGATCATACTGATAACGTAGTTGAAGATGATGGTACAAACACATTGATCTATGATTCATTTAATGTTAGAATGGATGATGACGATGACTTTGATAATGTTCACAATATACCTCTTCTCGATAAGGCATATGAACCCCTTTATGAAGGCTCCAAAACAAATCTTCTCTCTGTTGTATTGTTGTTAATGAACTTGAAGGTTATGAATGGTCTTTCAAACATATCAATCACACAGATGCTAAGGTATGTAAAATAATCCATCACATATACACGATCGTGATAAAGTTTATCTATATTCCTCTAATAATTGTATTGTTAACTCATTATTAATCATCATACGGATGAAGTGTGTTTCATGTGTATTATTTATTTATTACATTAACTATATATATATTATGTAGCTTTATAGGTGAATTTTTGTTACCACCATAAAATATTTTACGTTGCACATATCGAGATTTATCTTCCATCATGAAAGAGATTGGAATGCATTATGAAACAATTCATGCATGCCTCGATGACCATATTATATATTATAATCAGCATGAATTTGCAACAAAATGTCTGGAATGTCATATAAGTAGATATCGAACAGATCGAGTAACAAAAAGGTGCCTCATTGTTATAGCAGATTTCACCACACTAGGTGAATCACACATTGTATGGCCTTCCCCTGTCCCGCTGCAGACTCATTAGCCCCTATGGACCATTTTTTGTATTTTGATGTATCCTTGACCATCCCTAAAAACATAAGAAAAATGATATACGCGGCCTTTTCCCCGATAACCGCGTACATACGCGGATATTCCCTATATAGTCGCGTACATCGGGATGTGTACATAATACAAAATCCTTTGGAGTGTTCCTTGACTTGGATCCGACTCATATGACTCCTGGCCTTCCATATGCCTTGAGATCGCACGGATTCGACCTTTCAGTATCCATTTGAAAATCTATATAAGGAACCCATTGAGACATTGAAAGCATAAGAGAGAATTGAGAGTATTGAAACTATAGTCCATTGTTTCCAGAACTTATGCTTGAGTCTGCATCCCTTTGTCCCTTGGAGCACTGTTATGTTCTTCCCAAGCTTGCCTTTTGCTAGTAAGCTTGCTATCGAAGTGATGGAGGATTGAGGTGGTGGAGGCCCAAGTGGGGGATTCAATTTCTCCGGTTCGCAGACGTGCCATCAGAGGTTGTCACTTGTAATCTCTGATTCATATTAATAGAAATATATTTTCCTGTCCAGTAATGTGTATTTGAATGAATATTGTATCCATTGGAATATGTCAAATGTTTTTACATTATTGATTATATATGCTAGAATATATCTAACACCATGAAATATATTATGCTTGTATTGTTTACTTATTGTTGAGGACGTGCTATAACAATTCAAGCTGAAGATTGGAAATCTCAACGGGGATCTACTTCAACCGTCCGGAATAAGGTACGAGGTTCGATCCTTTAGTGTTAGATGTTTTTATTTCCATTGCATATTGGGAAAGATTTGTTGATGTATATGTAACTTCGGAATGTATTCTTCTATGTATTTCATATATTGTAACCCGATGTTTATTCCGGGATGTTTCTATTATGTATTTGAGTC
>LPNX010650496.1:239873-251897 GCA_001517045.1 Pseudotsuga menziesii
GATTTCTAGAGTCTAGCTGTCTGTTGTGGTACCCCAAGCCATAGGAATTTCTCTCCGTAACACTCACAAGGTTCTTCGTTATATTCCCATCATTCCACGTTTGCAACCACTGTTCAAGTGCAATAACATAGCGCAATTTATGGATTACCATGCCAAGAATAGAATTCAAGATGATGTTATTCAAATGCATGCAGATGGTTCTGCTTTTAGAGATAAGGATGAAAAGTGGCCTCACTTTAAAGAAGAACCATGTAATCTTAGGATTTCTTTGGCAGCAGATGGTGTTAATCCATTTTCACAGATGAAATCCATTTACACGGTGTGGCCTATTTTTGTTATCAACAATAACATTCCTCCATGGTTGTCAATGATTATTCTAGGTATTTTGTGTCTACAACTATTTTATTTCTAATGTAGTTGTGGCATCTCATTTTTTGTATTATGTTTCCTAATTTAATTTGTATATTTTTTATTTTACTCTTGTGCATGGTTTATTTATCTTAATGGTTCTCATAATTATATATTTTATATGTACTTCAAATCAATCAGGTAAGTTCCAAGTCAAAGATATGAATGTATATATCGAACCTCTTATAGATGAGCTAATGAAGTTATGGAATGGAATCACTATGTATGACGTATCTAGACCAATACGGCAAAGGCAATTTAAATTTCATGCTATGGTTGTATGGAAAATACACGATGCCCCTGGTTTAACCCAATTTTGTGGTTTGTATTTTTAAGTTCCACTTTAATTGCATTTAATTATATGAAGTAGTTAATATAGTTTATATATAATTATAATTGACATAGATATTTCATATCTATATATTTTAGGTATTCAAACAAAGGGTAAATTTGCATGTCCAGTTTGTGGTCCTAAGATAAAATATCGATGCTCAAAAAGCTTAATAAATGAGGTGTTTGATGAGTATAGGCATTTCCTCACTAAGAATCACAGGTATAGAACAACTGAAAAAAATCTTTTCAATGGGAAGTAGGAAGCTGCATTAAAACCACAGAGAATGACACTTCACCTTTGGAATATGAAATACAATAGAAATCGCCAAGTTGATATGTATGGATCATCGTATATGAATTGTTATGTATTTTAATTTTTATTGTGAGTTGTTTACTGTAGTGGCCATATTTGATTTATGATGTAATTTATTTATAAACTAATATTCATGATGTCCATCGTGATCATGAAGGCATTAATGGGATTCCATGAGGAATGAAAAGTTATCCTATACAATTCAGCAGGTTGCCCTAATATGAGCACCTACAAATTGTTCATTTGTTTGATACAATGCATATTGGAAAGAATGTGACTGAAACATTATGGCGACTACTGGAGCTAAGGAGGGAGAAAGATAAAACTGTGAAATCTTGCAAAGACATTCAAGAAGGAAACCATGCAATGAAAGATGTCATCCATTTTCATAGCAACGGAGACCAAATTAATATAAACTCAATTCCATAGATTTTTACGGAGCAGAAAAGAAATGTTGTCAAAGAAGTAATGCAGAAAATCAAATTTCCCACTGGATTTTGTGCGAACTTGAAGAATATCATAACAAAAAAAGGTGATTTTGCGGGCGTCAAAACGCATGATTGGCACGTCTTTATCAAGGTAATTATTATTGTTATGTCCATATAATTTTGTTTTTTTTCATTTTATTGCTTTTTTTTTCTTGTTTGTATACTATTTGTTTAAACAATGACATGGTTTGTATATTGATATAGTATGTTCTACCTCTCTCTCTCCTAGACAACTTTGACAACAATTTCAAACAAGTTATATATAATCTTGGTAAATAAATGAGGTAACTAGTGATTAGTTGCTTGTGCTTAGTGTTTCTTTAATTCTTCATATAATTTATATTTGTTTTTTGTGCACTATTTCATGATATGTAATTTAATGTTTTTTTTTTAAATATCGTTATTCACTAGTGCAAAATGAGAGATTAGTGACCAGGAGACCAAAAATTTTGGTCACCACAATTTTTTTCAAGGGATAAACGACCAAAATTGATAAATTTAAGCGGACTAACTAAAAAAGACCAAGATAAATGACCAATTTTGGTCACGGGGTATCTAGAAAAAAATGACCACATAACAATTGGTCATTTATTTGGTCATTTTTAGTTGTGGATCAGTTCGGCAATGAAAAATTACAATTTTGACAATGCTGTATATTTTACTAAATTCTAAGACTACAAATGGATTCATAGACACCCTGGAACTTAGTAAATTGCAGAGCCTCATGTGTTACAACTCCATTGTTAACACCAAATTAACTATGACAATGTCCTAGGGGTAAATTAACTATGACAATGTCCTAGCGGTGAGCTATAATTACTTATATATTTGAAAATAACTATACAAATATACCTATATACATTTGTTTTTAAATATTTTATTTATAAATAATATTAATTATTAAACTATTTACATTATAAATTAAAAAAAATGTTACTAAGTATTTTTTATTATATACTAATAATACATATAAAATTTTAGAAAAATATACTAAGTTATTTTTTATTATATACTATTAATACATATAAAAAAATTAAGTTAAACAAATATAAATATGATAAGTAATTTTTTATTATATACTATTAATATATATATATAAATTAAGTAAAACAAACACAAATATGATAGAATTCAAGTTAAACAAATATAAATTTCATTCTGTTAGTGTAGTTTCACAATTTGGGTTTTGGCACCAACGTGAAGTGGTGGGTGCCAATGTAGAACAATCTTACATTTCACTCAAGCTAAAGCCCAAGGTGACCCTATTGAAGGCTTCAATGGCACAAGGTGTGTTTCAATCTATGGCCATTTTTCCCTGTGTTCTTCCTTCCGCACGGCATTTTGGTGATTACCAGGACGCTACTGCAATGCAATGAAATATTCATCTCAGATCTTCAGGATGAAGTCCAATTCAAGGGTTTCTGCAATGGAAATCATGGTATATTTTAGGGGTTCTTTCCCTTTTGTTCAGCTGAAATCCGACATTCAGAGATTCGATCCGACTACCATTTCATCATTCCCTTCGAGGAATTCGGGTTCACACACAAAGGACTCCTAGAAATCTATGTGAAGGATTCCTCGTACAAGGCCATCAAGGAGAATGATATCGATCTGGAGTCCACGGGGTTCTTCCTGAGCACTAGAGATGTCTGGCTTCACATCTTGCAAGATCTGGAACATGGAGAAATTCGCTGTGTACTCGAGAGTAAGCTCATCACACCCCCCCTTACATTTAAGGATTTGGAGAATTCATTTCCCTTCAACAAAACTTCGAAAGAGCTCGAAGCAAACCAGTTTACTCTAGTCTTTGCTAATTGTATCTGTGACATCATGGTTTCAATGGATGTAACTACAGTTATTTATAATCTTGAGGGGGGCGGTGATGGCACCAGGCATTATCTTTCGGCCGGTGAAACCCTTTTGTTGAATCTTTTTTTCACTGTCTTTGATATCTGTTGCGGTGGTTGGGGTTTGGATCTACGTGGTTATGAAAAACTGCCTTACGACCTACCGAACCCATGTATTCATGGCCGCCCTCGTCTATTTGAAAGCTCTAAATCTACTCTGCGAGGAAGAGGACAAATCTTTCATTAAGAGAACCGAAAAAACCCATGGATGGGATGATTTGTTTTATATTTTTAGTTTTCTGAAGGGAATTATGCTTTTTACCCTGATTGTCTTGATTGGCACTGGCTGGTCCTTCTTTAAACCCTACCTGCAAGGTAAGGAGAAGAAATTTCTCATTGTTTTCATTCCCTTGCAAGTCTTAGACAATATTGTTACTGTGGTGATCGATGAGACTGGGCTGTATGCCAAGGATTGGCTTGCCTGGAACCAAGTGTTTCTCCTAGTTTACATGATCTGTTGTTGTGTTGTCTTGTTCCCCATTGTCTTGTTTCTCCAGAGCTGCTTGGATCAGTTGAATTTTTGTGAAGGAGATGCACAGAACATGCAGTTGAAGTTGAAACTCCTTTCTATAGTAGTTAAATATATGATGCATTGACCAAATTTCAGTACAGTGTTTTGTGAAGCTGTGAAGAATACTCATACAGGTGAAAGCATCCTTGGGGATTTTTCAAAGACCTTGCATTTGTCATTACCTGAGCAGATTGGATTGGGACTGGCCTTGGCAGACTCAGATGATACAAATCAAAGCCAAGAAGGTGGGTATAGTTGTGTCTGTTTATTATGAACATCTCACTATTCATTCTTGGAAACAGGGGTTTGTGAAATACATATTTGGCTTGTTTGTTTCTTTATTCACAGCTTAAAAATTTTCCCTTTATGAGGATGGAACGACTTACCACAGGTATTTTTGTCTTTAGGTCAAAACTTCTGTGAGTCTAAAATAATGGAACTGTACCATAACCCAATAGCCAGTATTTCTGAAGATCTCATTGAGCAGATTTCATTATTCCTTCATCAGAGTGAAGGATTATCAAAGCATGTGCCCACTTTCCTCGAGGCATTGTCTTTGTTGCAACCCAAAGCCCAAACGTCACTGTTACCGACTCCATTATTTACAAATGAAGTGAATGTTGTTAATTCCTTAAGGTATGCACATTCTTTAAATAGTTTTTTCATCTAGTGCTGTGTTAATAGTTACGACTTAACAATTTATAGCAAGGTAGGATCATGGCCTTGACGGGAGCAAAGGTATATCTTTTGCTTTTGTCAGCATTGTGTGCATGTTTCTTCATTTCCATGCCAATTTTGTGTTGCAGGAGTTTTGAATCTCTCTCTACAAGCAATGGTCTAGTCTCTAATGATATTTTGACCCAGTTAGAAGAGGCAACTGATGTTGCAAACATAATGGAGGAGCTTGGATATGGATGTACAATTGATGTTTCACACTGCAAAGATATTTTGTCATTTTTTTCTCCACTGAAGGAGGAGACTGTGTCCAAGATAATTAGCATGGTTGTGCGCACTCATACAAGCGTTGAGGATGCCCACAGCACACATTCAACATTTTACACTTCAATGTTTAATAGTTCCATAACTGACTCGTCATGGTTATCATCTTGGAATATTGATGTTCTATTGGATTCTATCAAACAACTGGTGAGTGTTCTACCATTCACCTCATCTCAATCATTGTATTCAGTTAACTGTATCTGTTGAAATCTGAAGTTACTTTTAGTGAGAAATTTTCAACAGTGGTGGTTACTTTGCAAGCTCCAGAAATCAACTGGGTTTCTGTGATGGAGTCTCTAGATCAGAAAGACTTTTATTTGCCAGATCAGAAAGCCTTCTCTATTTTGATGTCAATTTATGGAAAAACTTGCAAGGTAGACATGTTGATTTATGGAAAAACTTGCCAGGTAGACATGTAGAGTTATAATGCAGTTGCTGCTATCTTTGGGCTATTGACATGATGGATTTGTGTGTTCTGACATTTTGTTTTATAGGGAAATTAGTTTTATCTTGCCACAAATGGCTGCAATAAATCATTTGTTTGTATTATTTATATGTAGGATCCTTTTCCCATTCAAACAGTCTGTGGGAGTGTCTGGAACAATGATGAAGGCCAACTGTCCTTCTTGAGATTTGTTGTATCTGCCTCTCCTAAAGTTTTTACATTTGCACATTCAAGGAGGCTGCAGGTGATGATGTCACTTAACAGTTCATCTTTTTTTGTTTTTGTTTTTGTTTTTTTTCTGGAGAAATATAGTCCCTCACTGGCCTAGTGAGGAGGCTGGTGCCTTGCTAGACACCAGTGGATTCCCCCCCTCTTCCCTAGTTTTCTGGATCGAGGATGCTAGTAACAAGCAGCCAAAATACCAGATGGTAACCCAAGGGATTCATGGGGCTTCATCCTGAGGCCTCTGTGAACTTTGCACAAGAGCGTCTACCAATAGAGCTAACCATTGGGCGATTAGTTTGCCCCTCTTTATTATTATTATATCTCTGCATGTCTTTATCTAACCAAAAGATTCCTCATTTTGCAGGCACCCCTTGAAGGTCCACATGGGAGTTTACTTACATGTGGTTCTGCTAACCATGCATGACTGTCTGTTGATCTGGTAGAGGGATTGTGCCATATGGCATAGATTGGGCATGTGAGTGATGTGCATGCATTGCTTGAGTTTCCTATTAAGCACTGTCCAGAGATATTGTTAATTGTCGTTGCCCAAGTTAAGGTAAAATGCAAGGTATTAATGCTCTTTTTTCCTCTTGAAGTTGTTTTATGTTTGTTGAGCACATTATTGCTTTATGGTGACTAAAAGGAATGTAACACTGTTCTCCAAACTGCATTCAATCAGCTGCAGCATGAAATATTCGTTGCCCTTTTCCCATCATATCTTGTTGGTACCAATCCTAATTGTACCATTCTCCTACATCATCTATGGCTTGTTGATCCTGATATAGTTATCTGGGGTATGATGCATCTCCATGCTAAGGATCCTAGCTGCATATCAAAGATTTTAGATGCATGCCAAGAGATAAAGGTAAGTGCTTGCAGTTAAACTCAATATAGCAGATAGATATAAGATCTGTATTTGTCATAGATAGTGTCCAACTTGTATCTCTTTGATCTTTATTTAGAAACTATTTTTATTTCTTATAAATAGTTTGGATCCTATTCATTTCTTAGGTAGAATCTACAATTTAAAATCTCAATTCAAAAAATTTGTGATATTGTGAAACTAACAGAAGTTAAAAGTCAAAATGAACCGTGTTGTGTACCATTTTCTTTCTAGCAATTCAAGTCAATATTGTAAGACTTATAACACTTTATAACACTTATATAACACTTATATAACACTTTATAACACTTATAACACTTATATTCACATTTATAACACTTTGTACCACATGATATACCCATGATTCTAAATAGCCAGTTCCTGTGGGAAGCTGAAAAGTTCCTCCTTGTGTAATCTGTATTAACTTATTTCTTATATTGAACATCAACCAGGATGGGAAGGTTGTAGAGTGGAGAATCATGTGCCGAAGAATCAACATCAGTCTTGAAATTAGCAAAGACCAGCAAACCAATTGTGTGATGTTAAGTTCCACTGGAGGACAACTTACATTGTTGAGGGTAAAAAAAATATTCTCTGCCATTTTGATTTTTTCAAATGCATTTGAAGAATGAAAAGCCATGAGAACAACTTCCAAATGAAATAGGGATGGAAGACTTGCACAAACTTCTTGGATATTTAAGCACCCTGAATATGTAGCTTTCACTTTCTCAACAATAAAACCAGTGTAGCCTTTGCATATTTTGAGTCTTAAGGAGTCATCTCCCAAACTGGACCCTGTGGATGTCCTTATAATAAGAATGCGAGCTACAAGAACAAGAGCATCATGAGTATAAGCAAACCTCCCATCCTCTACCTTTAGAACTTGATTTACTAGGTGTTCTTCAAGTTCGATGGAAGAATGCCAATCTTCACTAACATGTTCTTCATTAAGTTGGTGACAGGCTTCTTTGTAAATAGAAGAATTCCAATTTGGAGAAAAAATGCACTCTTTAATAAAACTAAGCACTTCAACAGCTCCTTGTAAAGGAATATTACTGGAGTCAGAAACACTGTCATTTGCAGAGCAGGGTTGTTCATGTCCATCAGAGATGACTACTTTCCTGCTAGCCTCTGAAAACAGATCTCCAAAGAGAGCATCATCTTCATGCCCGCTTGCAGATTCTGCATCATTTACTCCCAGCCCATCCTTGCTAGCAGTTGGCCATGACTTTTCCCCCCTGGGCCTTGTTTTTAAACCTTGTGCATGCAGAAAACTTGCGATAGCTATTATATCCTCTAGCCAGTGACCTGCGTGTGGAAATATAACATTTAGTTGATTCTCCTTGCTGCGCTCAACAATTAAGGCAAAATGCTCTGAGCAAAGGTTACAGGACAAAGCAATAGAAGTTAAGTCTACAACCCCATCTCCTTCATGACCTCATTGAAGCCATGCTGGCCCTAAATCTATAAAATGCTATGTCGTGCAATTTAGATCATGTGACAGATATTATTCCCACAATCCTAGAGATAAAGAAGCACAACACAGGCCATGTGTATAATAAATTCCAAGTTAAACATGTATAAGAAAACTGCCAAGTTAAGAGATCGGTTCTCATGAGTACACATCAATTGAATGTCATCAACATCCCAACACAGCCTGATGATAGATTCCATATCCTGTGAACTGACATGAGTGGCCAAAACCTCCTTCGGAATTTCTTCATCTGTATTAGCTGTCAGCATGGAAGTTGTATCAATGTCATCATCATTGACTGACCTATCAAGTTGCACAGTACAACTTGAAATACCAAAATCTTGATTCTTTAATTCCAATTCCCTTGATATAGTTGTTGCTTCCTGTATCTTTCCTTCATGGTAAATCCTTTTGATGAAATCAACAAATGAGATATCAAGCTCTGGCCCAACAAACAAATTATCAGTTCCCACAAAATTCAATCTTCTAAAATATTCAGAGTATAATCTACTGTCACTCAAATGAGAGAAATAGGTAACAATACATGGGCATGAAGTTATAAAGTTCTGCATGTCCAGGCCCCAGGGACCAACATGTACAGAAGTCAGTGACTTTTGAATAGTGTGGTCTTGACATGGGATTGGTCATTTCATTGTACCATAATCTACTAACAGAATTTATAGGAAATAGTACCCATGCCAACATTGCACATTTGTTGTCTTCCTCTGTAATATTTGGATGGAAATTGCTTTTACATTTCCAACAGAAGGTATGATATGGTTATGTACCCTTCCATTCCATCTTACATCCAGCAAACAATGTACCCTTGTTGTTTGTAGGCCTGTCAAAAGATAATAGTCCTCATAAAATTTCCATGAGGATTCAATAAGGTAGCTCTATCCATGACAACGGAAAATAAATTTGAAGCAATGGAAATGTGCTATCCATTGCCCTATTAGCTCAGCTGCCTTCCACCTTACTACATAGGATAGGAACAGGGGAGTTTCTCAACAACTCTATATCACATTAGTACTAAATTTTCTACAAATTATTAGCAATTCCATTTTGTTCTAATGCCTGTATATAATTGTTTTGATTTTGATCCAGTGAGAGTTGAGAGCCAAGAATCAAGGGCTACATTTATTGTGACCATTTTGGTATTTTAGCTATCTGTCCAAATTATCAGAAACAAGAAACAAGAATCAAGTTTTTGGAAATGGTTACGGCAAGAGTCTAGTTAAGGACAGGAAAGTTGGGTTAGAATTATTAGGAATCACAAGAAAGGGGGGAAACGCTAGGAAATTATTTCCAAAAATGGGAAGAAAAATTCAAGTAAAATCTATTACCTCATTTGAACTCAAAATTCAATATTCATAATTCATATATATATATATATATATATATATAAAATAAGGAACCAAAATCATAATGTCAAAATGCTAAATTGTAACGATGTAGCTCAATCATCAATTGCATGATTGCTCTCATGTGTCAATATCGAGATCATCATCATCATCTAGTAACAAAGACTTGTGCTTCAACCTCATCCTCGAGTAGTTGTGCATTCTCTACATCAGCGTTCATATGAACCACTAAAACCCTACAAATAAGTTGGTCTTTTCCACTCTATTATTTGTAGGTTCTGTATGAAAAGGAAATATTATGTCTTCTTTTCAACTAGCCTATTTCTCTCTCTTCACTAGTGAATTAAGAAATTTGTATTCCAATCTCTCCCATGCAGAGGAGATGACAACCTGGTATGGCAGTCAAATCACCAAATGCTAAATCTCTGAAGCTCAAACTCCATGCATCATCCACCAACCAGTTGTGTCTAATTTAAACAATATTGCTGCATACTCTTGTGCCAAGGTTGACCTGAATTCAATCCTCAACAAAGCAAAGAAAGGAAACTGTGTGACTTCTAGCAAGACTAGAATCCTTTGGAGAATATATTTTTGACAAAGCTTCAATGAATCCTTCCTTTAGCTCTACATCATATAAAGTTCTGACCCTACCAGAACTGTCTTCATATCATTTATAATTTCAACCATACACTCCATATGCAAAGGAGATTTAAGTTTACACCATCTCCTGTGAAGAATAGCAATGACCTTTTCATAAAGTTCTCCACATGGATCTTTAGGGCCCTTCATTGCATTTCTAATTCTCTCTATCATGTTGCACATTGTTTCATGAGACTCCTCTAAAGTAGGGGAATCTCTGTATAAATATCTAATGGCCTTCAATACAGGTTGAGTGAAGGCCATCATATGTTCTAGGTGCTCCCATTATTTCCTGTCTACTGCATTTTCTTGGATTATTTCATACTCTTTTTGTTGGGATACACTCCATCTCTCCCAAACATTGTAAATAGCCTTCCTTAAACGGAAACAAATCCAGATACAGATCCACCAGACTTTTTTTTCAAATTTTGGAAATGTTATATCTATAAAATGACACAAAATCATATGTCTCTGTAAAGGAAACTATGAAACAAGAATTGTAGATTGATCTCAAGCTGACAGATATTTTTCCATTAGACTAGGAGGGGAGGGGTTGTTTTACAACTTATTTCTTAGTAAAAAATCACCCTTTTGCAGAAAATGATGTGAAAAAAATGGATCCAACATTTTGGAGCCGTTTCAGGACCATTTCTTGCAGCGAATCCAGGCCAGATCAGAATTCTGACAAGATTCATATCTGATCCTGGGATCTGCAGATACTGGCTACAGGACAATTAGGTCTAGTAAAATAGTAAATACTTATATAGCTTCTTTACACAGAATCATGTGTTCAATTAAAATTTAAAACAAAATAAAAAACATATTGGTTTTACTTTTACCAACTCCGACTATGGATGTGACAGTCTGGCAAGAGATATATGGTTATTACAAATATATTAGCACAGACCTAGCCTGCATAATTCTCTAAAAAATCCATAATTCTCTCAAAAATCCAATCAATCCTCCCTATACCTGTAGACTTTCAATGAATAGTTAAATAATTCAATGCATGAATTCACACAAGATACAAAAACAAATGTTGAAAATGATCCTGTGCCATCAACCCTGTAGAATGACAAACATGTGCTACACGTTTAACCATCTGAACTAAATGTAGGGTTCTTCCTCAACATCTATAAGGATCTCATATCAGAAAGTTGTGTCTTTATATTTTCTAAAGCAATCAATTTCATTCAAGGACCCTTGGGCCTTAGGAGAGGTCACAAATGTGTTTAACAAGGTGTGGTGGCTCATATATGTTGAACCACATATTATGATTGAAAAATCATATTCAACCTAATCCTCTTTATGCCTTTGCATTTTTCATTCCATTTTACTCAAACCCCTATCAATGAAGGCGGTTTTAGTTTATCATGCCCACATGACTTGAAGCCTTGTGGAGATTCAATTATTGTTTTTACCAGTGTTATGAGGGAGCAAAATCTGGGAGCAGTCCTGAAAATAGTCTCGGTAGCAAAGCAGTCCTGTGAGCAGTCTAGAAATGCATGGCAGAGTGCTCCAGAGCACAGGAGCGTGTCTGTGCAGGTTGGAAGTGCACTTCAGACAGAAATCCCGTGGCCATCCTGAACATAATCCCAATGGAAGAAGGAACCCCAGGAGTACTCCCTAGTAACTAACATTTTTACCTTTTTATCATAATAGGATGGCTATAAAAAATAAATGTAATTCCATTTGCCTTTAAAACACGGTAGTTGCACCTTCTATTTGTTCACACTTAGGGTTAGAATTTGTATCCATCACAGAATGGGGACTTGTAAATAAATAAAATATCTTACAAATGCTTTTGTCATGCTTTTATTTCCTCAACCCCATTTGAATCAATCTTCTTTTCATCTTTGCATGCCACCTTAATATTTCCCAATACTTGTCCATGGGAATCCTCTCTCAACCTCTAACTCTAAACCCATTTCCACTTAGTAAATGGGATCTCATTCTTATGTAGTTGCTTTCAAACCCTTGTTGCAAAATTGCACAAAATAAGTGGTCGCTTCCTTTAATTTTTGTTCTTTTGCTA
>LPNX010650497.1:10278-144541 GCA_001517045.1 Pseudotsuga menziesii
AATGTTGATGATGATGATGATGATGATGATGGTGATGAAGGTGATGATGACGATGAGGATGAGGATGATGATAATGATGATGGCGATGGTGATGATGATGATGATGAGGAAGGTGATGATGATGATGATGTGGAAGATGAATATGAAGGTAATGAAGATGATGATCATGTTGATGATGATGATGATGATGATGATGATGATGATGATGATGATGAAAATGGTGATGATGATGAAGATGATGAGGAAGGTGATGATGATGATGATGATGGCAATGGTGATGATGATGAAGGTGATGAGGAAGGTGATGATGATGATGATGACGAAAATGGTGATGATGATGAAGATGATGAGGAAGGTGATGAGGAAGGTGATGATGATGATGACGACGATGGTGATGATGATGTTCATGAACTTGAAGATGATGATCATGTTAATGATGATGATGATGATGAATTTGAAGATGATGAAGATGATCATGAATGTTATTTTTGGTTTTACAAAATGTGCACACAATTTGTCTCCACATAACACGCACGCGATATGGTTCTATATACCGCGCACGCGTTTTGGCTAGTTAAATCGCGCTCGCGTATTGTTTAAATTCAAAAATTTATTCCCTCCAAATGATAAGGTCGAGCCTCCACCCATGCTTTCATGGAATTCCTATGCCTATGTGTCTACTTTCTACTTTGCTTCGGATTCAACATGCCTGTGCCTTGGAGTATGATCAACATGGCTAATTCAACATTATATCCAAATTTTCAATATGCTCGTGTTTAGCGGTTCGTCTGATTATGCTGCACACCTCAATTTTTTATGAGATTTTAGAAACAGATATGGTTTTTTTTGTAGATTCTAAATATGTAAATTTTAACAAGAATACATAATTTTTTCTATTTTTTTCTTATTTACCTTTTGTCATCACTCCTCAACTCAAAAAACACACTGGTAGTGTTTCATCCATATCTCTTTCGTTTCTCAACCATTTAAAAAAAAGGTTGTATGGTGCACTAAAGAACACCAATCTCTACATGTTATAAAAAACCCATTTCCAAATAATTGCATTAAGACATTCAAACGCTGCACCCACAAATGATGTACCGTTTTCGAGGTTTGATCTCTTAGACAATTAAAAAAAAAATTAAAAAAATTATTTTTATTATTGGAAAAATAGTCGTGCACTAGTCCTATATGTTCTCTATATGTATACCGGTTTTCATAAGTTTATTCCATCATTTAGACACTTAGACGATGCACTCACAAAAACATATACCTTATAATTTGTCACAAAAATAAAAAGTGCCCGTTAAAATTTATCTAACTCTAGATAGTTAACACCATTTTCAATAGAAAAAAAATATATATTTGGAAAGGTCATTTAATTTCCTACATTTCTTGTTTTTTACTGATCGCAAGATTCATTGTGTAAGTGTCTTAAAATATCCATGCAAGTTGATGGATGTCTGTTTTTTCAGTTTTGTATTGCATCTAACGTGCCAAAAGAGACCCTCAACTTCTTGCACACACCCTTATCTTTTAATTTTGAAAAATTAAACCTATAATATAGAATAATATAAAAAATTAAATGTTGAAAATATGAATTAATAAAATAAAAGTGAAAACAAAGTCGATCTAACCTAGTATTTACTTGGAACCATTGTTTGATGCAGCTTTCAATTGCTTGATAATCACCCAAGATCCTTTTTTTCATCCTCTTCAATCTCCAGTTCGAACATGTGTTCTTTTTATGATATGCATAATTCTTCAAATGTCGATTCTTCTTTGTTTGTGTTAGGAGGAGTAATTACATTTTTGACTGCTATCAAGATCCCCTCTTCTTGAGAAGAGAAGATCCCAACTTTTGCAAGGATCTGAGTGAGCTGCTCTAGGCTTATACTCATCCTAAAATAATTTTATTGGAATCAAATCAAGTACTAGAAAAAAAACAAGTACACGACAAACACAAAACAGTAGCACAAAATGAGTACAAAAATGTAAAATAAAGAAGGTGCACACAAATCTGTACAAAACCAAGAATGAACAGATACAAAGTTAGAAGCAAGTTAGTATGAGATAAAGGCGCCAAAAAATGAAAGCAATCCAAACTTTACACTACAAAAACTGTAAAATAAAACTTGCATAAAAACAAACTCGCATTTGCAGAAAATGAAAGAACACACTTGCGTCTGGCTGTTACACCACTAAAGTGGATGCGTCTGGCTGTTACACAACAGAAATCCTAGAAATTCCGTAGTGAAGTTGTTCTTGCATCTTATTGTTTCCCCTCCCCTTTTATATCTAATAAAAATGAACTATCTACCTCTCTAAACTTTGATCCCTTTTAGCACCTCCCCGATAACGACGCCAAAATGTTGGGTAAAAGCATTAATCAAATTATAATAGATATATCCAACGATTTAATTGTCAACGCAGAGAGAGCATAAACTTGTGAGGTACATACAAAGTATATGCAGGGGCAGAGTGTCGTTGAACTTAATCTATAACTGAAATTGAAAATACATGACTGAAATTGAATTAAACTTACAAAATGAGGAAATGACATGAAATAAACTGGTATAAAGAAATCGACATTAGCTTGTGAGCTCACATAAAATCAATACTAAAAATGAATAAGAAAGAAATAGCTGAAATTCTATACTAACAACTCATAAGAAATAAATTGTTGGAAATCTATATTAACATAAGACAATCAAAGGAGGTACAATAAGCATCATCTCCATTACATAACACTCAACAACTATTCTATGACTAACTCTGATCTATTCTCTACTTCCAAACAACGACAGAGGCCTCTAACGAAAATGAGGAGAGAGGCCTCCTATTTATACATAAATTCAAGATAACTGATCATTATTATAGATCCAGTATTATCTCAACTTATCCCTCAAAATCCTTAACAAATCTACAACTCATCCCTCAAAATTCTCCAACAAATATTGGATGAGATATTCTCTCCACACCTCGATGATCTTCTCCTCGAAGTTAGCTCACATCTAGAAGATGAAATTCGAATCTGAGGCTAGGTGGTCACTTTTGAGCTTGTTAAAGTCTTCAAATACACCTGTAAGCATCACCAAACTTATCCAACTTTAAAGTATAATGAAAATATGTTGTTTTTCTCAATAATTAATCACAAATTCACTCAAAATACTCAAAAATAAATGATTTGGAAAATGATAGTATAAACCCATATTTACTATGAAAGTGGTGAGTATTAATGGTTTTATGGAAGAATACGATAGGAATAAGGTGACAAAAGGTATGTGAAAGACGGATAAAATGTGGTCTTTTTGCGGCTCATCAATACGATTTTGAAAAATGTTCCCAACCAGTATGTGGGAATCTCAGTCATCTCTGCATTTCCAAAACACACCTATAGGATGCAATGAAACTCAATTATGTTTCTTGGTTTGGTTTTTATGCTCCCAATTGAAGTTTTCCTAGTGTCTCTTAATGGACTTGGAAAGCGAGATGAAAATCAATATAAATAAAAAAATCATGGATTTGATGAAAAAATGTTTAGTTCCTTTGGATTTGTGACATCCAAGTACCGCCAGGGGCACCCCTGTATGGTGGCATCATGGATCGAACGTTGTATATTTTTGCGGTTTTCTAAACTAGGGTTTTCCTCGGTGACGTACTATGCAATTTCTGCACAATAGGGAAATATTTTCAAATTTTTTTTGAGCAAGAAAATGGGAACCGCAATTATATCTCCCTTCCCAAACACATTTGTAGGAGAAAACAAAAAATCAATTTCATTGTTGAGTTTGTTTTTTATGTGACTAGTTGAAATTTTCTTGGTGTCCCTCAATGGCCTTGAAAAACAAGATGAAACTCACCATAACTTGAAAAATGAGGCTCTAATGGACAAACCGTCATTTCCTTTAGATTTGTGAAATATAATGTTCACTAGAGAGATCCATAATCGATGGTTTCATGGACCGAAAGTTATATATTTTGATGGTTTTTTAAACTAGGGTTTTGCTCACTAACATGCAGTGCAATTTCTGCATGATAGGATAATATTTTGAAATTTTTTCCAAGGGAGTGCATGGGCATCACAGTCATATTGCTCTTTCCAAAACACACTTGCAGGTGGAAACATAACTTAATTCTATTTTTCAGTTCAGTTTTGATTCCCTCGTTTGAAATGTGTCTCGTGTCCCTTAATGACCTTGGGAAGTAAGATGAAAATTGTTATAACTCAAAAATCATATCTTTGATGGAAAAATATCAGTTCTGTTGTCTTCATGGCATTTGAGTACCACTAGGGGGAGCCCCTCTCCAGTGGATTCATGGACCAAAAGCTGTTTCTTTTCATGGTTTTCTAAACTAGGGTTTTGTTAAGTGACGTGCAATGCAATTTCTATACGATAGGATAAGAATTTGAAAAATGTGCCGAACAAGTTTGTGTTCATTGCAGTCGTCTCTCCCTTACCCAAAGAAACTTGTAGGACACAATAGAACTGAATTCTGTTGCTCAACTTGGTTTTTATGCTCCCAGTTGAAATTTGTCGCGTCTCTGAATGACATTGGTAAGAAAGATGAAACTCACCATAAATTGGAAATTAAGGCTCCGATGGACAAATAGTGAGTTTTGTTGGATTTGTGACATATGATTAGAACTAGAGACACCCTTATTTAGTGGCTCCATGGACCCAACATTGTATATTTCGACGATTTTCTAAACTACAATTTTGCTCAGTGATGTGTAGTGAAATTTTTGCACAATAGACAAAGATTTTGGAAAATGTGTTGAGAAAGGCAATGGGCATAGCAGTGATATCTCCCTTTCCCAAACACATATGCATGAGGTAACAAAAATCATTTTTGTCGCTTGGTTTGGTTTTTATGCCCCAGTTGAAACTTGCCTAGTGTCTCTGAAAGGCCTTGAGAAGCGAGATTAAAATCACCCTAACTCGAAAAATGAAGCTATGATGGACAAACGATTAGTCCCATTGGATTTTTGATATCTGAGTATTGCTTGGGACACCCCTCTATGATGGTTTCATGGACCGAGTGATGTCTACTTTGACAGTTTTCTAACCTAGGGTTTTGATAATTGATGTTTAGTGCAATTTTTGCATGATAGGCTATGATTTTGAAAAATGTGCCCAATGAGTGCATGGGCATCTCAGTCATATCTCACTTTCCAAAAAACACTTCTAAGAGACAACGAAACTCAATTTCGTTGCTCGGTTTGGATTTTATGCTCCTGGTTAAAATTTGCTTGGGTCCCTAAATGGCATTGGGAAGTGAGAAGGAACTTACCATAACTTCAAAATCAGGGCTCTTATAGAAAAAATGTCAGTTCCATTGGTTTTGTGACATCTAAGTACCACTAGGGACACCCATGTTGGGTGACTTCATGGACCGAACGTTGTCAATTTTGATAATTTTCTAAACTAGGATTTTTCTAGGTCTGATGGAGTGGAATTTCTGCACAATAAGGCAATATTTTGAAAAATGTGCAAAGTGAGTGCATGGCAATAGAATGAGTCTTTCCCTTTCCCAAACACACTTGCAATAGGTAACGAAATTCAATTTCATTGCTCGGTTTTGTTTTTATGTCCCTAGTTGAAATTTGATTGGTGTGCCTAAATGGCCTTGGATTGTTTAAAGTAGGCCTTTACCCTATGTTGGACTGGTTGTATAGACCTCTTCCCGTGTTGGGATATTTTGAGTGGGTTGATCATTTTACGGACTGTTACCTTACTATTTTTTGTCTACTTCTATCTTAGGGTTTCCACAGTAACACCCCAGTTTTTTACCCCATTTGCATTTAAATAATATGATGTAAATAATCATGGTGTGGAGCTCAAAGCAAAATCCCCTCCATCGATTTAGTGCTTTGTTTCGGCGATTAATATCTAGGCCGATGGTGTTTTTATGCTAGCTGAACGTTATAAGTTTGTACATCATGTTAAATTTGCAATTTTTAATTAAAATACTAAATGCAGCTATGGCAATGCAACAAAATGAGATGCAAGCATGATTTTTCCTAAGGATAAGGGGGGAATGGAAGAGTGGGAAGAAATTCTAAATAGGCATAGCACCCATTTCTGAAAAACATTTATTAATTTTCTTGGGAAATAAAACACCAAAAACGCATGCCTTTCCCTCATGCAATCGTGTTTCACCTTCCCCTCACGGTTTGTACTGTGTGAAACATTTTTGGAGGGGGAATTATGACATTCCCGGAGTGAGCAAAACCACTTCGAGTCTTTATCCTTCGGGAATTTTCCTATTATGTGATTTGTTTTCCTTTTCACGATTTTCCTGTTTGTTAGTCATTTCCTAAATGTAAATGCCCAGAATCTGATTTGTGTTTTTGAATTGAAGGACCAACAAAACATTTTCAATCTTGTGATTGCAGTAGTCGTTATGGCTTAGGAAATTCCTAGAGTTTTCTAATTTCTCGGTGTGTGTATTCCTTGGTTCTGTTATGTTTTGTTAATCCCAGAAATGAGATCGTTGTGTGTAGATCATCGTTTGACATCTGAACTGATTTGGGGAATGGGAATGGAGTCTGGACTTGCTTGATAAACCTAGTGTGTGAAGGAACCTCACAGACCAATCTAGAGGGATGGTTGTCTTCTTTGCATACCTTGAATAGAACTGGAAGGGAAGGCATGGCCTGAGGGACTATGTAGTAGAGAAGGAGTTGCTTCCTTGTGTTGGGTGTGTAAATGTTTAGAAGTTAAGCTAGATCCGGTATAGGTTTCCATAGATCTAGGATTGAGCTCACTAGATTAGTAGTCAGTCTTTCCACCTCCTTGGCAGCTTGATAAACCCAACTCTGTTGGCTTAGTTGTGTCTCATGTGAATTTTGTCTAAGTGTAAACCACTGTATGTGAAATCCTGATAAACCCAACTAGAAGGATGGCTTGGCTGGTAGCCTGATAAACCCATCTATTGGCTTGGCTGTGACTTGTATAAACTTTGGATATGTGTAAATCACTGCCTGTGTAAGCTTGATAAACCCAAATGTGTTGGCTTGAGTTATTTTTATTGTATCCTTGTCTATGGGGAAGTCTTCTAGTGTTCATTATTCCTTGGGGAAATCATGTCCAGCTCGGGGGTGGCAGTGTTACTGAGAAATTGAAGAACACACTGAACTATGGTTAAGTGGAATGTTGCAACAACATAGCTCATTGCGGGACAAGATTATGATAAAGATAAGTATCTCTTGTGTTTCAATCCCTACAACTATACTTGTTTATAAATTAATATGAAATGATGAATGCTTGAATGAAATGTGTTGTGTTTCAGCTGTAAATTTCATGAATGTTGCATCTATGTGTAATTACTTTAATGAATTTTCTGAGTTGTTATGAACTTAGATCGGCCGCATTGGTGATAGCCTGGATGTTGGAAATCAATTTTATACTTAGAAATTTTCATGAATAGATCGAATTTCTACAGGTTTTCCCTTTTGTAATTCCCTTTCCGCAACTTGCGGGATGCGGGATGTGGAAATGCGCCTTGCAGAAGTTTGGACTCTGCAATTTCCTTTCCGCAACTTGCGGGATGAGGGATACATAAATGTCATTTGGAGAAATGTGCTTTCCACAATTCCTTTTCTGCAAATTGCAGGATGTGAAAATGACTTATGGTAAATTTTGAATTCCGCAACTTTGATCTCTGCAACGGCCATTCCGCATGTGGGATGAGGGATGCGGAATGCAGGGTGCGAGGGTGAAAATTTGATATGTTTCTGATTCTGCAAGTGAAGCTCTCTGCATCGTTGTTTTTCTGCAGGATTCTTCTCAGTCATTGATTTGATTCCAGATGCGGAATAGACTGTGACCATTGATTTCGAAAGTGATTCTTATCAGCTGTTTGATCTCAATAGTTGGGGAAGATATAGATTTTATAGACAGTCTGGATTAGAATGTTAGTAGCAGAAATTCTTTCTTGTGTAGATATTTACCAATAAAAATAAGGATCGGGAATCATCATACGAATGCTGAATCATAGATGGGTAACTCAGGTAGAAGAGTTGTGCCACGTTCTCTCCTTCGGGGAAGGAGGGGACGTGACAGTGTGGTATCAAAGATGTTGGTTGCAGCGTTGCGCTTGGATGGGATGGAAAAGAAAAATGGTTACAGTATTGGGCCTCGATGGGCCGAGTTGGACAATTACAGATTTGTTGGTTAATAATTCCAATGTATTGTTGGCTGCATAACAGAGAAAAACTACCATGGGAAGTGTGTAAGTGATTTTGGTTTTGATTATATCTAACAGTTTTGTTATCTAACACAATTTTGCAGAATTATAGTCACCTTCAGAAAGGCCAATGTGATTCTAAATATTTGGTTCGACCATGAGGACAGACGATATGATTGATTATGCAGAGGACCCCAATGCGCACGAGGAATATGCTATGGGGGAAAATGTCATAATTGGAAATGTTGAGACAGAGTCTAATGGGAGAAGGTTTAAGGATACTCCCCTAGACTTTGCAACCACCATGAGAAGCCTCAGGGTGGAAATACATATCTACAAAGGAGAGAATGAAAGAATGATTAAGGTCCAGGAGGAGTAGAATCAGCTGAATGCAGCCATATTTCACAATTTGACAGACATTGAGAGAGAGATGAAATCTGGGGACCGGACAGTAAAGATAGAAGGAAGTAAGAACACTGCTAGAGGAAGAAAATGATCTCCTAGTGGGTCGGCTGACTTTGAAAAATCCACTGATGGTTCAAGTTTTTCCTCTCATGAGAATAAAAGGAAGAGATATCCTAGTGGGTCATCTCACTCTGAAAGATCCATTGGAGATTCAGGCTCTTCATCTCACAAAAGTAGGAGGAAGAGGCATTACCAGAACCACTCACAAGATGAATTCAGGAAGGAAAAGCCTCCTACCTTTAGTGGTGAGGTAAATACTGATCAAGAAGTTGAAGCTTGGATTCTAGGAATAAGAAAATATTTCCATGTCCAAGATTATTCTGGATATATGAAATCTTGAGTAGCCATTTTTAATCTAACAGGAAAAGCGTCTATTTGGTGGGAACACTTCAGGAAAGGAAAGAAGATAAATGAAAGAAATATTGTTTGAAAATAGTTCCAGAAATATTTCAAGTAGAAGTACCTCTCTGACCGGTACTATGATGATAAAATCAAGGAATTCCATGAGAAAACTTGACTACCAGAATGCATGGAGGGACAAGAAGAATGAGAATTCTGACCAAAGGAAGAAAGGTTTCAAACCTTCTAACTTCAGGAATCAGCGAAAGCATACATCCCAAGATGAGAAGCAGCCATCTAGAGTGTTGGGAGAAGAGCTAAGAGATCCACAACAGAAAAGAGAACCACTCCAATGTTGGAAATGTGGAGGACCCCACATGCACAGGTACTTTCCACTTGAGAATGAGAAGGCAAGGCCAACATACAATATTCAAGAGGCAGAAATAGTGGGACAAGTAGCAAGGGCCATACCTAGAATTTATGCAGCACTGGAAGACTGCCAGGAAGATCACTAGTCAATGGTGGTTGAAGTTGCAGGTAAGAATGTTGAGCAATCTATTTCTATTTTGATTGACCCTGTTTCTACTAACATTTATATTGCTCCTAGAGTAGTGGAGGTTTGTGCTCTTAGGAAAGAAAAGCATAGCAAGTGATGGTTAGTTCAACTAGCCGCTGGAACTAAGAGAAACGCTAATTAAGTGGTGGAGAAATGTCCATTGGTGATGAATGGATTGTTCACTTGTGTAGATCACAATGTTCTACCACTTGGTTCCTATGATGTTGTCATTGGAATGGATTGGTTAGAAACTCATAGGGTGAAGCTTGACTATTATAACAAGACTTTTGAATGCATGGATGAAGAAGGGAACCAAATAGTTGTAAGAGGCATTCCAAAGGTAATCTCTGTGAGGTAGATTTCAGCAATGCAATTAAAGAAGTTTTGTAGGAAAGGCTTCCATTTATATGCAGCCCATATTGAGGAGGTAGTAGAGAATGAAACTCTTAAGTTGGAAGACTATCACGTGTTGCCAGAATTCAGAGATGTTTTTCCTGATGAGATTCTAGGGATTCCTCCAAAGAGAGACATTAATTTCACGATTGAGCTTGTGTCAGGAGCATCACCAGAGTCGAAAACACCTTATAGAATGAGTACACCATAAATCTTAGAGCTGAAGATGCAACAACAAGAATTGTTAGAGAAACATTATACCAGGCCATGTGTGTCTCCTTGGGGAGCACCATTTCTGTTTGTAAAGAAGAAAGATGGTACACTTAGATTATGTATTGATTACAGACAGCTGAACAAAGTCACGGTGAAGAACAAATATCCCTTATCAAGAATTGATGACCTCTTTGATCAAATGAAAGGATCAAAGGTATTTTCCAAGATTGACTTGAGGTCTGGGTACCATCAGGTGAGAATCAAGGATGAATACATTTATAAGACAGCCTTCAGAACAAGGTATGGGCATTATGAGTTTGTAGTGGTACCATTTGGTCTCACAAATGCACCAGCTACATTTATGTTTCTTATGAATAGAATCTTCAACAAGTATTTGGACAAGTTTGTTCTTTTTTTCCTTGATGACATTCTTGTTTATTCTAAGAATGAAGAAGAGCATGAAGATCATTTGAGACTAACATTGCAATTGCTCAGAGAACATCAGTTGTATGCAAAGCTGAGCAAGTGTGACTTCTATAAGGATATAATTCAGTACTTGGGTCACATTATTTCAGAAGACGGTATATCTAAGGACCCTCACAAGATTGAAGTTATCAAGAATTGGCCTACTCCAAATAATGTGACAGAGGTAAGATATTTTATGGGGCTTGCAGGATACTACAAGAGATTCATTGAAGGATTCTCCATGGTTGCACATGCTATCACTTCTTTGCAAAGGAAGGGGATACAGTTTGAATGGACCTCGAAGTGAGAACAAAGTTTCTAGCAGTTGAATTATCTTCTCATAAGTGCACCGGTCTTAAAAGTTGCAAACCCATAGAAAGATTATGTGGTATGTATAGATGCATGCGGTCAAGGACTTGGAGGAGTTCTTATGCAAGATAACCACGTGATATGCTATGAATCCACAAAGTTGAAGGAGCATGTGAGGAATTATGCCACTCATGATTTGGAACTTGCATCCATAGTACATGCTCTCAAGATGTGGAGGCATTACTTGATGGGAAGAAAATTTTAGTTAAGGACAGACAATTGTGGTCTAAAATATTTGTTTGATCAGCCTACTCTGAAGGCTAGGCAAGCTAGATGCCTGGAATTTTTATGTGAGTTTGATTTTGAAATCAAGCACATAAAATGTAAGGAGAATAAGGTAGATGATGCACTCAACAACAAAGTACAAGAGATGCATGTGGCATCTATTAGCATTTTCCAATCAGACTTGAGAAAGCAGATTATTGATCATAATGCTAAAGATGAAATGTATGTGCACGTAAAGGACAAATTACAACATCAAAGCCTTGAAAAGAAGTATGAAGGTTATAAGTTAGAAGAGGATAGACTTCTTACTTATAAGAGTAGAATGTATATTCCAAATGTGGCAGATTTGAGGAGGGTTGTTATGGATGAAATCCATCAAAATCCATATTCTGGTCACCCAGGATTTTAGAAGACAATTGCTACCGCAAGGAAGCAGTACTTTTGGATAGGCATGAAGAAGGTCATGACTGAATATATTTCAAGTTGCATGAAGTGTCATGAGGTAAAGGTGGAGCATCAACACCCAACATGTTTGTTGCAGCCTTTGTCGATTATTGAATGGAAATGGGAAGTTATTTGCATGGATTTTATTACAAGATTGCCAATGACTTGGAGACAACATGATTCCATCATGGTTGTGGTGAACAAGTTGACGAAGGCCGCTCATTTTATATCGGATAAGTCCACGCACAAGATAGATGAAATTACTAAGATTTTCATGAAGGATAGTTTTAAATTGCATGGATTTCCTAAGGAAATAGTCTATGACAGAGATGTTAAGTTCACCTCTAATTTTTGGAAAGGATTGTTTGTAGACTTGGGAACAAAGTTGAATTTCAGCACAGCCTACCATCCTTAGATTGATGGTCAGGCCGAGAGATTTGACCGAGTGCTTGAACACATGTTTCGCATGTATGTGATGGACAAATTATCCAAGTGGGAAGACTATTTACACTTGGTATAATTTGCTTATAACAATGGATAGCAAGCATCATTGGGGATGAGTCCAAATGAAGATTTGTATGGTAGGAAGTGCAGAACGCCAATAACTTGGGATAACCCAGTGAACAGAGTTGTGATAGGTCTAGAATTTCTCAAGGAGATGGAGCAGGAAGTTGTAAAAATTAGACAAATTATAAAGGTAGCCTAGGACAGACAAAAAATCTATGCAGATAAGCATCGGGTGAACATATATTTCAGTATTGGGGATCATGTTTACCTCAAGGTGAAGGAAAAGAAAATATCCTTTAAGCTTGGGAGTTGTGCCAAATTGTCTCCTAGATACTGTGGGACATTTGAAGTGCTTGAAATAATAGGACCAGTTGCATATAGACTTGCATTTCTTGCTAGCACTAGGGCTCATAATGTCTTTCATGTTTCCTTTCTTAAGAATATGTACATGATCCTAACCATGTAATAAATTGGTATGTGATGCAGGTGGAACCAGAGGGAGAGTTCCAAATTGAGCCTATGTGCATCCTTTCCAGGAAGGTAACAATTCTCTCGAACCAAGCAATAAGACAGGTAAAGGTGCAATGGTAGCACTACAGTCCTAAAGAAGCTACATGGGAGCTAGAGGATGCCATGCAATTGGCACGTCCATTTTTGTTCAATTCTGAGGATTGCTGAGGGCAGTACCAACAAATAATTTTTGTTTAGTGTTGTAAAGAACTAATGATAGTGCTATTGAAGGGGGAGGGGAATGTAACACCCTAGTTTTTCACCCCATTTGCACTTAAATAATATGATGTAAATAATCATGGCATGGAGCTCAAGGAAAAATCCCCACCATCGATTTAGTGTTTTGTTTCGGCGATTAAGATATAGGCCGATGGTGTCTTTACGCTAGCGGAACGTTATAAGTTTGGACATCATGTTAAATTTGCAATTTTTAATTAAAATCCTATAGCCAGCTATGTCAATGCAACAAAATGATATGGGGGCATGACTTTTCCTAAGGATAAGGGGGGGAATGCAAGAGTGGGAAGAAATTTGAAAAGGGCAGAGCACCCATTTCTGAAAAATGTTTCTTAATTTTCTTGGGCAAGAAAACACTAAAAATGCCTACCTTTCCCTCATGCAGTTGTGTTTCACCTTTCCCTCACAGTGTGTACTATGTGGAACATTTTTAGAGAGGAATTATGGCATTCCCGCAGCGAGCAAAACCCCTCTGAGTATTGATCCTTCAGGAATTTTCCTGTTCTCTGACTTGTTTTCCTTTTAATAATTTTCCTTTCTGTTAGTCGTTTCCTGAATGCAAATGCCCAGAATCTGATTTGTGTTTTCATATTGAAGGACCAACAAAACATTTTCAATCCTGTGATTGTAGTAGTTAGTCTGTCTCAGGAAATGCCCAGAGTTTTCTAATTGTTGTGTGCGTGTATTCCTTGGTCCTGTTACATTATGTTAATCCTGGAACTGATATCATTGTGTGTACATCCTTGTTTGACATATGAACTGATTTCAAAAATGGGAATGGAGTATGGACTTGCTTGATAAACCTAGTCTGTGAAGTAACCTCACAGGCCAATCTAGATGGATGGTTTTCTTCTTTGCATACCCTGAATAACACTGGAAGGGAAGGCATGGCCTGAGGGACTATGTAGTACACAAGGGGATGCTTCCTTGTGTTGGATGTGTAAATTTTTAGAAGTCAGGATAGATCCGATGTAGGTTTCCATAACTCTAGGATTGATCTCACTAGCTTAACATCCAGTCTTTCCACCTCCTTGGCATCTTGATAAACCCAACTCTGTTGGCTTGGCCGTGTCTCATGTGAATTTTGGATAAGTGTAAACCACTATTTATGAAATCTTGATAAACCCAACTGGAAGGATGGCTTGGCTGGTAGCCTAATAAACCAATCTATTGGCTTGGCTCTCACTTGTATAAACTTTGGCTATGTGTAAATCACTTCCTGTGTAAGACTGATAAACCCAACTATGTTGGATTGGGTGAGTTTTATTGTATCCTTGGCTATGGGGAAGTCTGCTAGTGTTCCTTATTCCTTGGGGAAATCATGCCCAGCTCGGGGGTGGAAGTGTTGCTGAGAGATTGAAGAGCACAATGGCCTATGGTTGGGTGGTTTCGTACAAGATTATGATAAAGATAAGTATCTCTTGTGTTTCAATCCCTGCAACTATACTTGTTTATAAATTGATATGAAACGGTGAATTCTTGAACGAAACGTGTTGTGTTTCTATTAAACTCAAAATCTATCACCAGAATGTGATAGGATCCCTGAAACAAGAAATTTTCCCTCAAATCCCAAACTTGAAGTAAATCTTTCTCTAGGTGTGATTCCAACATTCAAAATTGCAGCACCTCTCTTACCCTCAAGCAGATAAGCGGTACCATGTTCATCATCGCACTAGTTGTGTGAGAACCAAGCACTTCCATCGCCTTTAACCTATGTTGTTGGTGTGGTTCCTACCCATCACCACTTTGTCATAAAGGCGTATAAGTAGTGCCCTTGGTAAAAAGTGAAAAAAAGGAAGTTTCTTGAGGCTTCTACAAAAAGAGCCTCATGTCTAACCTTATACCTACTCACTTGTGTTGGTTAAGGTCGATATCCCTCTTTGTAATATCTTGTAGGAACCTCACCCACCAATTTCTCAACCATGCTATCCATTTGAGACCTATAAATACAAGATCATACTGCATGGTTGAGGGGGAGAGAAGAATAGCAAAGTTATGCTGTTGAATTGATACCCTGGCTTAATCCATTAGAGAGTGATTGTGGAGCAAGTTGGAGCTATTGAGGACAAGGTGCTAGTTTTGTGAAGGAGTGTATCGACACTAAGGCACATGGTTGTAATCTCTTTCATTCACTTTCTAATGCAAAGGTTATTTCCTTCCCACATTTTGTTGTGTTGATCTCACATATATGTTATTAGATTCCTTAGTCACTAATATGGATGTGTAGATGATTTTCTGGTAGCTTTGATGTCTTTGTATGTTTGATATGTTTTACAGGTATATAGGTCTTTCATTAGAGTTACATTCCAGGCGTCTATAACATTCAGGGAAGGTATTCAACCGAGTTATTAATTCATTTGTTCTAGATATGAACCATTCAGACCAGAGGAAGAACTTATGTCTGTAGAAGGTGATATATTCCTGGTAACAAATTTGTCGACTCTGCTGGGGAGTAGATCTGTCTTGTTCTTCCTCAGTTTCTGAAACACTCTTGTCTGAATCCAAGCTCTAGCCTCCTATCTTTACAGTCAGATCTACATCTGATCTACCGAATTTTTGGTTTGAAAATCTCCAGATCTCTTCATATCTGAGCCACCTTCACTTTTTGTGCTATGTATTGTGGTTGATTCATCAGTTTTTATGAATTTCTTGAAATTTCTAACTTGATTGTTTGCTCTCCTACTATTCTGGGTTGTTACAGAGAACTGCAAATGTGCCTTTGGTAAGAAGCGGTTCCATCGCTTGAGTCCAGTTAGCCATAAGCGATGCCACCGCCTAAATCCAATGAGTAAGAAGCGGTTCTACCTCGAAACCGCCTGTCAACAGCTTCATCTACATGGTTCCAGGTAGGCCTATCCCAGACTTTGATTTTTTCAATTTTTTGGATTTGGTGTGTGTAATTAGTCTTATCCAGACTTGTTCGAACCTACTTGAGTGATTGAAATATGTAATTTTTATGTGGACATTTCTTGTTTGCTCAAATCAAAAAGTTAGGTTAGACTCATCATTCATCACTGCTTGTAAGTTTGTTTTCCTTGAAAGGAGTTAGTTGGAAATTGTAGGTCAGATTAGATCTATGCTTGTTATAGACTATCACTGAAAATAAAGACTCCCTTAGATCAGTTTGCTTGTTTCAATTTCTCATTAAGTGTGAGAAAGACTTATTTTCGCTTTAAAAAGAAAATTTGTTGAGAATAGGTCATTATTTCATTGCGCCTAGGCCATTGGATCTTTGATTAGCCTAACAATCTTTCAGGACTCCTTTGTTCTTTTGTCTATTTTGCATCATTATCTCATCAAAAGGAAAAAGTATCAATAGATTAAGTTAGATCTTTCCATGCTTCAGGAAAAGTTGAAAGTATAGCTTGCATATGCATATTTGAGTGTTGTTTGTCTTTATTTTTCATTTGGAAAGAGATCTTACCCTGCCTATGTACTTTCAAAAAAGAGTTGATTTGAAGAAAAGTGTTGTTTGATTGTATGCTTGGAAAAAGGATTTTTTATAGTTGTTTGGGGAATTTTTTGGTTTTTAAAGCAAAATTGGAAAGAAAAACAACCTCTCTCCTTCCCATAACTAGGCATACTGAGTGGTAAAGTGAATGAACTTGCATTTAATATCTGCATGGTTTTACTTTTCTGTCAAAACCTCATGCATTCACCTAACCGTCCACTTTAAAATTAACAGTGGTTATAGGCTTAAAAATTGTATAGAAATTTCAGTGCTAGGTTAGAGACGTGTTCGGGTGTCGTTAAGCATAGGAGCTGTCGTTACTTCTCCGCACTACATCCCAGGACTCATGTGCTTCTTCCACATACCATTGGTATATCGAATGGCCTTTCATGTACCCTTGAGGTATATAGAAAGGTATGTAACATCCCAGTTTTGACCCTGTTTGCATTAAAAGATACATGATGTATATATTGTAATCAATCGTGGTGAGGAGCTAAAGGCAAAAGCCCCACCATCGATTTGGTTTTGTATGTTTCGACAATGAGGATAGTTGCCGATGGTATATCGTGCTATCCGACACATTATAATGTGGCATCATGTAAACCTGCACATCAATTAAAATAAACCACAACCAGCTACGACAGTGCAACGTTGAAATGAAAAGGGCATGATTCCAAAGGATAAGGGTGTGGGGGGGGATGTCAACCTTGGTCTTTGGGGGGGGGAAGCCTTGTTTGATTTTCCATCCTTCCTTTTCTCATCCACCCTCTTGAATGTTTGTGGAGTTAGTTGAGGTAGTAATGCTGAGTAGTGGTGGCTGTGGTAGGATTGACAGTCCTTCCCCACGTGGCCACTCCACCAGTGGATTCTTCCTCTTCATGTCGCGTGGGGTAGAGGAAGCCTTCACTCCACTCCCTCCACTGCTAAAGCATTCTCATCGTTGTCTGTTCATTCCTCACTATTGTCTGGTCATCCGTGCGCTTAGGCCGTGGTATGTTCATTTTCCTCATGCAAAGTTGTGGAGCTGTTTATCTTCACGCAGGGATGGTCGCGTCCTTTCTTCTCACGCGCAAGGATTCTGTGCTGGTTTTCCTCACACAGCAAGCTAGGAGCTGTGCATTTTGCATCCACGATTTGTTGTGAAGGGCCATTATCGTTTTCGACTATCTCACATACTGGTATGGTCATGTAAATTTTCTGTCATTTTAATGTTGAAATCGGAACCGTTGTTCTTCCCGTGAGTCATGGTTGTCGCCGTTCTCTTCAAGATTTGTTGTGAGGCAGTGGTCTCCCTCACATCGTGATTGTGGTGGTATTCTTTACATTTGGGGTCTGGGGTGAGTTTCTCTCATGCACAGACTATTTGGGGTCATTTTCCCATGTTGTGAGCCGTGCTCACTGATTATGTTTTGGGAGTGTTGTCTACCCCGCGTTTTGTTGGCTGTGGTGCCCAATTACATTTTGGCTGCTATGGATTCTTAGTGAGCCGTTTTCTGCCATAAATGATGCCTCTATTTTGTGGACTGTGTGACGTTGCCATAGCTCTCACTATGAAGTTGGGTTGCTGAAGTACCCTGGTTTTGGGTTGTTGCTGAGTTGTTTTGGCCATGCTAGAGCCAAGAACAACTCTGAGTTGTCCTGCGGCTTGAGCCGTGTTCACCGTTTGGTTGGGATCGTCAACTGGTCGTCTTGCCTTCTTCACAGGGCTGTGAAGGGATTGTATTACTGCGGTATGCAGTGGTTGGTCTTCGGACTGTTGTGAGTGGAATGTGGAGGCTGGGTATGCTTGAGAAGGCTGGTGTTGTGGCCACCAGCTTAGCATTAGCCTTTCCTAGCTCCTTGATGGCCTGATAAACCCAACTGAGTTGGCTTGGCTATTCTTTGTGTAAGCCTGCATTGACCCTTAATCCTTGAGGAATCATGCCCAGCTCGGGGGTGGCAGTGTTGCTGCGAGATTGATGAGCACGCTGGCCTATGGTTGGGAGGAACGTTGTAGCGATGTAGCTGGTTGCGGGTGAGTTCTTCATTAAAAGATAAGTACTCCTGACTGTTGATTAATTCATCTCTGCAATTTAATCTATTGTTTCATGAATTATGATGGACATGTTGATGCTGGAATGTTTATGTGTTGCTTCTGCTGTATGATTGAGAACTATGCATTTTTTGTATATTGAGTGATTATGCATTCTCTTAAGCTTGTTTTAAGTTCAGCATTGATGTTTTGTCTATTTGTCCATGTTCATGGGGTTGTTTTCCCGTATGCATTGGTGTGGGTCGTGTCCTCTTCGCCGGTCGGAGGGTCAGGGACGTGACATAGTGGTATCAGAGCTCATGTTGCAGCATGGGCCTGCATGGACCACCAGGATGCAATGACAGAGGCAGGATTTCCTTCTGCCTAGCAGAGATCAGTAATTATGATAGAAAATTTTGTTGAAAAATTTCACTAAGTGCCGAGCTCATCGAGTCATCGGAGAACTAAGTGGGGAGCTCCTTTGATACGCCGAAAGGTGTAGTCGAGAGGCCATCCGACGAGGGGTGGGAAGAAAAGAATTTTTGAAAAATTGTCTAAGTGTTGAATAGTTGGAACCCTTAGTGGAACGGACTTCCGATGTAGCGGAAGAGCTAGACGGAAGCACCTCCGACAGAGGACATTTGGAGGGAAAAATTTTGAAAATTTTCTAAGTGTTTAGCATCCGTCAGAAAAAAATAGTTGTTCGAGCATCCGCCATTGTGGATGGCTAAACGACTATGCATCCGATGGGTAAGGCCTCCGACCGCCGACGCCATGAAGAAAAGTTGAAAAATTTTCTAAGTATAAAAATCGTTGGCCATCAGAAGAAGATAGAGGTTTGATGTTCTGTCGTTGCGGAAGCCAAAAGCACTAGCCTACCGATGAGAAAAGACTGTCGATGCCGGTCAAAGAATAAGCTCATCGATTGGAAGAAGATTGAATATTGTAATCCATCGTTGCGGCTGCAGAAGGAACTATTTCACCGATGAAAAGAAGAGAATGGAGCCGATCAAGCAGCGAAAGGGAAGACAAAAAGGAAAATATCAAAAAAATTTCTAAGTCCTGGAGTCATCAGCCATCGGCGATGGTTAGTGGATAGAGCTTCCGATAGCTGATGAGCTACGTCAGATGAAGTGAATGGAGTGAATGTTTGCCATTGCGGTGGTCTAATGGACTATCCTTCCAAAGGTTAGAGGATTCGATCGCTGACACGGTAACGCTTAGTGGATTTGATCGCCGATGAGCAGCAAAGAAGTTAGTTGTGCTGACTACCAAAACGTCGGATTGATAGTTGGAATGAGATCTGATTCTGCAAGGAGGAAATTTTGAGTTTGTCAGTGGGATTTCCCAGCAGTTTTTCAACTGTTCTCAACGAGACTTTCAGGGGTTTTTCAATGGATTTTCAGGGCGGAATAGGATAAAAGTGGCAGTGATCTTATGTGCCATATTGCACGAAAACCAATGATTTACAAATCCACAAGGGGTCAAGCCCCCTTGACCCCCGTCGTCCCCTGAGATAGTCATTCTTCTGAAAAGAAAATTCTATGTTTTGGGCAGATTAGTCAAACCCAACATTCATAAAAGATGAATGGTGCATCGGAAATGAGATCCGCAAGTTACTGAGTGTTCCTCGTTGTATGCACTGAGTTCATCCAATAGAAAAGTTTTCCAGAACCTTCCTAGACTTGCTCCTAGAAGTGGTTGAAGTTGGCACCCAGACCAAAATACAGTTGTGTGTAAAAATGCAGAGATTGGTGAAAATTGTCATTTTAGAAGTAGTGTGATTTTCACACCCAAAGTCAGAATGGAGAATGGGGATAGGCGTTGGAAAGCGTATCTAGCAGAGAGCAGCGGAGAACCACCAGAGTTTTAATAAGGAGTAGAAAAGTTATAGTGGTTGTTTGACAAACAATGTTGCTGTCAATATGGAAAAATCTGGGAAATTGCATGCCTAGAGGTAGCAAGACCATGAAGTCAAACCAGCTACTGTCTGGAAGAGGAGTTCCATGCGAGGATGTGGGACTTGAAAAGGGAAGTTCCCATAAATGCTATCTTGCTGATTATAACTACATTTCCTAATTTTTATACTTGAAATGTATGAGAACATGTTTTGCGTACATAGGATATTGAGGATTATACATTTATGAGGAACCACTAATGATAGTTATTGCATTGGTGTTAGCATTAGTGGAAAATCCAATGACAACATGGACCTGGATGAATATGTTGCTGATGCTGACAAATGTGACTAGCAATCATCTGGAGAAAGGGATGAGGAAACAAGTCCATAAACAAAAGTTGGTGAGCAAATTCTGTAATCTCCTGCAAAGGACCAACCAAATTCGTCATGCCAAGGGTGTAAGTATCACCCATGAAGGTGAGAGTTTGATTATGATGAATTCCATGGAATGGTAAAGGTAAGAGGCGTCATACTGTGTGGATATTTGAATATAGAAAGGTGTCATTCCTGTATATATTGATTAATCTTAGTAGCCCAAGGAAAGTAAGTACTGATGATCTTGATTATAGTAATGCATCCTATATGAAGTAGTCATGGTTAGGCCATGCATGGTATGTTGAATGCATAGTATTCCCGAATCAATGCAAGGTAGCATTGAGTGGATATGCATTGAAAATATTTTTATGAATCTTGTAGTTATGCGTTGAATGTATGCATATGAAGGGTGTGAGTGACTGATTGCATAAGTATAGGTGCAAATGTTGTGATGCATTGCATGAATGCGTTGAGATAAGTGCATGTGATATTATGAATAACTATGGCTGAAATGATGAATTGATGACCATTCAAGAACCATTTCAAGAGTTGTTGTGAATGCAGGATAGTAAGTGCCTAAAGAGGATAGTCATGATCAATTGGCTGCCAGAAATGCTCTATGGAAGAGTAAGGTGGTACAAACGATACGCTTGTGAAGTAAGGAGTATCTAAACATCTCATTTAAATTACATGAATGATGTGACTATACCTTGCAAACGTTAGTATGATAGTGATTGCATGAAGTAAATGAGTTTTGGTAATATTGATGTGATTAACAGCTGGAAGTATTTGAATTTTATAAATTCTAAAAATGCTTCAGTGACGGTTGTAGCAATGAGAAGTTTATATGCATCCAGACTTACCAAGTGTTTGGTTGATTGAAGCTCAGGTTTCAAGTAGATTATTTCGAGCATGGCAGTGAGAGGTAAGACCCTGACCAATGCCATAATCTACCATGTAAAAGATCCAAACCTTATGAGAAGAGTCTTATGGCTGTAAAGCTAGTTGGTATGCATAATAGGTTGTTAAATTTGAATTGTGAATTTCGGATTTAAGAAATTGCTGACAACTATTAGTCACTATTGGCTTGCATAATATTGTGTTGGATGATTGAAGCTCAGGTTTTAGGTAGATTATTTCTAGCATGGCAGTGAGAGGTAAGACCCTGACCAATGCCAGAATCTACCATGTAAAAGAGCCAAACCTTATGAGAAGAGTCTTATGGTTGTAAAGCTAGTTGGTATGCATAATAGGTTGTTAAATTTGAATTGTGAATTTCGGATTTAAGAAATTGCTGACAAATACTAATCACTATTGGTTTGCATAAGATTGTGTCAGGAGGACACATTGTAAGTGGGTATTCATATTATGTTAGAAGCAAACTAATTTTTGTAGTAGACAGAATTGCAATTTCCTATTGAATTTGATTACCAATGTCATTGCTTGGTTATGGAACAATCAATTTGGATTGTATTATCAGATAATGATTGACTATTTGGCTATTTGATGAATGTGCCAGGGGTGCACGTTGCAGGAAGATCATGTGTGATGACTTGCAAGAGCCAAAATTCATGGGAAGGTTTTCCCTTGTCCTGGAAATGGGTTTCGGGTGAAACGCCATTGGACATTTTGGAAATGTCTCATGTGCACTACATGTTTGGTAGCAACATGAGTGAGATGGTATAAATTATGTCGGTAAGACATGTGTGAACATGAAATGTAAAAAGGAGTTAGGATGGAAAACCGAGGGACTGTAAACTCAAATAAGGATCCCCCATTCCTCCTTAACAAAGGCATACTGCGTCGGCAAATGGATAAGTGTTATGTGACCCCTTGCTAATAATATGCATGCCAAATTATTAAAATTCCATATGCAGAACATGTTTTGATTTAATATCCATTATGACCGATTGCTTGAGTATGAATAGGGCCTACATGGCTAACATCGGAAAGGGGTGCACACTTTCCCAATGTCAGATCATGAAAGGGTTTTCAATATTGATTACACCCTAGGGAGTGGACGCACTCCTGGTGTCTCAATACTTGATAGTGAATGATATGAAATATGATTACAACTTTAGAGCAATAACGCTGATGAGTTTGATTATATTGCTTATGCTGACAGGCTAAATAGATGTAGTGGGGTGTTGCACCCTAAAGGTAAAAGGTAAAAGGTAAATGATTGTTGTGAGGGGTTGCAGAGTAAGGGGTTTTGTTGATATAAGTGTATGTTGGTATAAGTGTATGTTGGGTTGTTATATGCCTGAGGATCCATAGTAGATCCTAGATCTGGAAATGGTCGTGGTAAAGTTCCAAGCCCAGTTGACACGAGGATGTACTGGCTGGACATTAATTATTTGATGTTGTGGAGCAGCTTGCGTGCTGACCTAACATCCAAGTCCATAGGTGATCCCAAGGCTTGCAAAGCAAAGCAGGATCCTGTGGACGAACGAGGAAACGTACAATAAAGATAAGTATTGGATTATTTTGCTTATGAATATACATGTGTATATGATTTGGTTATGATGTTTTAAGGTCTTGTTTTAGAGATAAAAACTGATGAGAATAAACTAAACATGTGAATCTATTCAATGTTTGGATATAGGTATCGCTAGAAGCGAGGACTATTAGAGCATCCTAAAGGTGCATGTGGACATGTGACTGTCTTGGAGAGCTCGGAATGAGCGGTGATGAAAAAGGTGCTAGTAATATTGTGGAGGTCCTAGTAGCCGAGACAAACCATGTGGAGAGACTCCATGGTTTAGAGGTCTGAAATGGACCAGAGACACTAAGTGTCATGACTAAGAGAGACTGGTCCAGCATTCACGGTGAAGTGAAAGAGGCTAAGAGTTGAAAAGCCACAACAGTTGTGTGGGTTCTAGGATGGAACAAAACAAAGAGGGGAAAAACTCTTGCTTCTCTCTCTTGCCCTTTTTAATTATATATATATATATTTATGCATTGTGAAAACAAAAGATTGTTGAATGCATGTATGACTGAAAATGGAATGTGTGAATTTGTTTAAAGAAATTTGTGAATGATGGAATAGTTAATTCCCTGCCCAAGAATGGACATGAATGAGCTCGTGTGCCTGTTGGGAAGGCATGAAAAATATGAAAGTCTCCTTGATGAGGCTTGGACTGTCATGTCGATTGGGTAATTAACTAACTGATTTTAATGTCTATATTATGCTTGGTCTGACAGAATTTCAATGGTGCATTTCACAGGTGAGAAAAGTGAAACCAAGTGGTGCACATTGATCATGGCAGTAGATCAAAAGTTGTTGGAATTGGCTGGAAGTCTCCTTCAAATGATTGCCGAGACCCAAGAAAATCTTGGGGAGATGCTGAAGATACAGAAGAGGCAGAATGAAATGAACCACCAGATTTTGCAAGACTCTATTGGTTTGCAAAGGGAGGTGAAAAGCCTTCTGGGAGCAATTGGCAAAGGAAAGGAAGGTGGATCGGTGATGGGACAATCGTCCACGTGACTCGTTAAGAAATGGTCTAGGCATGAAGACTCAAAGGAAATTGAGCAGGTAAAGGTGAAGCATCCAGTGAAATGCTGGGAATGTGGAGGACATCATTTACGCCGGGACTGCCCAATGAGGGAACATGATGAGGGCAATAGTCGCAAAGTTCCTAGGCTTCAGGATAAGCTGAAAGCTGAGAACCAGCAGGAGAAGTTCGTGGAAGCCGACGGGCTTGGTCCTGAACGTTCAAAGTGAATAACTAAACATGGGACAGATCTGCAAAATTTTGAAATTTTGATGTGCAATTGTATATGTATTGTATATGTATTCCTATGTATTGGAACACCGAGGACGGTGTTATTCCAAGGGGGAGGGGAATGTAACACCTTGTTTTTGACCCCGTTTGCATTAAAAGATACATGATGTATATATTGTAATTAATCGTGGTGATGAGCTAAAGGAAAAAGCCCCACCATCGATTTGGTTGTGTATGTTTCGACAACGAGGATAGTTGCCAATGGTATATCGTGCTATCCGACACATTATAATGTCGCATCATGTAAACCCGCACATCAATTAAAATAAACCACAACCAGCTACGGAAGTGCAACGTTGAAATGAAAGGGGCATGAGTCCAAAGGATAAGGGTGTGGGGGGGATGTCAACCTTTGTATTTGGGGGGGGGAAGCCTTGTTTGATTTTCCATCTTTCCTTGTCTCATCCACCCTCTTGAATTTTTGTGGAGTTAGTTGAGGTAGTAATGCTGAGTAGTGGTGGCTATGGCAGGACTGACATTCCTTTCCCACGTGCCCACTCCACCAGCGGATTCTTCCTAATCACGTCGTGTGGGGCAGAGGAAGCCTTCACTCCACTCCCTCCACTGCTAAGGAATTCTCACCGCTGTCTGTTCGTTCCTCACTGTTGTCTGGTCATCCGCGCGCTTAGGCCGTGGTCTGTTCATTTTCCTCACGCAGAGCAGTGGAGCTGTTCATCTTCACGCAGGGATGGCCGCCCCCTTTCTTCTCACGCACAGGGATTCTGCACTGGTTTTCCTCATGCAATGAGCTAAGAGTTGTGCATTTTGCATCCACGATTTGCTGTGAAGGGCCATTCTCGTTTTCGGCTATCTCACAGACTGGTATGGTCGTGTAAATTTTCTGTCATTTTAATGTTGAAATTGGAACCGTTGTTCTTCCTGTGAGTCATGGTTGTCACCATTCTCTTCAAGATTTGTTGTGAGGCGGTGGTCTCCCTCACGTCATGATTGTGGTGGTATTCTTTACATTTGGGGTCTGGGGCGAGTTGCTCTCACGCACAGACTGTTTGGGGTCTTTTTCCCATGTTGTGAGCCATGCTCACTGATTATGTTTTGGGAGTGGTTTCTAGCCCGCGTTTTGTTGGCTATGGTGCCCAATTACATTTTGGCTGCTATGGATTCTTAGTGAGCCATTTTTTGCCATCAACAATGCCTCTGTTTTGTGGACTGTGTGACATTGCCATAGCTCTCACTATGAAGTTGGGTTACTGAAGTACATTGGTTTTGGGTTGTTGCTGAGTTGTTTTGGCCACGCTAGGGACAAGAACAACTCTGAGTTGTCCTGCGGCTTGAGCCGTGTTCACCGTTTGGTTGGGATCGTCAACTTGTTGTCTTGCCTTCTTCACAGGGCTGTGAATGGATTGTATTGCTGCGGTATGCAGTGGTTGGTCTTCGGACTGTTGTGAGTGGAATGTGGAGGCTGGGTATGATTGAGAAGGCTGGTGTTGTGGCCACCAACTTAGCATTAGCCTTTCCTAGTTCCTTGATGGCTTGATAAACCCAACTGAGTTGGCTTGGCTATTCTTTGTGTAAGCCTGCGTTGACCCTTAATCCTTGAGGAATCATGCCCAGCTCGAGGGTGGCAGTGTTGTTGAGAGATTGATGAGCATGCTGTCCTATGGTTGGGAGGAACATTGCAGCGACGTAGCTGGTTGCAGGCGAGTTCTTCATTAAAAGATAAGTACTCCTGACTGTTGATTAATTCATCTCTACAATTTAATCTATTGTTTCATGAATTATGATGGACATGTTGATGCTGGAATGTTTATGTGTTGCTTCCGCTGTATGATTGAGAACTCTGCATTTTTTATATATTGAGTGATTATGCATCTTAGTATGCATTCTGTTAAGCTTGTTTTAAGTTCAGCATTGATGTTTTGTCTATTTGTCCATGGTCATGGGGTTTTTTTCCCATATGCATTGGTGTGGGTCACTTCCTCTTCGTCGGTCGAAGGGTCAGGGACATGACAAGGTACTTCACGTACTTGATTGTATATCAAAAGGACCCTTGTGAACAGTTGTCCATTATAAAGCACTACTACTGGTTTTAGCTCCCATGTAGCTTGCGTATATTTGGAGACCCCACTAGGATACCCTATCTATCTAAGAAAATCCCTTTGGCTGTCTTGTGTGGAGAAATACACCAAAAAAAACATCCCGGGAGATTACTATGCACGTACCCTTGTGGTATATTGCGAGTTGCACCTACTTGACAATCTTGGTGAGAGACTGACCATATGAGCTCATCCTATCAATTGAATTTGCTTGTTAGCGTGTAGCTTGTGTAGGAGAAAATTTTTGGCGTGTTTTTTCTTAGCTTTGAAACCCTATGTTAGAATAGGAACAGTGCAATTTGGCTGAGTTTCATTTGAGATGGTCTAGAAGAACACAAGGCTTACCACCCGACTTTCCTCCTATTACAGGAGAACGCCCAATGGAAGCTACTGTCCAAGGAGCTACAACTACTTCCCAGGTGGAAGAGAATATAGTTATAGAAAGTGGAGACCAATTCACTTCTTATACAAATCCCTTGGCTCAACAACCTCCTGTCAGTGACACTTCTTTCCATGGTCCTGTGGAAGTTCGTGTTGATAGACCTGTCCGTCCATATTATGCTCCAGATGCTATGTTTTTGGGACCCTATATGGGACAGGACATAGCTTCATTTGGAGCATGTAGGCCTCCTCCTAAACATCCTTCACCAAGTGAATAAGAATATATACAAATTCAATTAGCTATTCACCATGCACAAGATTTTTAGGAGAGAATGAAAAGACTAGATACTATCTTAGCAACCCCAATCCCTCATAAATAACCTATGTCGGCTCTTCTTCCATGTAACATGGACCCTTGGCTAGAAGGATCTCATTCACTAGCTAATTCAATGAAACCTATTGATCCTGTTCAGACTTCAAAACACCCAAATCAAACTTCTGATCCCATGATTGCAAATGTTAGGTCTGTTTCTAGTCCTCCTAGGTCTTCTAGGGCTGGGGGGCAACCTTCAACTCTAGTTGTGTCAGTACCTTATAGTGCCAGGGGGAAACCCATAGCATGATCTACGTTACCTTATAGTGGAGTTGTTACTCATAATAGACATGTCTCTAATGCAGGCACATCCACGGTTTACGTTCCTCCTACAAATATAGGTAACCCTCCATTGAGTTCAGGTCAACCCTTAGAGGCACAACCTGTCATTAGTCAAGCTTCATGGGGGTATGGTTACCCAACAAATAAAGTACCTATAGGAAATGTAAATTACCAAAATACCCCTATAGGCATGTCATACACTGGAATTCCATATCCTGGAAATACGTTTACTCCATGGGGGAAACCCAACTGGTCCTACATGCCAGCATTAAGAGGAATACCTATTCATATGGCTGGAGGTATCGGAGGATCGTCTTATGGTAGACCTCCTCCTAGTGCTCCTGGAGATCCTGACAGTCTTCCTCCTAGTGGTCCTGGAGGTTGCGATGGTCCTAAAGGTCTTGGTGGTCCTCCTCCTAGTAATCCAAGAGGTCCTAGTGGTCCTCCCCCTGGTGGTCCCAGTGGTCCCAGAGGTCTTGGTTTTCCTATAGGTCTTGGAGGTCCTCCTCCTAATCCTCCTAATACTACTAATGGCCCTGATGGTCCTGGGGGCCCTAACCCTGGAGGTCCATCTTCTTAAAGTTCATCATCCCATCATCCTTTTCAGTAGCCTGTGTATCAGTCCACTTACGGTTCTGCTGGTGGTTACATGTCTTATCAATATTACCAGTATGTCAAACCAAATTGTCAGTTACCTTTCCTATCAACTTTGGACTTTCCTGATTTGTCCAAATTGATCAATGACCCCATCCAACACAATTTTGTGTGGCCCCCCATTCCAGTCAAGTTACCATCAGATATTTTGAAATTCGATGGTAAGCAGGGCAATAATCCCAAAAATCACGTTATGACTTTCCATCTATGGTGTTTGTCTAATTCCTTGATGGATGATTCTATTCGATTAAGACTCTTCCAGTGCACTTTGACTGGCACAGCTGCAAAATGGTACATCGAACTTCCACGTCACCCCTTTGTGGATTTTAGTTCTTTGGCAACTGTTTTTCTCACACACTTTCAGCTACCCATTTAATATGAAATGAGTACAGACCTTTTAACCTCTCTGCATCAAAACACCTCCATGCACATCTCAGATCATATTCATGAGTGGAGAAGGTGGAGAAGGCTTATTAAATCTCTTATCCCGAACCAACTTTTGGAGAATTGGTTCATGAAATCTTTGTTGCCACCCATTTCCCGAGATGTGGCTATGGGGGGTGTTGTTACTGAAGAGAAAACCATTAGTCACGCACAATATCTAGAATTGGTCTATTCCTAGTCTGGAACTTTGTATGACCTCATTCCTTAAGCTCCTCGACCCAGCACTGACCCGGCTAAGCCACCTGTAGAAACTCTTGTTGATGGAGTTATCGGTTCAATCTAGCCCCCGTCAATGGTTAAATATGCCAAACAACCCAATCCTTCCAGCACTGCTCCTTCCAATCCTACGGTTTCCACCGAGGTGAATGTTATTCAAAGTACACAATCATCCAGTAATAAGAAGAAAGGAAAAGGTAAAAACAAGAAAACTAGAAACCAACAGGAAAACCCCAAACCTACAGCCCTAGAGAATGACAATAAAGGAAAAATGAAAGCTAAGTATCCCTGCCTATTGTGTGGTGATGATCACTTCACGAAAGAGTGTCCTCGAAATGATGAAATCAATAAGTTTTTAAAGAGTAACCCCGCACCGGCAGTTCTCACTGATCGTTTTCCTTCTCAGCAACAACTGGTGGACCACATGTCTAACCAAGGAAATTCTAGTTCCATAAAGGAAATTTGAATGATGTCATCAGATATTATTAATCTAACAACTCGAAGTCAGTCATATGAAAAACCAAAGGAGAAGAAAATTGAGAAACCTTCTCTTGATAAAGATCCTTCTACCGGTTCTCCCGCATCCTCTTCTAATGGTCCCCTAACGATCGAGAAGCCTAATATCAACATGAATTTGTGTCCGCCAAAGAGTACTCTTAGGAAGGCTATTTTTAACCCAAATGCTCGAGCTGCATAGTTTTATAATGTTGTAGACAACCTAGCTCAAGCACCATGTGCAATGTCTACCTTAGAAGTGCTCCAAAGCTGTCCCACACAATGCAAAAACCTATTAACCACTTTGGGAGCCACAAACCCAAGTGATAAGAATTTGATTCATTTCAATCTGGAGAAACTTAAACCTAGATTACCCCACCAACTAGATTTTCAAGTTATAATTAGAGTAGTTGGAAAAAAGGTCTTTAGGACTGTTCTAGATGAAGGTGCTTCAACCTCTATTTTGTATTTAACCTGTTGGAAAGCGATTGGATCTCCCGAGCTTTTTAAATCACTGACAACCCTAAAATCCTTTGATGGAAGGGGTTTCCAGCCCTATGGTCTCATGCCAACCCTTTTAGTTGAGCTATGGGGGAAACTGTTTCCATTCAGGTGGAAGGAGTGGATGCCCAGTTAGACTACAATCTTCTCTTAGGAGGAAATTGGTTTTATGCCATGACCGTTGTCACTTTGATGGTATTTAGAACCCTCCAGTTTCTACATTTGGGAAGAATTGTAACAATTAATCAACTTGATTTTTTTACGTCGGATGTTACTACTCCTATGACGAATAATATCCCTTTGCTAGGTTAGTCCCCTCCTCCTTACCATTCGATTGGGGTAGGGATGTTGAAACCCTCATGGGCGTGTTTTCGTCAAACCATTCTAGCACAGAAATGGCAACAATCAACATCATATCTTCATTTATTTACTATCCCAAGGGTAAACAAGTTGTTGAGACATCCTCCCTCATCCCGCATGAAGCAGTTTATGGTGCCATCCAATCTGTTTCTGACATTCCTACTGATGATATCCATTTGGTGGCTTCGTATCCTTACCACTTGGGCTACTGGTTAGAACCTTATCTTCCTACTCTAGATTTTCTCTCCCAGACATTTCCATCGGATAAGTCTATTATAGATATTATGAATACAAGTACATCCGTATGGGAGGATCACCATCACAGATATTCATTCCTCCCCAATACCAGTTCGGTAGATAGTGATTTTGTATCTCTCTTGGGTACTGATATTGTCAATGATCCAAAAACACCTATCTTGTTGCAATATTCTAACTCTGAAGGAAATTTATGAAACATTACCAAAATGGTTCCAATCGACATATCAGTCAAGTCTGGAACTATTGAACATGTTCACATCGGGCGGAACTGTTCGATATATCAAACTAAAGAGTATAAAGCGCTTTTTAAAGAATTCCAAGATATTTTTTCCTGGTCCTATGAAGAAATTCCTGGGATAGATTCATCCATTGTAGTCCATGAGATCAAAACCTATCCTATAGCCAGACCGATTAGGCAGAAATTGAGACAAGTCCATCTGCGAAAGGCTGCGACTATCAAAGCCGAAGTCGAAAAACTTCTAAAGGCAGGATTTATCTATCCTGTGCCCCTCATGGAATGGGTATCAAATATAGTTCCTATGAATAAAAAGAAGGGAACTATTCGAGTATGCATTTATTTCTGAGATTTAAATAAAGCTTGTCTCAAGGACAACTTTCTGACTCCACACATCGATCGAATTATTGATAACTGTGCTAGAAGTGTCATCTTCTCATTTATAGATGGATTTTCTGGCTACAATCAGATTGATATATTTCCCATTGATTAGCATAAGATGACATTTATATGCCCATGGGGAAACTTTGCCTAAAAGAAGTTACCTTTTGGCCTTAAGAATGTTGGGGCCACATTCCAATGTGCCATGTCCTACGCATTTCACGACATTAAGTATATTGTGGAGCTTTATCTCGATGATCTTCCTGTGCACTCACTGCTACAGGAATACCATCCTCGACATCTTAGAGACATTTTTCTGAGATGTGGCCATTACAATATACGGTTGAACCCACACAAATGTATTTTTTGCGTTGAAATGGGATGTCTCTTAGGATTCATAGTCTCCAAGGATGGTATTCAGATTGATCCCTTAAAGATTGCTGCAATACTTGCTTTACCTACCCCAACCAACCTGCTTGAACTCCTAAGTTTGCAAGGGAAGGAAAAATTTCTTCGTCATTTTGTTTGTAACTTCGCTGAGAAAACACATGGTTATATGCGTCTCCTTAAGAAGGATGCTCGATTCTTCTAGGATGACCAGGCCCACGGAGCCTTCGATAATATCAAACATGCTCTAACTCATTCACCTATCATACACCCCCCAGATTACTCGAAGGATTTTCTCTTGTATGTTGTTTCCTCTACTACTACTATCAGAATGCTTTTAGCTCAAGAGGACCAGAACAGCCTAGAACACATGATTTAAAAGGCCAGCAAGAATCTTCTAGATACTCGATAATTGATACTTGCGTGTGGAGAAGCTATCATTGGATACGGTCATTGTTGTCCAAACTTTTCATCACTACATCCTGCTTCACACCACTACTGTACTCGTAGACCAAAACCCTATGTACTACATCCTGAATCGTCAAGTGCTAGGGGGAAAATACTCCCGATGGATTGTCATCCTGCAGGAGTTTGACCTTGAGTTTGCCAAAGCTAATTCAAAGAATTCATTAGTCTTTGTTGAGCTAATGTGTGATCTTATCTATTCTTTAATTGATTCTAAGCCTAGTGATTCATTTCTGGATGAATTCCTATTCCTAATAAGAACAAGTGACCCGTGGTATGGATATTTAATCATTTATCTCTTGACACATCATTTTTTGCCTACTATATCTTGTGAGGATCGTTGCCTCTTTTGTTACCATGCAAAGTAATATCTTATTCTCAATGATACATTGTATAGACATGGTATAGATACCATTCTCTGATGATGCCTCACCAATGACGAGGCTGAACAAGTTCTTAATGACTGCCATTCTAGGGCTTGTGCCGGTCATCTTTCTAGGATGGATACAGCTTAGAAAATCCTGCGTGTTGGCTATTTCCGGCCTTCTATTTTTAAAGATTGTCATGAGGTTGTTAAGAAATTCCCATCTTGTAAACACTTTTAACCGAAAAAGAGCACCCACCCTGCTCCTTTACACCCCGTCATTGTCATTGGCCCTTTCACCAAATGGGGGATAGATTTCATGCATTGTAATCCTACCTCAGCCGGGGGGAATGATTACATCATAGTAGCCATGGATTATTTCACCAAGTGGATTGAGGCTATGCCTACATACGTAGAGGATGGTAAGACCGCCACCCTCTTCCTTTTTAACCATGTAATAGCTAGGTTTGGATTTCCTCAGTCTATTGTCACTGATCACAGATCACATTTTTGAAATCAGATGATGGTAGAGTTAGGTTCTAAGTTGGGTTTTCTCCATGATAACTCAACCCCCTATTATCCGCAAGCTAATGGTTAATTTCAGTCCATTAACAAAGTTTTAAAACTATGCTACGTTGGATGGTTCGAGATCACAAATTGAATTGAAACCAGACTCTCTTCTATGCTCTTTGGGATCATAGAACTTCAGTGAAAACAACAACTGGTTTTACACCTTTTCAATTAGTATATTCACTAGAAGCTGTCCTACCTATTCAGTGTCATATTCCATGTTTGAAACTTGCCGTTGAACTTCTCCCTAATACTTCTACCTGTTGAAATATTGTAACTTCGAAGAATATTCTATATGTATCTTTTGTGGTCCTCGATGGTCCTATTGGGAGAACCACTTGTATTATCTTGTTCCCCGATGCTTCTAATCGGAAGAACTAATAAGATTCATGAGGTTGTCCCCTCTAATTGTAAATGTGGGTCATTAGCACCCCAGTGTGGTTACTTGATCCTACATGTGTAACTCAATCCTACATGTCGAATGAGTTAATTGAAGTGAACGAATGAATATAAATATAGATGTAGCTCTCCTCATTTGAGCACACACTCTCACTTGTGTAGCGCATTAGTGGAGAAGAGAAGTAGCTGGAGAAGGAGGAGGATCAGGCTTTGATCTCCTTGCTGGTTTTATCTTTTATCTTTTTGGGGACATCTATATTGAGGAAGCTTTTGCTGGGTTTTTCCCTTTAGGGTTTTCCCAAGATAAATATTTGTGTTCCTTTTGTATGGTTGTGCTTGTCTATCTTTCAGTGATCCTGTTTATATGCTTTTGTTATGAAAATGAAATGAAATACTGATGTCTTAGTTAAGCATATGAAAAGTTAACATGGTATCAGAGCCACCCTGAAAGAAGACATTGTTCAGCTACAAAAGCTAGGGTTTCTTAATTTTTGGTTCTCTCTCCACAATCGATCAGCAAAAGAAGGCTAGGCTGACTCTCCATTCAAGGGTGCATCTTTTTGTCGAAGCAGAATTCGATTCCGAGCATTTTCAGTTTTCCGTGCGAGAAATTAGGGATTCTTGCAGAAGAGGAATTTTTGAGTGAGCCCAGCATAGGATTTCTCTCCTCATCAAAATCGAAGTTTAGAGACCTGGATCAATATTTTTGGTTGGGTGAAACTCCAGGAAAGTCAAACCCTAGTTTGACCCCGAGCTAGAAAAACCGTAAATACTAAAACTACTAAGTTTTGGTACTTTTGCTATATTTCGATAATGGGGAAGGATCAAGAGCTGAAAATTGCAGAGACCGAAGATAAAATCTTTATGTACACAGTGTCTAAAATTTAGCCTCAGATTATATATATTCTTGGAGATATGATCCATCCACGTTAGGGTTCCAGCCTCTTCCAGAATTCATCCATAAATAGGGCACCTGGGGAGAAATACTGTAGCTTGGGATACAGAGATCCAAATGGAATTCCTGAAGATGTTCCAGAAAAATCACGGACATTAATTTCTGTGGTCCAAATTTCAGAACCAAAAGATGAAACAGTGACACGTGGCAGGCTGTACAACTTCTCTGTTCTGAACAGTCCTGTAATAGGTCACCTTGGAAAAAGGATCATAAATACAAATTGGTGAAACTAATTTTGATGAAACCTATGGTGTTGTATCAGGGACATACGAGGTTACCTCAGTGTGAAATTTCAGACATAGAGGGGCAACAATTGCGGCGATATCACAGAAATAGTGACATGAATTTCTGCAGAAGCTGAATCGTCTGATTTGAAAGATTGAGATTTTCAGAATCCAAGTACATCAGTCAACTCACCTCATTCAAGAACATCTCCTAGTAAGGTCAGTTTCTCATTCCACAAAATTTCAATTTTTTTTGTAATTCTCTAGTAAGATGACTTCAAGCACTAAGCTTGAAGACAAGCTAGAAGGCATAGAGAATTTTCGAGCATGGAAATACAGGATTGGTCTCATTCTCCAAGAGAATGATCTTGATAAGTATGTCAAAGAAGAAGTGTCAGAACCTGAAGAAGTTGAATCCAAGGAGAAACACAGAAAGGATATTATTAGGGCACAAAGAATTATTGCTAACTCCATTAAGGATCACTTGATTCCTCAAGTGTCATCCAAGAAGACTCCAAAAGAAATGTATGATGCCCTTTCTAGAATGTTTGAGGGAAGAAACATCAACAGGAAGATGAATCTAAGAGCTCAATTGTAGAGCATCAAAATGAGTCATGGAGAATCCATCCAAGACTAATTTTCAAGGGTTTCCTAGATCAAAGAGAAACGAGAAGCTATTGGAGATAATCTTGATGAATATGAAATGGTCATGACTGCTCTCAATGGTCTCACTAGATCCTAGGAGTCTTTTATTCAGATGATGTGTGCCAGAAAAGAAAGCATGAAGTTTGATATTGTATGGGAAGATTGCATTCAAGAGGAGACTAGAGTGGAAAATAGAGAAGCCTTACTAAAAGTAGATGATCAAGCCCTAGCCACTCACACTAAAAGAAGAAGAGGCCAATCAAACTTCAAGAGAATAAATTTCAAGGAGTCTCATCCTCCCAGAAGAATCCAAAGGGTAAGAGAAAATCCTTCCTTTAAAGACTATTCTGATTTTGAATTTTTTCATTGTAACAATATAGGGCACATTTCCTGAAATTGTCCTAAAAAGAGGAAAGAATATAGAAAGAGGATCAACAAAAACAAAAGGCACCATGCCCATCTAGCAGATGAAGAAGAAGAAGAAGAACAACAAGAAGAAGAAGGTCCCCCAAGAAAACAAGCAAGAGAAGAAGATGCAGAAGAGTATGTGCTATTCTCTGCACTCTCTGGATCTGTAACTCCTGGAGAAGACACCTGGCTTATTAATAGCGGTGCTTCAAAGCACATGACGGGACAAAAGAAAACTCTGTCCAAACTTGAAGAAAAGATCTCTCCTCAGAAGGTATCCTTAGGAGATGACTATCAATATCCAATCAAAGGTGTTGGTGAAGCAAGCTACAAACTTGATTCAGGTAATCCCCTAAAAATGAAGGATGTATTATATGTACCTGGTCTAAAGAAGAATTTACTTTCTATCTCAACTTTAGATAAGAAAGGTTTCAGAGTTTCTTTCACACATGGCCAAGTAGTCATGCGGCCCAAAGGAAAGAATATTGAAGATGCAATTGTTATAGCGGATTTCACCACTCTAGGTGAATCACACTTTGTATGGCCTTCCCCTGTCCCGCTGCAGACTCTTTAGACCCCATGGACCATCTTTTATCCTTTGATGTTTCTTTGATCATCCCTAAAACTATATGAAAAATGATATACATGGATTTTTACCCGATAACCGCGTACATCGGGATGTGTGCATAATCCAAATCCTTTTGGAGTTTTCCTTGACATGGATCCGACTCATTCGACTCCTGTCCTTCCATATGCCTTGAGATCACTCGGATTCGACCCTTCATTATCCCTTGTGAAGATATATAAGGAACCCCTTGGTACATTGAAGGCATATAGAGAGATTGAGAGCAAATAAACTATAGTCCATTGTTGGCAGAATTTGTACTTGAGTCTGCATCCCTTTGTCCCTTGGAGCACTGTTGTGTTCTTCCCAAGCTTGAATTTTTCTAGTGAGCTTGGTATCGTGAGATGGAGGATTGAGGTGGTGGAGGCCCAAGTGGGGGATTCAGTTTCTTCGGTTCGCAGACGTGCCGTCAAAGGTTGTATCTATCTTGTAATCTCTGATTTATATTAATAAGAACTATCTTTTCCTGTCCAATGATGTGTATTTGATTGAATATTGTATCCATTGGAATGTGTCAAATGCTTTTACATTATTGATTATATATGCTATAATAGATATAACACCATGATATATAGTATGCTTATATTGTTTACTTGTTGTTGAGGAAGTATTATATCAATTCAAGCTGAAGATTGGAAAGATCAACGGGGATCTACTTCAACCGTTCGGAATAAGGTACGAGGTCTGATCCTTTAGTGTTAGACATTTTATTTCTATTTCATATTGGGAAAGATTGATTTCTGGAGTCAAAGCTGTCTGTTGTGGTACCCCAAGCCATAGGAATTTCTCTCCATAGAATAATTGGTGACTCCACTGGGGAGTTCCTAGTAGTTGTCCTTTGGGGGTGATTTTCTCGGCATTCAATGTATTTGAATTGCTCTTTCTCTCTTGTTTTTGTGTCGGGTATGGGGGCACGTATGCCTCGTAGAGTCTGATTGGAGTGAAGTTTGTCTCAGCCTGTCTGTTTTCCTTGTTTTATGCACCTTTTCTTCCTATTGACGGGTTTTTGATTTACAGTTGCATATACACACGGTTTTCTCTTTGATTTCCGCGTATACACATGGGTCTACTGCGAACAGTTGAGTATACCCTGGATTTTTCCCTTTTTGTGGAATATAATTGGTTGCTGGGTGAATGCTGTTAGCTGTTGAGTCTCCTTTGGCACTACCTGAGTCTGTTTTGACGTCTGTTTTTGACCGGAAACGGTTTTTTTAGCCTAATTTTTTTTTTAAGGAAAGTTCTTGTCATGGCATTTTCGATTTTTTGTTTGAGATTAGTGCATTAGAGTTCTTTTACCTTAGTGCTTTGCTTGGATTCTGTTTATGTGTGCTTGCAGAGTCTAGGGGTGGTAGAATCATTCTTTTGCTTTTTACATCTCTTATATTTTCAAAAAATCCAAAAACATTTGCTTATCATCATGCATTGCATTTTACACTTTGCATTATACTTGTACTAGATCTAGATTTACTCTGGAGTACTAGTTAGGACTTCATATAGGAAAATTTGCATTCATGATTTGAAGAAGAATTGTGCATTTCACGTAGTAGCATACCCTGTTTACATGGACACAATGCATTTGCATTGATTGTTATGGTGTGTATTTTACTTCATGTTGCGTCATAACACCACTAGTTGCACGACCATATCCTATTTTTGAGTAATAAAGCCAACTAAAATCAATGCTAATTAAAATGAATTACACTCTTTTCTTTTATAGGGTGCACCAACAAGCTTAGGTTTTAGGATCTTGGAATAGTTCATTGTAAGTCAATTTTCCAAGATCACTAAACAACAACATCTAGGTGTCTGTCCAGGGAGTGTGTGAAATCCTCGGTATAACCATCGTTCTCAGGATCATCCTCTCAAACGGGCGTTAAGCACGAGGCAGTGTGAGCGGTTATTGATTGGGATGACCCCTAGTCATAACTGAGTAGCACCGGAGATATTTCCAGGATTGTATTCGTATATGGGGGCTCTTTCGAGAGTTTCTGGCTTTGCTACCCTTCCCATACAGTCAATCCCACCTGCGACTGTCCGCCTGAGCTTTGATTATATTGAGGTGACCTTAGTGACCTTACCTAGGATATTGAGGGGGTACTTGTAGAGGTTATTCTGCAGGTGTCCCGGCCAGGTAGAGGTCAGACAGCACAGTCGCTTTATGCGTTGATGCTGAGGGCTTCTATAATTGGTTACGTACCTCCGCTTGTAGTGTATGGGAGTTTTGAGCCTCTCCTAGGTGAGACATACCTGCTGCATTCGGGAGCTCACATATCCTCCCCTTGGTTTGCTTGTATTTTGGCTGTATATTTTCTTAGGAGTGTGCTCTCTGTGCGCTAGTTGGCCTTTGGGACCATGGTTACTTGAGTATATTTATGCTCTCTTGAGTTCAGGTCCTTTTATTTTCGGCATGCCTAGTATCCTATCGCCCGTCCTTGGTCCCAGTAGGGACCCTGGTGTCAGACTTGGGGGCATCAATGCCCCTTACCGTGCTCATAGATTTGGGAATGGTCATATTCCATCCTCTACTCCATTTGTGGAGGATTTTTATTCCCTTTGCTCGGTCTTTACACCAGTGGTCACCCTCATGGGGGTGGTAGTGGATGTGTGAACGTTGGTTCTACACCTTACTTTCCTTTTTATGTCCCATCGTTCACCGCATTGTTTCCTTTGGGTGCTTTTGTCATGATAATTCCTCCCGATATCCTATAGTTTGGATTCTTTATTGACTATTTTGTGTTGTTTTGGACTAATATGGTTGTCATGTAGAGTCCAGTTTGTACACTCTCTCTGAGGTTTCAACATGTTCGTTCCTTTCACAGGTATTATGTCTGAACTGGCATATAGGTTAGGATTTCACATCCACTTGCACTTATGCATTGCCTTATGACCGTTCCATCTTAAGCTTAGGTGTGAACCCATTCCATGGTATCACATAACCTTCATGATGTTGTTAGAAGTGGTACTATGGGAATGGTAGAGCTTTCCTATACATGGGTGTCCTAGTTAGCTCCCCTTTGCATTTGGTGCCCATGCCGTGAGTCCTCTCTTACGTCTGGGAGTCCGTTGTATAGTACTGCCATGACATTTCGCAAGAGCCTCATACTCCTCTTGATCTTATGCTGGCCTGTTTCCCTCCGGACTCCCCCTATGTCAAGTTGTGAATGCATTATCATGAGCTTTGCCTGCCTTATTGAGCTTTATTCCGGCTCCCCTGACATTGCATTTCATCCATATAGCCCGAGCTTGTCTCATGTCTAGCCATGCAGAGCCATTTTTTATATATCCTTCGCAGCTTGATTTCCCTTTGTACCGAGAGGGGATTTTCCCCCGAGTGTCGATATCCTACACATGTATCCTTGCATTGAGCATAGGTATGTTGCACTGCTTGGAACTAGTTTGTTTTCCCTGATGACACTCGTCTCCTCCTAGTTTGTAACTAGAAAGCTAGTTTATTCTTTTTTCAAGCTTTTCAAATAACTAAAAAAGTACAAAAAAAATTAAAAAACCAAAAAGCCGGACAAGGAAAGATGTTATCTTTGGTAGCTGTCAAGTCGTGTCACCTTCGAACAGAGCACTGTATATCACATCCATTGGTCGGGTTATAGTTTGACTTTAGGAGCTGTACTCATTTATCTGAGTTTATCTCCACCATCTGGTTAAGCTTCCAGTCCCTATGGAGACTCTGTTGATTCCTCCTATGTCACAGAGATGTTCCAGTTTGTATATCGAGTCTATGCTACCTTCATTCAGTCACCATACATCATTATTCTCTTGTTCAAAGGAATTTGAAACCTGTGTCGGCCATTCCTCAGTTATCTTGACTTTGCATGTCGGCCATTCCCGGTACAGTTACTGGTTCGTGCACCTTATGATCGAGACCTTCCACATTAGACAAATTTGCTGAGTACCTCGTGTTGGATTATGGGGGATTCCTTAATGCCCTCCTTCCAGCGGATTTCATCCCATCGACTTTAGATCATTTATTCTGGGATTGGAATCTAGAGTCCTTTTGAGTGCCTTGAGACTTGCAGTCATTAGTGGCAGGTTCTCTCGCCATCGACAGTTTCTTGGAAATAAATCAATGTCCCCTGATCGATTGATTCTCTCAAGTGTTTGACCTCAACACATCTATTCACACTTGTTAGTTTGCACTCTAGTACCTTGATTCCCATTTTCATTATCGGTGGGTAATCTCGCATCTGTTAACGGTTTACATTAATGACCGGTAATCAGACGATGGACTACTATGTTCAGCCTCGGCACTTCTATTCCCATAGTAGGACATGTACTCGTATCAATTTGTGTAGAAGAATTTCCAGACTGGTGGCATCTCTTATATGCTACCTCCTTTATCGTGCTAGTGTTCATGAGATTTCAGCTCTCATGACTTCATTCCAGTATATGTCAGATATTTCCAGCCACTATGGAGATCTTGATCTATTATATATCTTCAGCGATTTTGGAGATCATGGTCCTTTGTATATCTTCATCATGGAGATTCTGATCTATGTATATTGTACGTGGCGATGACCACATATGTGATATCATGTATTATGCCTATTCATGGCCATTGCACTCTTATGTATCTGGGACTGCTCTATGTACTTGCAGTTATATGCAGAGTTGTATTATTGTACTATGTTATTTGGGTGGCTGGTCTTCCATTTGGGATCCTTCATCACTCCACTTCTGGGATGGACTTATAATGTATTTCGGCCATCGTATGACCCCTCTGACCTCACACATTAGGGGGCATCTGTTATAGCAGATTTCACCACTCTAGGTGAATCACACTTTGTATGGCCTTCCCCTGTTCCCCTGCAGACTCTTTAGACCGCATGGACCATATTTTATCCTTTGATGTTTCCTTGGTCATCCCTAAAAATATATGAAAAATGATATACATGGATTTTTACCTGATAACCGCGTACATACGCGGGTTTGACCCCTATAACCGCATACATCAGTATGTGTGCATAATCCAAATCCTTTTGGAGTTTTCCTTGACATGGCTTCGACTCATTCGACTCCTGGCCTTCCATATGCCTTGAGATCGCTCGGATTCGACCCTTCATTATCCATTGTGAAGCTATATAAGGAACCCCTTGGTACATTGAAGGCATATAGAGAGATTGAGAGCAAAGAAACTATAGTCCATTGTTGGTGGAATTTGTACTTGAGTCTGCATCCCTTTGTCCCTTGGAGCACTGTTGTGTTCTTCCCAAGATTTCCTTTTGCTAGTGAGCTTGCTATCGTGAGATGGAGGATTGAGGTGGTGGAGGCCCAAGTGGGGGATTCAGTTTCTCCAGTTCGCAGATGTGCCATCAGAGGTTGTATATATCTTGTAGTCTCTAATTTATATTAATAAGAACTATCTTTTCCTGTCCAATGATGTGTATTTGATTGAATATTGTATCCATTAGAATGTGTCAAATGATTTTACATTATTGATTATATATTCTAGAATAGATCTAACACCATGATATATAGTATGCTTGTATTGTTTACTTGTTGTTGAGGAAGTATTATATCAATTCAAGCTGAATATTGGAAAGCTCAACGGGGATCTAATTCAACCGTCTGGAATAAGGTATGAGGTCTGATCCTTTAGTGTTAGACATTTTATTTCTATTGCATATTGGGAAAGATTGATTTCTGGAGTCAAAGCTGTCTGTTGTGGTACCCCAAGCCATAGGAATTTCTCTTCGTAACAGCAATCATTATTGGTGAAGAATAAGGAGGCTTGTATAAAATAAAGGGGCACTCAGAAACAGCCCTAGTGCATGAATCCACTGACCCTAGTGAACTATGGCATAGAAGTCTTTCCCATATCAATTACAAGGCTCTACCTCATGTGAACAAAGTAGTGATGGGATTAACAGACATGAAGATCAAACATGAAGGCATTTACAAAGGATGTGCAAAGGTAAAGAACATCAAGAATCCATTTACGAAAAGTGAAACAACGAGAAAAGGTACGCTGGAATTGATTCATTCAGATGTATGTGGTCCAATGTATTCTACATCTTTAAGTGGCTTTGAATATTATATCACATTTATTGATGAATTTTCAAGAAAGACTTGGATATACTTCTTGAAAGCAAAGAGTGAAGTGTTTGAAAAATTCAAGGAGTTCAAAGCCTTGATAGAGAATCTCTCAGATAAGAAAATAAAGACACTCCAATCGGAAAATGGTGGAGAGTATACCTCAAAAGAGTTTGAAGCCTTTTGCAATGACTCCAGAATCAAAAGGGAACTAAACACTCCCTCCAATCCTCAACAGAATGGGGTTGCGGAAAGAAAGAACAAAACCATCATGGAGGCAGTAAAGACAATGATTTATGATCAATATCTTCCAATGCATATATGGGAAGAAGCGACAAGAACAACTATGTATGTACAGAATAGAATATCCCATAGTGCTCTTGGGTTCAAGACTCCAGAAGAGGTACTCACAGGAAAGAATCCTGAGGTAAGTCACCTCAAGATATTTGGTTGTCTAGTATATATTCATATACCAAAAGAGAAAAGAACCAAATTAGATCCATCCGGAAAGAAGGGGATATTTGTTGGATACTGTGAGGTATCCAAAGCATTCAGAATATACATTCCTAGATTCCATCACATGGAAATCAATCGAGATGTGACATTTGATGAAGAGGCAGCCCTCAAGAGATCTAGGAAATGCCAACATGAAGAAGTGTATGAAGAAGAGACATCTCCTAGAAATAAAGAATCTACATGTCTCCCTGAAGATGAAGCTCCTGAAGAACATGACATAGCAGAACCTCAAGAACCTCCCATAATGGAAATAACAAGAAAGAGAAAGCCTGCTTGGACAAGAGAAATTATACGAGAAGCAGAAAGGTATGGAGCCCTTGAAGGCTCCAAAAGGGAAAGAAAGAAACCTAAGACCTTCTCTAACTATGTAGCCTTGATGTGTGATATTGTAGATCAAGAACCTACAAACTTTGAAGAAGTGGTCCAGAAGAAAGAATGGGTAGAAGCAATGATTGAAGAATATCAATCAATTTTTAAGAATGATGTATGGGATATAGTTCCCAGACTAGAAGGAAAGCGTATAGTATCCTCCAAATGTATATACAAAGTAAAGCATGCAGCTGACGGAAGTATTAAGAAATATAAAGCAAGATTTGTAGCTAGAGTTTTCTCTCAGAAAGAAGGAATTGATTATGAAGAGACATTTGCCCTAGTAGCATGGTATACTTCGATTAGAACTATCATGGCACTTGCATCCATGATGAAGTGGGATTTACACCAGATGGATGTGAAAACAACTTTCCTAAATGGAGTGATCAAAGAAGAAGTATACTTAGAACAACCTCAAGGATTTGAAGTTAAAGATATACATACACACATATGCAAGTTGAAGAAGGAATTATATGGTCTTCAACAAGCTCCTCAAGCTTGGTATGAAAGAATAGATGGTTTCTTGTCGAGCATGGGATTTACCCAAAGTAAAGCTGATCCTAACCTTTACCTAAAGGTTGTAGAAGATGATCATGTCATCCTGTTACTATATGTGGATGATTTATTCTTGACAGGGAATGAGAAATAGATTAAGGAAAGCAAGAAGAAACTAGCTGAAGAATTTGAGATGAAAGACCTTGGGTTAATGCACTATTTCCTAGGTCTGGAAGTATGGAAAAGTTCAGAAGGAATCTTTATCAACCAGGGAAAGTATGCATTAGAGATATTGAAAAGATTCAATATGTTGGAATGCAAATCCTTAGCCACCCCCATGGATTCCAACCTAAATTTTTTAACTGATGACTCATTAGAGTTAGTGGATGTGACTCTCTATAGACAGATCATTGGGTCATTGATGTACTTAACAAATACCAGACCAGAAATTTGTTTTGCTCTGAACACTTTAAGTCAATATCTAGTTCAATCTAGACGGGTTCACTTGGTAGCCGCCAAACATGTGATGAGATATTTGAAAGGGACTATAGACTTTGGGCTATACTATGATAATAGCCACGAGTACAAATTATATGGATATACAGATGCAGATTGGGCTGGAAGTATCTCAGACAGAAAAAGCACATCAGGCTGTTGTTATAGTCTGGAATCTGCTATGATTTCATGGTTTAGCAAAAAGCAATCCAGTGTTGCTCTAAGCACTGCCGAATCAGAATATATAGTAGCTTGCTCTGCTAGTTGTGAAGCCATATGGCTTCGGAAGTTGTTGTCAGGATTATTCAATCTAGAGTTGGACACTACCGTAATTATATGTGAGAGACAAAGTTGTATAAAGATGACAGAGAACCCTGTGTTCCACGACATATCAAAGCACATAGAAATTAGGTATTTCTACATTCGAGACATGATGCTGAAAGGAGCCATAAAGCTCTAGTATGTGAGTAATGACGAACAGGTTGCTGATGTGTTGACGAAACCTTTGTCCCGAGTGAAGTTCAAATACTTTCGAGACAAGATTGGTGTGGTTCAAAAGGGTCTTCCCCGAAAGGCGGAGTAATGATGTTGCAGTGGGATTGTATCATCCCTCGGTACTTGCCCAAAAGTGACCCGAAGACCTCGGTCTTCGAGAATGAAGAGGGATTGTATCATCCCGGGACATATGTCCAGAAGTAATCTGGTGATTTTGGTCATTGAGAATGTGGTAGGATTGTATCATCCTTGAACTTCGGTTCAGAATGAATTCGGTGAACTTTGGTCATCAAGAAGGTGGTAGGATTGTATCATCCTTGGACTTCAGTTCAGAACGGATCCGGTGAACTTCGGTCATCGAGAAGGTGGTAGGATTGTATCATCCTTGAACTTTGGTTCAGAATGGATCCAGTGACTTCGGTACTCGAGAACGTGTGTTGATCCCGTAATTCCTAGAGAAGGATTGTCTGAGTTCCACAACTGTGTTGATCTTGTAATTCCGAAAGGAAGGATCATTAGTAACTCCGTAACGACCTAAATCCCGTAATTCCAAAAGGAAGGATCATTGAATTGATCCCGTAATTCCAATAGGAAGGATTGTCTGAGTTCCACATATGTTTTGATCTCGTAATTCCGAAAGGAAGGATCGTTCGAACTCTGTAAAGACCTAAATCCTGTAATTCCAAAAGGAAGGATCGTTGGTAGCTCCATAAAGACTTGATCCCGTAATTCCAATAGGAAGGATTGTCTGAGTTCCACAGATGTGTTGATCCCATAATTCCAATAGGAAGGATTGTCTGAGTTCCACAAATGTGTTGATCCTGTAATTCCGAAAGGAAGGATCGTTAGCAACTCCGTAAAGACCTAAATCCTGTAATTCCGAAAGGAAGGATCGTTAGTAGCTCCGTAAAGACTTGATCCCGTAATTCTGAAAGGAAGGATCGTCTGAGCTCCACATATGTGTTGATCCTGTAATTCCAAAAGGAAGGATCGTTAGTAACTCCGTAAAGACCTAAATCCCGTAATTTCGACAGGAAGGATCGTCTGAGTACCACATACATGTTGATCCCGTAATTCCGAAAGGAACGATCATGTTGATGTTTTGATGATGATGATGTTGATGTTTTGATGATGTTGAAGTTTTGATGATAATGATGTTTTGGTGATGATGATATTTTCATGATGATGTTTCTGATCAAAAGATCAGAGTATGATGATGATGTTGTTGCTGATCGAAAGTGCTGAAGATGATGTTTCCGATCGAAAGGTCAAAGTGCTGAAGATGATGTTGCTGATTGAAAGGTCAAAGTACTGAAGATGATGTTGCTGATCGAAAGGTCAAAGCGCTGAAGATGATGTTGTTGATTGAAAGGTCAAAATGATGAAGATGATGTTGCTGATCGAAAGGTCAAAGTGCTGAAGATGATGTTGCTGATCGAAAGGTCAAAGTGCTGAAGATGATGTTGCTGATCGAAAGGTCAAAGTGCTGAAGATGTTGTTGATCGAAGCAGTCAAAGTATTAATGATGATGAAGACTGAAGATTGAAGATAAAGACTACATAATGTTGAAAAGCTTCCAATGATTTATATATGTATTACCCTGATGATGTTGATGATGTCCTCTATCTCTCTCCTACTATTGTTGTTGTTGATGTTGTTGTAGAATACCCTTCTCGTTAAGGGGGAGTGTTGAAATATTGTAACTTCAAAGAATATTCTATATGTATCTTTTGTGGTCCCCGATGGTCCTACCGGGAGAACCACTTGTATTATCTTGTACCTCGATGCTTCTAATTGGAAGAACTAATAAGAGTCATGAGGTTGTCCCCTCTAATTGTAAAGGTGGGTCATTAGCACTCCAGTGTGGTTACTTGAGCCTACATGTGTAACTCAAGCCTACATGATTAACTCGAGCCTACATGTCGGATGAGTTAACTGGAGTGAACGGATGAATATAAATAAATGTGTGGCTCTCCTCATTTAAGAACACACTCTCACTTGTGTAGCGCATTAGTGGAGAAGAGAAGTAGCTGGAGAAGGAGGAGGACCAGGCTTTGATCTCCTTGCTGGTTTTATCTTTTATCTTTTTGAGGGCATCTATATTGAGGAATATTTTGCTGGGTTTTTCCCTTTAGGGTTTTCCCAAGATAAATCTTTGTGTTCCTTTTGTATGGTTGTGCTTGTCTATCTTTCAGTGATCCTGTTTATATGCTTTTGTTATGAAAATGAAATGAAATACTGATGTCTTAGTTAAGCATATGAAAATTTAACACTACCGAGGAATACATGTTTTTATATTTAACCAACCTTGACAAAACTAGACGAGATGCTGACTTGGTTAATGAGGCACACAAGAAACGCATTAAGGTGCAATACGATAAATCTGTCGAACCTCATGTGTTTAATGAAGGTGACCTAGTCCTAACTTATGATTAGAGACATGATAAGCTAGGAAAATGGAAGTTTGAATCAATGTGGTATGGTCCTTTTATCGTTTACAAGGTTTTAGAAAAAGGGGCCTACGAGCTCATGGATTATGATGGAATCCCCTTCAGGCAACCTTGCAATGGGTTGTTCCTAAAGAGGTACTATGCCTAGATCATTCATGTATGGTACCTTGTATTAATGTACATTATTTTACTTTTCAGTGTGTTTTGGTACTTTCAATATGGTTTTGACTTTAATGTCTATACTGTTTATACCATGTTTTGATTATGTATGAATTTTTATGGCTTCGTCGATTGTTCTTGCCGCCATACCTTGAACATTGCCTAAGCTACTTGGGTTCTATATTCCCTTGCACATGATCTATTGAGTTTAGGAGTAGTTTGTATTGGTATTGCTACCAACAATATCATCAAGTATGAAGCAGCCATAGGTATTTTGACTGAGGCTGCATCTCGGGACATTCATGACTTCGTAGTGTTCATGGACTCGCAATTGGTGGTTTGTCATTTAAACCAGGTTTACACCATCAGAAAACCTGTACTACTCTGTCTTTATTGGAGGGTACATTTATTGGAAAGGTCATTTGAAGTCATTACTTATAGGCATATCCCTAGGGAAGATAATGCAGTTGCTTATTCATTGGAAAATTATATCCTAGACTAGTATATTGCTCATTCATAGTATGAAAATTAAACATGGTTTGTAACATTGTAAATAAACAGTAAAAACATTTAAAACTCATGTAAATACATTTTCCATTTGAAGCATAAATATCAGGGGAAAAAGTCTGTATATATATATATATATATATATATATATATATATATATATATAAGTGTTTTTACAAAAAATAGGCCACGAGACCTCATCTGAACCACTCTGGATTTCAGGAAACACAAAATCATACAAAAATATGAAGCTATGGAATATTTTAGTGATACATCATGTAGGAGCTAGTTATTCTCATGGTAGCACATAACAAACCGCACTCCTCTACGTAGTAGATGATTGAAGCAGCCCGGAACCCCTGTTGTGTGCCTCTAATAATGCATTGGGAGATCATCAATGTATGCATCGGGTATGTCCAAAGTCAACCTCTTGAGGTTCTCCTCCAGCTATCCCATAGGGTCATCACCTTGTTGAATAAATCGAGCCCCCGCTCATCTGCCCAGTGGAGATGATCCCCTAGGTCATGCAACTCCTACATCTGCATGAAAATTTTTAGGTCTCATTACTATGCATAAAAAGTAAAAAACATTAAAAGACAAAAAATACAAAAATCTATCTTACGGTTTTGTTTCTTACCCATGTCTCCCCACTGCTCTCCTAGTGGAAGCGGTAGGTCAGGGTCAATCGTGAAATCAGTTCCTGCATAAGCATAATCCTCAACCATGAGGATTTGGTCACTAAGACATTGGAAGAATGGAGACCTGAACTTCACCTTCCCTCTGCCTACTCCTGTATAGGCCATGATCATGACCCACCTCAGCATACGAGGGTCTCTCGCGCTCAGTTTAGTAAAAACCACCTAGGGTCTCAGCTATGGGATTCTCTCAAAAAATAAACAAGCTAGGATATAACCATAGCCAAACTTCTTTAGTTCTCCCTACCGACACTTGGTCAGCTAGTCTTTAAATACCAGTAGCAATGCCTCCGCCCAGTTGAAAACTGTAGGTGCCATAGATTCTATCTCATACAACATATGTGCCCTAGAATCTTGATATGGCCCTTGGCTCCCAGCCAGCCTCTGCATGGTGAAAATAAGAGTGTGGAGAGGAAGATCCACTACTGCCTTGATGGGAATATTCTTCCCTGAAGTTCTAGTAATAGGAAGGCAGTGGTGGTTAGTCAGCTCTTGAGTAGTCACGTCCCCTCCACGGGAACCAGTCAATGAAATCAGGGCACCCTGTCATGACAATCCAATCAATAAGTAGAGGTATTCTACCTCAATGGTCAACACATGTGCCCCCACCTCGAAGTATTGTTGTTCTGGGTTCCACATATGGAGTATATACTCCAGCAATCTCTCATGAGACACCATATTGAGTGTGTGGAAGAACTTGAGGAGGCTGCAGTTCCTTAATGCAGCTACACATCCTGCATTTATTTTAGCATGGGAATCATCATAATCATGCTATATTTCCTTCCATATTACCATTTTCGATTGCTGAAAACCTGCCAAAATCCATTAATGGACTAGTTAAAAACATATTCAACCATCAAAATCAAATAAAACTTGTGTTTTTGTCTATCCATGCATTTTTCCAAGATCACGAGTAGCACTGCCTAAAATCTATTTGCACAGAGCGGTGGCACCACCTGAGCATAGTGTTATAAGTGCGGTTCTCGCGATGCACTACCTATCTTGTAAGGGGCAGCGATGCCTGCATTTTATAATTAGGGCCTGCCTAATATGGCCAAAACCCATCCTAAATTAAAATATAAGTTCTTGAAAGTGAAAGCTTAGGGTTTTGTCTTTTACTTGGATCTAATGACACTCAAATTGGACGATTGAATCTCCCGGAATCAGCAGTTGAATATCTGGTTCAAAGTTGCTCCAAAATGCTCTTGACTAGTGGTAAATATTAAAATGTTTTTTATTTTTACTATTTGAAATGACTTTTATAACTATTTTAGGGTTTTTAATGTCATTTTAATTATTATCATTATAAAATCCATCCATATGACTCATTAAAAGTCATTTTTCGAGAAATTAACATTGCTATTAAGTTTTGCAGGGGTAGAAATGAAAACAGTAAGAATCTATGGGGAGTTTGTTTTTTACTTTTTCGTACTTCCTTAAAACGAAAAAAGTCCTCGAGTGTTTGTTTTGATACTTTGGTCATGCTCTCAGAACTCAGTATCAAAGTTCCGAGTCTTTTCTTTTATTCTTTTTAGGCTCGTAAAACTATTCATCGTTAAAAAGAGACCTAATTGAGTCTCCTTTAAGCTCTTTTCGGACTCCCTAAATATGAAACGATTGTCGAGTACTTGTCTTCTTCATACTCATAGAAGTATTTGAATAGTTGTCTCTCTGACGGTAGGTTATCTCTTTTTCAGTTCGAATAGATTATGTTACGAAAAAGGTCCTTTGGAGTTTTCTTTTGTCTTTGTTCAGACTCTCTAAATATGAACGATTACAAGTTTGCTTTCATTGGACTCGTTAAACTAAACACTGAGAGACCCTTTTTTGGGATCGAACCCCTCCTTTCTCAGGTTTGTGAAATATATGAGAATGGACTTGTCTTCAGATAAGCTTAAACAAGTATTTTTTACCCTCTTTGAACTCGTAAAATCAAAAAGAGGAACTCATCAATCATGATGGGGAAATTAAGGGAAGGGAATCATTTTGCAAATTCAATGGAAGTTGTTTGTCACCTTTGAACATGGAACTTGTTTGCATATCATTTAGTCAATTGGCTATTCAGCTAACTTACGAGTCTATCCGCTTTCATGAGTTAGGTCACTCCTTTGAGTTTTTCAGAAGATTGCATTGTCCACTGTCGCATTGTGTGTATGTCTGGTCTAGTCATGCTACCAAGTCTTTTGTCGTGCCGCCCAATGTTTAAAGGAAGAAAGAATTTTAACTATACACTTAAAACAACCTTTGTGTCAGTACTTTGAGTCAATCCTATGGTTACATTATCTATGAAATTCCAAAAATTTGTTCCAAGTTTTGTGTCGTCGATGTAGGATTCATTATGGCCCTCCTTTGACGAGACTATTCCTGTCGACATCAACTCATCATCCAGGAAATAGTCTTAGAAACAAGTTTAGTACCTTGAGATTTGTATGCCTTAATGACATATTCTCTCGCTATCAAGAAAGGTTCACATCATTGGCCTTTGATCGAAATACTCTGCTCTGTGTTTGACACCAAGACATCTATTCAAACTCAGTAGATTGTACTAGGGTGCCTTGGGAATCATTAACATCAATGGTGATTTCACTTGCACTTGTTAAGGGTTCACATAATTGACCGCTAATTAAGTGGTTTCTACCATGTTCAAATTCAGAACATTGTAATCACATGGGTATAATCATACTTTGTGGAAGACGAGACGAAGACCCTGGGTATTTGTCAAGTGCTCATAGCTTGCTCCCCAGGTTGCAATGGAGTATATTGTATGAAGTACCACCATGGATACACATTTGTATGGTCATGGCTATGCTCAAATTTGCGTTTGTATGACATAGATGTGCGTTGTATATCTGGTAGCTATGTCTAATTTTAATTCCTCTATCACATGGATCTACGTTGTATTCTAGTAGCCATGGTTGTTTATTCCTCTCATGGATCTGTCTTGTATTGGTATGCAGCCATGATGAGGTTACATCTATTCATGAGTCAAAGTATTGATCTATTGCAGATGCATGTTCGATGACACTCTTCGATGAAGCTGGCTCTTACCCTAAAGTGATAACTTGCTCTATCAAAGCTTTCGCCTATCATATCCCTCTAGCCTCATGCTTTGGGGGGCATTCTGTTACACTCAAAATCTGTCACCAGCATGTGATCGGATCCCTGACACAAGACATTTTACCTCAAATCCCAAACTTGAAGTAAATATTTCTCTATGTGTTATTCCAACATTCAAAATTGTAGCATCGCTCTTACACTCAAGCCGATAAGCGGTACCATGTTCAGCACCGCACTAGTTCTGTGAGAAATAGGTGGTGCCACCTTTTTTAACCTATGTTGTTGGCGTGGTTCCTACCCATAAACACTCTATCATAAAGGGGTATAAGTGGTGCCCTTGGTAAAAAGTGAAAAAAAGGAACCTTCTCGAGGATTCTAGAGCAAGATCCTTGTGTCTAACCTTATCCCTACTCACTTGGGTTGGTTAAGGTCGAGATCCCTCTTTGTAGGATCTTGTAGCCACCTCACCCACCAATCTCTCAACCATCCTATCCATTTGAGCCCTATAAATACAATCTAATACTCCATGGTTGAGGGGGAGAGAAGAATAGCAAAGTTATGTTGTTGAATTGATACCCTGGCTTAATCCATCAGAGAGCGATTGTGGAGCAAGTTGGAGCTATTGAGCAAAAGGTGCTAGTTTTTTGGAGTGTATCAGCACTAAGGAACATGGTTGTAATCTCTTTCATTCATTTTCTAATACAAAGTTGATTTCCTTCCCACATGTTTGTTGTGTTGATCTCACATATATGTTATTGGATTCCTTAGTCACTAATATGGATGTGCAGATGATTTTCTGGTAGCTTTGATGTCCTTGTATGTTTAATATGTTTTACAGGTATACAGGTCTTTCATCAAAGTTACATTCCAGGAATCTATAACATTCAGGGAAGGTATTCAACTGAGTTATTCACTCATTTGTTCTGGATCTGAACCATTCAGACCAGAGGAACAACTTCTGTTCGCAGAAGGTGATATATTCTTGGTAACAGTTTCAGCTGTATATTTCATGAATGATGCATCTATGTGTGTAATTAATTCAATGAATTTTCTAAGTTGTTATGAAGTTAGATCAGCCCGATTGGTGATGGCCTGGATGTTGGAAATCAATCTTATACTTCAAAAATTTCATGAACAGATCAAATTTCTGTAGATTTTCCCTTCCATGATTCCCTTTCCGCAACTTGCGGGATGCGGGATGCAGAAATGACTTATGGTAAATTTTGAATTCCACAACTTTGATCTCCGCAATGGTAATTCCGCATGCAGGATGCGGTATTCAGGATGCTAAATGTAGGGTGTGGGGTGAGAGGGTGAAAATTTGATATGTTTTCGATTGCGCTAGTGAAGCTCTTTGCATCGTTGATTTTCTGCGAGGTGATTCTCAGTCATTGATCTGATTCCGGATGCGGAACAGACTATGACCATTGATTTCCTTTGTGATTCTTCTCATCCATTTGATCTCAATGGTTGGGGAAGATATGGATTTTATAGACGGTCTGGATCATATTAGTAGGAGAAATTCTTGCTTGTGTAGATATTTACCAACAAAAATAGGGATCAGAAATCATCATACAAATGCATAATTAGTGATGGGTAACGTATGTAGAAGAGTTGGGTCACGTTCTCTCATCCGGGGTGGGAGGGGATGTGTCATCCACACTTGTTGTTTGGGATGGCTTGACTACTAGTTAACTTGTCTAATCCTACCCTACATAACTTTATCTCTCTCTCTCTCTCTCTCTCTCTCTCTCTCTCTCGATCTCATGTATGTCCTTTCCCTCATATAAGGGCCATAGTTTTTCCTTTAGTGTATTGTATCCTAGATACAAGTTCTGATCTAAAACTATTTCTGAGTATAAGGAAGGTGCAAATCAGACTTATCTCTCTTACTTTATGAGGTAGATATTTTACAGCTTCTAGTTGAGTTGTTCATTATTTTACCTTATTGGTATTGTTGTTCTACATGTTTTGATTTTGTTTCACTTACATAACTTTAACACAATGATCCTTAAGGGAGTGTTAAATTTAAAAGAGATGAAAATCATATTTTTGCAAGACATTTACTATTTCTATACTTCAATATAAATTATAGTTTTAATTTGCATTAAAAGTACAAGTTTGTTATATTTTTATGAAAACCCTAAAACTTCAACATCATATACATGTATAAGCACTTGCATTAAACTTTGTTGGAACTGGTTGAAAATATAAAGTAGCAACAAACTGGCTATAAGATTCTAAACAAACTTACAAATGGTTCCACACCATACTTGCAACAATAAAAGATGAATTCAATAATCCTCTAATTTTCACCTATCACAACCAACTGAAGAATGGATAGACAGTTAACAAAGTAGATCTCTAATATTACACAAAACTAAATGTTGATATCGGGTTGAGACAATGACCATTACCTACTTTTTAATATAACTTAACTGTAGTTTTACACCAAATTTTGCACAAAACCCAAAAATAATGGTCTCGCTATCTGTATGACTTAAAATTCATCCATTCTTTACAATGATTAGCATAGTAACATTTATCCTTATATCCTTTGTTAGAGGCCATATTTCTTGTTTAGAGGCTATAATTAGTTTGTAACTTAATAATGTTTATACTTATTTACACTTTAATGTTCAAACATTGACAATCAGACAAGTTTGGATGTGGAAGGAAAGTGGCGGTTAAATTCTCATGATAATGCATGTTCACTATGTTTTTCTTAATACCATAAAGTACAAAATTTCATGGTTGAGTTGAAGTGTTCCATCAATAACAAGATCCAGGTATCCATGAACCTGTGTCAGTCTAGTTTTGAGACCCTTAAGAGTTGTCAATTTTCCACTCACCTATTTTGTATAAAAAAAAAATTTCATTTTCGAGAAACAAAAGTAACAATAAGTAGCAGTCACTAGAGTTAATAACAAACAAAAAGTATTGATAGTTGTGTCCTTGACATCCTTTAGCAATTTCTCAACACCTGCAATGCAAAGAGTATCAAAGTTCTATAAAACTAGATATAGCATGAATAATGTTACTATTTAGAATTTCACCATATATATGATAGTTTGTATGTGGAACATCTAATAGGGGAGTAAATAATGTATGTGTAAACATTCTAAATCATGTGGCTCATATTATGTAAGCGTATATCCATCTTAATCTTGGATCTATTAAACACCTGGAGGGATACAAAATATCTGAGATGCAAATATGTCAATTTTTATAGTATCTGAAGTTAAGATGGAAGAGTTACTTATAATAATCCATTTGAACAATCGTAATTTGAACATTATAAGATTTCTAAAGATATTATCCAATCTGTTTATGTACACTATTGCTTGAATTAAATTGGGTCTACATGGGTGGTCAAAAGGAATGATTGTTATCCTCCCCACCTAGGTTGATATCCCGCAAGTGACATGTTGAGATCTAAAATAAGTATATTTTAATGGAATTGAGCCCTCTATTGGAAAATCCTTGAGCTTATATAGAACCTGGTTTACCCTGGGTACCATTCTCAAAATGAGGGGAAGCACCCAGTAGGTTTTCCTAGGGTATGTATTTCATGGAAAACATGTGTACAACATTGGTTGAAGAAAGAAGAGACGGAGAAAGAACAGTTGAAAACAAACAATATAGCATACTATGCACACCATGTTTTATATACATGGATAATGAATACTAACTCTACATCATCTAATCCACAAGATGTAGAACAATTGGTGGCAGGGTATGGTTAAGATGCCCCCTAAGCTAAAAGGTCACTGGTTCTAATCCCGTCGGATACTAAAAAATACAACCATGTTAAGGGTTGGTGTGGTCCAGGATGGGTGTGATCCTCGGGTGATTTTGATGGCTTATATTCCCCTGGTTCATGGTTACTTATCCAATGGAAACCATTCTAGTCATGGGGGTTCCACCACTTTGCCAAAAAAAAAAAAAACTCTACACTGAGCTAGAACTTCCATATTCCATGTGAAGAAAAGTGTTGCATCCAAATTAATTCCATAAGGAAAATGTGGCAACAATATAGAACATAGAAGAAAGAAATAGATAGAAAACCTATTTCCTCAACTTCATGAGCACAAATTTCAAACGGAACATATACAAACACCTTTTGGTTCTTCTTAGTTGCATTATGCAGGTGTAGAATTTCCATTTCGTCAATAATCCAACTCTTCCTCTATAATACTTGGTGATTCAGTGACTATACCTTAAGATGGTTTTCATCTTCTCCTTTCTGTGTTTCCTTTCTCTTGGAGGAACAATGTTGTACAAGTGAACTATATGTTCCCTACATAATCAAATTTTAAAAATAACACCAGAAACCAAATTTCTAGTTTTTTTTGTGATTATCTTTCTAGGTATTGGATGGAGTTTTTAAACTTATTTGTTGTTTAAGTGATTTTTTAAGATGTCACTCTATATAAAAACCTCAAAATTCCAAAACGTTCTTCATAAAATAGGGTATGAACCATGTGAAAAATCCTCCAAAGGGGTGATGTTGCTAGAAGACAAGTCCTAGAAGGCTGGAATGATTAACCACAACCATTAGATCCATCAAAACATCTCCACGGGTCTGATAAAGTGTGATGGAAGGATTGTTTGAAGGTTTTGATGCACAAATATATGCTTTGAATTGATGTTTCCATGACCTCAAGACTGCCTACATTCAAAGTTCAGGGTTCCATACCGTTCTTCTAGGGTGCAAAATGCACCAATATCTACAATGATGGCTGCTAGAAGGATGAGACAAGACAATGTATGTCCATATTTCATGTTTATGATTATTTATACATGTATTACGCATGAATTTTGTCAAAGAACTAATGATTAGGGTTACAAAATTCCTATTATCTACCGATAATTAACTTAGAAGTGCCCATATCTGCTTTTTAGGGTTGTTTATGCTCTCCTAACTGTCAAACATTGACTTTTGAGGTATGACATTTACCCAGATTTGTATTTTAGTGTTTAGGTCCTTTTATACGTTTTGTCATGACAAAAAAGTACGCAGAATGTTGTTTGAAAGCAATATTGGGGCTAGAACATGCCCAAACGGCTAATTAGATGCTGCATGGGGTATGACTTCAACCAAAATGTTGGTAAACCTCCCATAATTATTGATTTACCATGGATCTTCCCCATTCATGCCCAGATTTGAAAATAAGGTCCTTTTGTTTCTCACCATTGTTGTTATAAGGGTGTAAAAGCTACCAAAACTACCCAAAAATTACCACAAAGTTGTTTCATGAACAAATATCCCCAGGAATCACACCCAACATCAAATATTTGGGGCTATTTAGGGTTAGTTAATGAGACAACAATCCCCAAATTAGGGTAATTTTTAGAGGAGAAATTTTTCCAATTGGCTATTTTTTGGGTTTTTCCCAAAAAAAAATCCGTTATTTGGTCGTTTTTAGTGTCTAATATTGCCTGTATTTACATAAAACATGTTTTTGTATCATAATATTCACCAAAATGTACACATTTCAGTGTTAATTTTACGTTTCATATTTAATATTCATCTACCTATCTATAAACATGTTTTTTTCAATCCAAAGAAGTCACCTAGAATACTATACTTAAGTATAATATTAGAATCCTTAAAAAATACCCTGCCCCAAATGTGCTTAGAGAATCAAAATTATTCATGATTGTGGTTTGATGCTATCTCAGGACTATTAGGGGTTGAGGTATGCTCAAAAGAGAATTAGTTGTGCCCATATCTGAGGGACCCTCTTCAACACTACTTTTCACAGATTCATCATCAATAATAACCGTAAACTCCTTTACATTGCTAGTACAACCTTTCTTATGACTCAAACATTGATTCTTTTAATATTGCTCATGATTGCTACCTGGGAGAATGGCCTAAAATAAAGCCCATAATTGAAAGAAAAGGTTGTTTGAGGGCTAAGAAGAACCAAAAATTACCGTTGGGACTGTTTTCATCCCTCTTACATGCCAAGATGTTGAATTTAAATATGTTGTCACGATATATCTTGCTCAAAATAGTTACAGTTACAATTATTGATAAATGTTGATATTCTGAAACTACTTCCATACTTCAACATGCAATTATTAAGTTCTAGGGACTACAAATGCTTATGTTTCCATGTCATGTCTCTTTACAATGGAAACAAGAGCTCAAAAACTCTAGTTTAATGGAGTTTTGTATTTTAAAGTAAAATTATTGTGAGACAAACAAAAAAATTGCAAATGAAAATGGACCAACAAAAACTACATTGTAGTATATACTTCAGATAATCACAAAAGTCTTCAAATAACAATATATGGGAAAAAACTGATTTCATAAAACATAATGTTAAATATTTCCATATTTATGTGCCCATTGTAGCAAGCTACCATAAAAAAACAAGTAATATTCCTACCATACAATCAATCCATCATATTGCAATATCATAATACATAATGGCAAAAAAATTGGCAATACATGTTTCTCTTGGGCGTGCTCCTATTGCTGATAGTAAGAAGTATTATGAGAATACTATAGGAATTCAAAAGTTAAATATAAGCATAAAAATTATCAATGGCTTAAATTTTATATAGCACAGTATTGGATTCATAAAAATAACTTTCTATAATAATAAAAGGGACCTAAACTGGCCCTTTTGAGGTTGTCGTTGCGATTGTACATAATTTTTTGCTGGCTGTACATAATATTGTCCATATGTATGTTGAGAATGTTGTCAAACCATGGATTTAATTTAGAACCAAAGACATTATTTTATAAATAAATAAAATTACGTGAACACTTCAATGATATTAGATATTGAGGAAGAACATAAGCCATATTTTGCATAAAATAAAATATTGGCAGTAAGAAAGAAAACTAAATTTCCAATGACATTACACATTTTACGTAAGTTAAATATATAGAAAGGAGTTCCTTTACCATCCTCATATTGTAGTTGGAGCATAGATTGGTGATACTGCATTTGTTGTTTCATTAGAGGAAATTTCAACTCAAAATAGGCCTCCTAAGGAAAATTAATAAATTAATAGTTAAAATAAAAAATAATATTGATTAATTTTGGAGGAAGAAAAGAAAAAACTACATTTTTGTTCGTATTTTTGACATATGTCCCTGTGTTTTCACTCAAATTTCGATCAAGAGAGCTCGTTAGATGCGGAATTACATTCCACATACAAAGAGTACCCACTTGGCATACTTTTGAAGGGCCTCCCTACCCCAAAAACAAGAAATACCTGAAAAAATGTGATGATGACATCATCATCATGTTTTTTCAGGTATTTCTTATTTTTGGGGAAGATGGGCCCATCAAAAGTATTTTGAGTGGGTACTCGATGGATGCAGAATTTAATTCTGCATCCAACGAGCTCTCCTGATCAAAATTTGAGTGAAAACATAGGGAGGTATGTCGAAAATACAAACAAAAAAAGTAGTTTTTTTTATGATACCTATCCCCAAATTTATATTAAATCTTTTTTAAGAGGTGCTCCCTTTTTTAATTTTAAAGCATTTTGATTGGCTAATACATGATTACATGGAATTTGTATTATTTTTGGAAGGCCCATTTTAAATTGGAATTTCCTCTAATGGATATGGTTGTTGTGTCTATTGCTAATAACCATCATGTGAATCAATTTGGCTATACATGTTATCTAGATCCTATTGAGGATGATGTTGATAATATGGATGTACATATACACAAATCACACTTTCAACTACAAATATATAAATATTCACAATAATCCATCCTATGTTAGACCATACATGACTAGATTTAGATGTAGTAGTGTAGGTAAATTTTAGAAAAAATAGCTTTTAGTACATAATCATGAGTTCACTATACACAAATAGCAAATGAGAAAACAAAGGCATATTTTCAAAAGGAAACGATATAAAAGAGAGTAGTTTCAACTCAAGTAGTCTCTATTACATGTCAAAAGAGAAATAAATATAGAAATAGAGGGATCCAAACATCTAATTCATCTTTTAAATTAGAAGTGGAGGGTCAGTGTTAACTACAAGTAATCAAATACAACTTTGCAAGAATAAACAGACAGTGACTGCAAGTAAACTATAACTTTATTCATGAGAGTAAGTTCACATATTGAATAGCTTCGACAATGATTCAGACCCAAAATTTGAAATGGACTTAAAAAAATGAAGATAAATACGGACATGGTATATCGCTGCCAAAATGGTGGGAAAACTATAAGGATTCACTTATACAAATAAGGTCATTTCTAAGATGGTGCGAAAACTATAAGGATTCACCTATACAAACAAGGGCACTGATAGGAGTATCCATAACCTTTTAAAAAAGAAAATATGAGTTTAAAAGGCTTGAAAGAAGACCATTTGAGAATAGAATTAAGCTAAAAATTCCACTAAATACAACAATCTAGCAGAAACTAATCAAGAATTTCCTACAATCTAAATTACATTTAAACTGAAACAGAAGTTTTCTAAATATTACCAAAAAAATTAAGAGAACCATAAACATAGAAAATTCACAAATTATGATCTATGAAAATATCTTGCTCCAAATTGTTTTGACAAATTCATAAAAGTAGACTTCTATGAGAAATTATGTTTAAGATGGGGAGGGGATATTTTATAGGAAAAAGATGGGGTTTTAGGCCCTCACACGTTGCCACTTTTATGTTTTATATATAATGATTTTTAATGTTCTTTAATAAAATATTTTTGTAAGGATCCGCCAGCTTGAAGTTTCCAGACAACTAAAAACGGAATCTAAAGTATAGCCTTGAACTTCCTAAATAGAAACATATACCAAGCATATATGGAACTAAAGAACAGTGGATCCTGGATAATCCAGAGGTGGATTTTCTAATATATACTACAATAAATTCGACAAGAAAAATAATCATTAACAGAAAAAAAAAATGACTTTGCAATTTACCATTCAGTTCCTCAATCAAAATCTATTTCATGACCTTGACATAAATTTCATACTTCCATTTTTATTTGCACATAAGGGTGTCCATCTCAATTTCAGGTGGGACATGAATGTATGAACATTTTCAAGTTCAACCATGAAGACTATTGCTAGCCTAAAAAATCTACAGACATGTAACATTTTAAGCAGTAACAAATATTGAGGGGGACTCTGTCGAGCTGTGACTTTTAGTTCTATGTGGTCTTACTTGGTCATAAAGAAATGGGTAACCACCTATTGCATAAAAAAAGATTGATTATTTTTTAAATTGTTGAGATATACAGACAGAAGGAACTGCAAGAATCGAAGATATTAAAGACAAAGCCATTGGAAATGGCTAGAAAACAAAAATATGCATTTCTTGTAACATCTCTATAAAGACAATGTGATTAATAAAACCCCTTCTGAAAGATGGAAAACAATGAATTTTCCATTCACAAGGTATCAACAATACAAGTTGAATTTTTTTAACATTCAAGAAATCCTTATCGCCTCTAAAAATGTGACAAGTCAACTATCACCATTGCAAATTAAACTTGTTTTTCTTAGAAACATATTACTTGCTTAATTTTAACAATGCCATTCCCATACTTTTAGAATGGTTGCAACTGAATGTTCTGGTTTTACAACTTCAACTATATTTTTTGTGTGATAAGCCCGCTAGCAGATCTAACACAACATTTTGTCAATACACAACATGCATCTTCTATACTATTGTATATGGCATGCATGTCAATGAGAGCACTACTAGCATATAGATTACACTGAAACCTACTTCTAATATCTTCATGGACCTCCTTCATAGAATTTAAGATGCGACAGGTTAGTACAATAGTGGAAAAAGAAGATTGGTCTAGTTGAATGCCTACCTCTTGCATGTGGTAAAATAATCCCAATGCCTTCTAGTTGTGCTGATTATTTTCATTTACAACAATTAATGAAGTCCAAGTTAACATAACTCATTCATGCATTTTTTCAAACACCTTGAGTGCATTGTTTGTACTTTTGCATTTCTCATACATCATGGTACCACCCATTTTGTATGGGTTCCCACTACTGGTAAAAGTTGTTCAAGGAATCAAAAATGTCACTTACATGCATTTAGACATTAATAAGAAGTAGGAAACCATAAAAAAAACATTCTAGTAAGAATGCACCCAGCAGCAAGGTGTAACAATTGTGAAATATGGACACCTTTCAATTTTCAAGCATGGTAGTTTGGGTTCTTAATGTAAATTCAACCCCATAAACAACTCTTAGCATAAACGAATAGGTCATCTACAACACTCATATTACTACCTGTACTTTGTTCTCACAAGAAGGACACCATATAAGGTTTTATATGTTGAACCTGCGATGAGTCTGAACGGTATGGTCGAGTTCAAGGATAAAGATGTGCAATTGCTTGTAAAATAGGGCTAATCCTCATTAATTCTTGGGAAAATTGTTTCATGAGAGATAATTTATAGGCATGAAGGGTGTAATTTGTGTGATAGTAGTCCTCTTATAATAGATTCTAATGCGCTCTCATATTTTTAATGTCAACCCTCATATCAACATCATGACACAGAAGTTACATCAAAATAGAGAAATTCAAGCTTGTAGCAACAACCTTGATAAGTTCATGATGGTAACATGTTACCATCATGGGTATTTCCATCAACCCTCATATCAACATCATGACACAAAATTTACATCAAAATAGAGAAAGCCAGGCTTGTAGCAACAACCTTGATAAGTTCACGATGGTAACATGTTACCATCATGGGTATTTCCATCATATTGGAAGCATGTTAAATTCTTATTTAAGTAAAAATAGTTATAAGAAGGTTTGTGTGACTATTTTGGGTATTTTTTGTAAACCCCTCAGCATATTTGTGATGCTTCCATTTGAAATAGTACAAGGGTTTATATTTTCATACCTAGGAAGGTGACTTTACTTCCATTTGTGGGGTTTGAAACATCCAGCTTATCAGGGTTACTTTCATCAGGTAATTTCCAACAAAAGGTTGTTGTAGAGCACGCACCCAAGCATGTAATGGAGGATCTCTGTTGGTAAACAAAATTTAAAGGAGCACTCCCATATTTTGGTGGTTAATACTAGTGTGTAAAATACTAAAATGATGGTGGCTTGCAGTTGACTACTCCTTTGTATCATATAGTAGCTTCTCAGTCCAGAAATTGTCAAGGTTTCCCATAACAAACCGTCCAAGCCAATCCGTTGGTGTATAAACATTTTGTCCCCTCTTTCAGTTGTTGGTTGAGTATGTATTAAGGGTAGAGATGCATTGTATCATATTCTTGGAACGATTGATTACATAAGAAATAAACTCAATCCCTAGTGGAGGGAAAATAAGCAAAATCAAATCTTTAGAATCCATAAAAGCCCTAGTGGAAGCAAAAATAATCAAAATCAAATCTTCTGAATCCATAAATTTTCAATGAATATGGCAGAATTTGACGCCCACATTTTTGTTTTTTGAATTTATTGATTTTTTTTTTTAATTTTTTAATATAAAGAAAGTTTAGTGATGAATTTTTACGACTATAACAGTCACATAACAAGACGAATCTACATAGCAATGTGTCTGAACAATTACATCACGTTGTGAGAAAATAGGAATAGTGATGTAAGTCAAAACACATGATTTATAAATTATTGTTGTTTTTTCTTTATATTCATATGTTTTACTCCCCTACCACCTTATAACAATTAATAACAATTCATATGCTACTTATCATTAACTTTTCAATCACTTAAATAGAAAGGCCTAGGACATGAAGGAACTACTATACTTCCACTTCTATAATGGATCATTAAACAATGCAAATACAAAAACAAGGTGGAGGTAATAGATGGACATTGCATGATATGTGGAACATGTAAAGTAGGCATCATTGGAATTTAACCAAAGGGTTGTGTTGGAAATTAAAAGGATTTCAACAAGGTAAACTCTTTAGAAACTTTGGGTTTATATAACAATCAACTAAGAAAATTGTTGTTGAGTTTCAAAGGGATATGATAGTTGAGGCATGGCCTTATTCTATATAAGTGGGGTGACTATGGACTAATATGACATAACCAAGTGGAAACAATATTGTTGGAGATACATTAAATCAAAGTAAATTCCAACATTAAATCAAAATGGAGGAACAATATAAAATTGTAACCACTAGCACCTAAAATCCATTATCCCTCTAATCCTAAACCAGTACCTCATAATTTATGGACTGACACACCTAATGCACCTAACCAAAACACTAACACATTTGACGTTGGGTTCTAAAACATTTATTCAAATCAAAACCTTTGGCATCAAGGCTTGAATGATCACTAGATGGGTTTTTATCAAACCAAAATTGGTGCCAAAAAAATCCAGAAGAACTTTATTATAGACAAAATTCTCACTATGTATGGCATGTATGATGGATCAAGGCCATATGTATGGCTTGAATCTCATAATAAAATTTTATTGCCCGATACCTACCTTTTTTCCCTAGACCATGGCTTAGGATCCTAGAACCATCCACAATGTGAAATACTAAAAATAGTGAATGCCTAACTGATAAGCTAAATATTCCCTATTAATGTGAAAGGTGTGTGAAAGCTCCCATGAATATGGGGAAAGAAAGTGGTCGTGTTGATCCAAAACCCAACATTGTAATATTTTTTTATGTGTCGATTATTTAATTTTTATGTATATCATCTTTGAATATTGGGAGTTTAAATGTATGTCTCTTTTTATTTCATTATATCTCATGCAAACTACTATATTCATAGACTAATTCTCACATGTCAGATGTTACATCAAATAAAGGACCTTTTCAAATGTTACCTCTTTTCAAATCAAATACAACATGTTTGATGAGGCTGAAGGTACACTATTGTGATCAACTTTAACGTCTAGCTATTCAAGTGAAGATTGCATGGGATCATCCATTGGAAAGTTAAACACAGAGCTTATTTATGAACTAGGATAGGTAATTGAAAAGAGTGTCATGTTGCAACAATTTATTTGAAACTACAAATATCAGTTATGTTGGTATTCTTTGATTTTATAAATACTACAATGTTACAATAAACTTCATTCTAGTTATAATGAAGATCCATTTCTTGTATGGGAGCATGAGAGTATGGGAAGGACAACATTTCATTTTTGTTCCATTGTTGGGTCCTTACACAAAATGAGTTATATTTTTACTTGTAAGGAATGAATTCGTAAGTAGAGAAAATTTATTGAAAACTTGGATCCCTCACCAAAATTATAGTTAGCAAAGGGATCCCGTGTCAAATTTGTAGCTTGGTCATGAAGAGTTTATTTTCCCTCTATTACATTGACAGTGGAGTGGTCAAGTTAGTGTGAGATTATTAGTGAGGGATTAGTCAAAATATCGAGAGAGTGTTGGTAACTAGGTCTTCATAAAATTTTCACCAAAATGTCTAGTGGCAAGGGATTATTTCATTTTCCTTGTAAGTTAACTAACTATATTGGACATGTAGTTATATTTTGAGGAATTGTTTGTGATCTTATATAGAAATATAGTGAATCATATTCTCCCTTTTCACCACATATCCCAACATGATAGTGGTGTCCACATTCGATGGATATGGCCAAAATAAATTCTCTCTTTGGTAATGAATTAAGATGTTTATCTTTTTTACAAGATAAGTTTTATTAAAAATTTTGTGTATGTTTAGATTTAATGAATATTGTTATAATTTATATGATATCAAATTTACATCTAGATGGGTTAGAATAATTAAACTATGGTAATTTGTGTTTAGATGAACTACTAAAAATATATAATAAGAACAATTATGATTATTGTAATTAGCAATTAGATGAACCAATAAAAATATATAAGAATATGTATTGTTAAATTTGTGTTTTAAGTTTCTCTAGTGTCACTATAAGTTTTACTTATAGATTAATTTAGTACCTTTTGGAACAATGAAGTTGGTAAGGTATGTCTTAAACATTATTTCCTAGCATGTGTAGATTGTTAAAAGAGTTCTAGGTTGCTGGGTCATAGAGAACCAGAAGAAAATAATTGTGTATGGCGTGCATTTTTCATTTCTTTTGAGCTTACTTGAGGTTAGAGAACTCATGCGATTTTTAGTGGGAAGGTATAATATCCATAATATTTCTATCACATTAAGGGATGACTTTCTATGAAGGTTTAAAATGTTCCTTGAACATTTTTTACGCTAATTACATCCTCATTTATAGCACAAAAAGGGATTGAAGTTGTTATGGCTTAATATTTTTGGTATGTGCAACCTTAGTAGACTAAAAATCCCTTCAAACCACTTGAAATCATCAATATTCATTATCATTGGTACTAAATCTTTGGAGATGTTTGAGTTTGAAGGGATTGTCGAGATTGGTTTTCATAGGGGTGAGTTGAGTTGGGTTTGACAATGAACAAGCAATCTCAAATATCATGTTAACGAAGGATTTGGTACCTAAAATAAGTAGTGGGCATATCAGTATATATAATTAGTTATTTAAACATATTATATCCCAACTAGATAAAATTTAACATAAATGTTTCTCACTTTAACTAAACATAAAGTTATTCTCTTCGAGTGATCCTTTGGGCTTCCTTAAGGACTTGTGGTCCTACCTAAAATCCCGAAAAACAGGAAAAGACAAATTCTACCCAATCTTATATGGGAGAGCCAAATAATTCACTTTACTATAGAAGTAGATATTTCAAAATAATGTTCTTCTATCTTAGTTGATCAATGAGCAAGATTACCTGAGATAAAGGTACGGGACATCATAAATTTTACAATAGACATAGGCACTTTTATAGGATCTAAAAGGTTATCTAAATCACATCAAATGAAAAGAAAGTATGTGAAGTTTCTTTGGAATATTGATATCTCGTAAGATAAAAAAGGGTGTAAAAAATCCATGCGAACCATCCATGATTTTGTTCTCAAACTATGTTCCATTCTCAGAGGTTAATTTCGGGCCACATGTAATGCAACGTACCAAATTTGGCAAGTTAACATGTTGCGTAAATGGTGTATTTGAAATTGTGACATTTTATTACAAAGGAATACTTTAGCCATAGTAATTGAGTTGAAATGTGAGATAAATATAATATGGCATTTGTAGAGGTTATTCATTAAAAAAACAAATTGTCACAAGAAGTTTGATAAAGATATTTTCTTCATGTATGGATTGTTTTGGATTCCTCAACTACTATTGCATGTGGATTTTCACATGGAAATACCAAGATGCAGCAATTCTTTCAAGGAAGTGGAGTTGTCTTTGTATTCTCCATGATGCACTTTGATGAGGATTTGATAAATTAAATTTCTTGTGTTTTTCTTCACTATTTTTTGGGCACAAGTTTTACTCAATCATCATAATGAACATGTGCTTATTATACCTGGTATATTCATAATGAGCATGTGATTATTGCATTTGATATCTTGGCTATAAATATAGAGCCATACATGTGATAAAATGTTTCCATTCAAATTGAAAAATTGGGGTTCAAATTTATTCTCAATGTGTTTTTGTGGGGGAGGGTAAAAATTAAGAGAAAACCATATTTCCATGCATTTATACACTCACAAGTGTCGAATATCAAAATAAAAAAAAATCATGTTTAAGCAAACACATTTAATAATTTCAATAATATTTTACATTATTATCAAATTTATAAAAAAATTGAAAATAACATCTTACCAAAATTTGTAGTGGCAGGGAGAGGAGATCACTTTTAGATTGTCTAGATAAATGGGTGTCTACTTCTAAATTCTATGGCCCATATGATGAATAAATTGAAAAATAAAAATTACCTGGTCAATAAAATATTATTCTACTAAAAGTTTTTTTTTATAAAATATAAAGAAAGTGATATTCTGGGTCATTTAGGTGATATTAGTATGTCGCTCGTATGCCCTTACAGAAATTTAAGTGCCATTAGGATCAATAAATATCAAGAAGTATTATCAAATTCACCATCATCGTGGAAATTGACGTTGTTTCATCATCACCATCAATGTCATATGCTACATCAACATCATTTTCATCATCATGCGTGTTAAGTGAAGTCCCCGTGCCAGTTACCTCTTTGAATATTTTAGAACTCACTCAATGTCCATGTCAATATCATGGTCAATTCAATACATTAGAGTGAATTATGTTTCCATTATGACCACTCAATATCAAATAGTGCTATAATCACCTTCATCATCATTATTGACATTGATATCATCGGTGTCATCAACATCCTACTAAATATTGTAGAAATCATCATTGCCATATTTATCATTGTTAATATGTATCATCATCAACAACAACATGTCATTAATTGCACTCTAATGTCGTCAGGGACGGTAGGATTCCATTAGGGTTATCTACGATTAATTAGAGTCTCTTAGTTTAAAAAATGGCCAATTAGGTGTTACTTATGTCAACATGCCTGTCAGTATCCCTAACGTAACATTGGAGTTTTCCTGACACTTTCTAGCAAAATTCCTTTCGAACTTCCTAGTGCAATTATTGGTGTTATGCCTAACTCTATACCTGGTTCTATGCTTGACCCTTTTCCCAGGGAAATTATTGGCGCAATACCTTTCGAAATTCTTATCGTAATTCCTAGTGTTATGTCTAGCTGTATACCTGGCACTATACCTGGTGCAATTCCTAGCACAATTCCTTCTGTAATTCATGGCTATTTTCCTAGTGCAAATTTTGGCATTAATCCTAGCACTATATCTAACTCTATGTCAGACATTTTTTCAAGTGAAATTATTGGCTCTAAACCTGGCACAATTCCTTTCAAAAAATTTGGCGCTATACCTGGCTCTAAACTTGGCACAATTCCTTTCAAAAAATTTGGCGCTATACCTGGCTCTATACTTGGCGCTATGTTGGATGTTTTCTAGGATCAATTCTTAACTTTATTCCTAGATCTATACCCAGTACTATGCTTGGCCCTTTTCCTAGGGAAATTACTAGCGCAATACCTTCCAAAATTCCTATTGCAACTCGTTGTGCTATTTCTAGCTCTATACCTAGCACTATGCATGGTGCAATTCCTGATGCAATTCGTTCTGCAATTTCTTGTTATTTTACTAGCACATATTTTGATGCTAATGTTGGAACTTTATCCGATGTTATATCATATGTTTTCTGAACACAATTCCTGTCTCTAAATCTAGTGCAATTCCTAGCTCAGTTCCTTTTGAAATTTCTAGCATTATTCCAGGCATTATACCTGGCTCTATACCTGGCACTATGTTGGATGTTTTATAGGCGTGATTCCAGGCTCTATAATTGGCGCTATGTCGAATATTTTTCCTGGTGAAATTCATGGCGTAATTGCTAGCACTAACCCTAGCTCAATATATGGTGCCATGCTTGGTGTTATTCTGGAAGTTTTTTTGGAGGCTATTATGGGCGTTATATGGGATGCTATTTTGGAAGTTACTTAGGATGCTAAATTTATGGTGTTATTACAGATGCTATACCTAGATCTATACCTAGCACTATGTTGGATTTTTTCTAAGTGCAATTCCTGGCTCTATACTTGGCACTATGTCAGATGCTTTTCCTAGTGACATGCATGGCGCAATTTTTGGTGCTAACCATGGCTCAATATATGGTGCTAAGCTTTCTATTATTCTAGACATTTTTTTGGAGGCTATTCTGGGTGTTATATGGGATGCTATTTTGGACACTATTTGGGATGATAATTGGGATGTTAATAGGGATGCTAATGGGGATACTAATTTGTTACACCTGGAAATCCCACATTGCATATTAGCCTTCATGGAAATTATACATTTCCCTTCAACCTCCGAGAAAGCGTGACCTAAGCCATCTTGGTCATCTTTTTTCCAAATCTTAGAGGGTCGGTGCCTTTCTTCCTTTTACACATAGCATCGACAGTGCTTCTCACCATGGAGTAAAGAGCATCGATGCCCTCTCCCTTTGACAAAACTCTAAGTCGACGCAAATTTCCTTTATATCGGGAGCGCTGATGGTTAAAAAATAGGAAAAAAAGAAGGTTCTAGAAGCTTCCATGTGGAAGCCTCCATGGATTCAGCTCCTACATGCTTGGGATAGGTGGAATTCACTTCCCTCACTTGTATGGATCACATTATATCCATTCCCCAATTCAATCTCATGGTTTTGGGCCTATAAATGAAGCCTTCATTTTGTGAGTGAGAGAGGCCAAGAAAAGTACCCTTATGCTTTTGGATTGAAGTCTGAGTTAGAGGAAAAGTGGAGATATCTTGTGTGTGGAGATATTTTCATAGTCATAGAGGATTGTATATGTTCTTGTAGAGATCGAAGACATCGACATCAAGGATTTTTGGTTGTACTTCTATCTGTTTCATATTTAATACAAAAGTGTTCCCCTTTCCTATATTCGATGTGTTTTTTATTTCAATTGAATATTATTGGATTCATTGATCACTAATATGAGTATTTAGTCTTTATCATGTTGCTCTCACTTATTGTTTATGTTTCTTGATCTATTTTACAAGTATCGAACATTGTGAAGACTTTCTGGAGCAAGGACAAGAGATTTAGATCTTAGGTATAATATTATTTCATGTTATTAATTAATTTCTTAAGGAAAGGATATGCTTCTATGAGTTGTTGTTCTACACTTGTACATTGCAGGGTAGAGGAACAAATAGTGTCCACACTGATTGCATAATTCTTGATAAAAAAATTGGCGACCATACTGGGGAGGCTTACTCCAGTCAAATATGGGGAGGATCCAGTCAGATCTATAAGCTTCAGTAGCCATTTCATATATGAAGGTTATTCTCTCTCCTTTTAGTCATTTTGGTTAACAAGGTAAGCCATTCATCTTACTTTTATGATTATTGCCTTTTTTTTGAGTGGTTTTTATCCTTTTCAATCCAACTTAGTCTTTTTTGGTTTCTCCTGCAGGCCTTTAGCATTTCAGTCTACTGTTCGGGCGGTGCACTTCTCTTTGGCTGACAGAGCTTTGATCCTCCTAGAGATCCTTCCCATTCTTTGTCCAGCATGCCGACAATGCCTTCTTGATGAATTGACAGAGTGGCGATGGCACCTATGTGCAAAGGATAAAAGTGTTGATCTACCTAGGACGCTCTACTGCAGTACTCCTCAATGCACCGAGGTAGGCCTTCAAACTTGCTATTTAAAAAAATTTCCTTTAAATTTTTTGAACTGTCTTGTTCTCTCAAGAATTTTTTTTATTTACTTGTTTGCTTGCTATCTAAGTTTGATGGTTTTTGTCAACCTGATTCTCTTTTTGAACTCAGATCCAAAAAATTTATCTTCTTCATTATTATAAAAGAAAGTGGAAAAATAGTTTAGTTTTGGTTTTTAGTGAAGTGTCTGAAAATTTTTCTTTTGAAAAGAAAACCTATAGCCCCTTTCTAGAGTTAGTCTTTTTTAGAACTGCTTTGTGCGCCTCATATTTTCCAGAAAAATACAAAAAGAATCGTCTTATTTTCCTCTTGTTTATGCTTACGAAAATTTCTATTTTCATTTGCATGAGTGATTTAGAAGAATAGGTCCTTTTGACATTGTAGCAAAAGTTATTTGCATGCATGTTAGAGGCTCAGTTTTCTTTCTTACATTTTAGAGACTTTTGAGTGCTTGTGTGAAAATATTTGTGTTTGAAAGAACTCTCTCTTTGCATTCCTTGATTGGATCTTGTTTTGATTGTTGAAATTGGCATTATTCTTGGTGTGTTTCTTGAAAGGAAAAATTAAAAGGTCTCTTACCTACTCTAAGTAGTTCTCATCAAAGTCAAAGAAGTGATTTTGCATATAGATTTAATTTGCATGATTGGAGACAACACCTCACAAACATTCACCTAATCATTCAGATAAAATTAACGATAGATTTAGGTTAAAATTGTATAGAAATTTGAGTGATAGGTTAGTGACGTGTTTGGGCATTGTAAAACGTAGTAGCTGTCGTTAATTTGTCTGCACTACAACCCGGGACTCGTGCGGTTCTTCCACGTACCATCAGTATATTGAACGGCCTTTCACGTACTCTTGAGGTATATAGAAAGGTACTTCACATACTCGATTGTATATTGGAAGGCCCCTTGTGGACGGTTGTGCATTATACAACACTACTGTTGATTTGGGCTCCCACGTACCTTGCGTATATCGAGAGACCCCACTAGGATTCCTTGTTGAACTGAGAAAAACCCTTTGGTCATATTGTTCAGAGAAATACACTGAAAATATCATTCAGGGAGATTACTATGCATGTACCCCTGAGTTATATCGTGAGTTGCAATTTCTTGAAAATCCTTGTGAGAGACCAACTATTTTGAACCCTTCCTATCACTTAATACTGCTTGCGACCTTTAGCTCTATGTAGGTTTGTTTGTGTGTTTTCCTCCTTTTTTGACCTAGACTGTCGACCACCACCATGGATGAGAAACTTACGATGTGTCAATCCCGTAGGTTGCAGGGTTTACATCCTGACTCTCCTCCAGTAATGGAAGGACAAGAAGGGGTAACCATGGAACGACCAGCTTCAGCTGATGCTTGTATCAAGACTACTTCATCTGCTAGAACTAGAGAATAATTATCTGTTTACACTAATCCTTTGGTCCAATTGTCTCCTACAACTGATACTACTTTTCATTTTCCAATGGAGGGTCAACCTGATTCATCTGACTGGATTGGTGTTTATCCACGTGATGATACCATACAGACAGAATATGGCCCAAATGCTCCTTTTTGGATAACACCTCTAGGAAAAACTATTGCTGAGCATGGAGAAACTACCACTAAACTAGAACCAGATATAGTTGCACCTTTAAGGAATCTCTTAGATAAAGCTCTTTCACATGACCAATTCCTCTGTGAATCTATCAAATGGGTGAATTATTGTATCCAAGAACTCAAATAATACGAGAAGAGGAGAATCATTTCTCCTCTCCCTAATCCTTCAGCAACCACCCCACCCGATTATCATGCCCTTTCATCACCACATGTAGCTCAACTTCTGGAGTCACTAGCCCAAAATTTGGTTACTCAAAATATGGTTTCCACCTCATATCCCAATCATAATCTAGTCCATACACCCTCTCCCAGTGGGGTTTCCTTGTCTGTTTAAAACTCTCCAATAGTTTCTACAGATGGGGGGAAACCCCTAGCATAAATTCCTACTAGAGGGACTATTTCTAGCATGGGGAAAATGTACCTACTGGCTTGCCAGCACAAAATACCCTCCTCTAAGTTCCACTATAGTTGTTCTTCCTTCCAGTCAGGGAGGTCCCTCATGGGTCCAACCTACCATTACTCCACTTCCTTGGGGATACACTTATCTAAGGAATAAACCACCTATGGTTAAACAAACTTATCAACCAATACCGTCAATGTGAGTTTCTCCTGGAGTACCCTACGCCAGAAATACTTTTGTACCTTGCAGAAAACCGAATTTGTCTAACATTCCATCCTATGGAGGAACTTTTGTTAATACCTCTAGAGGATATAGACCTTCACTTGGAGGACCACCGCCCAGAGGACCTCCTAGAGGACCTGGTGGACCTGGAGGACTTGGTGGACCTCATGGAATTGGAGGACCTAGAGGACCTAGTGGCCCTGAAGGACTTGGAGGATCTCATGGACCTAGTGGACCATCACCAAGAATATCTGGAGGATCCAGTGGATTGCCACCTGGTGGACCCAGAGGATTCATAGGACCTGGAAGACTCGACAGATCTGGAGGATCTGGAGGACCGGGAGGACCACCACCTGGAGGTTTGCCTCCCTTGAGCGGCCCTTTGTCTGAGGGCCTTCAAATAACCAACAACCTAATCAACAAGCCTCGGGGGCATCATCCATGCCTATTTATCAATCTACCTACAACCCTACTAGTCAACAAATGCCATATCAATATTACCGGTACCCGCACCCCAACTGACAATTGCCATTTATGGAAACTTTAGACCTTCCAGATATGTCCAGATTGATAAGTGATCCAATCCATCATGACCCCTTGTGGCCTGCCATTCTGGCTAAGTTACCTTTCAATATACCAAAATTTGACGGTAAACCTGGTGAGGACCCAAAGAATCACGTGATGAATTTTCACCTTTCATGCTCATCTAACTCATTAATGGAAGGCTCGATCCATCTATAATTATTACAAAGAACACTCACAGGAATTACAACAAAATGGTATATAGAGCTACCACAACACTCATTTTGGGACTATATAACTTTAGCTATGGCTTTCTTAACACACTTTCAGTTCCCAATCCGGTACAGACTTGTTGACCTCACTTCGACAGACCACATCGACACATATCTCCAATAATATCTATTAATGGAGAAGAAGGCATAAGTTAATCAAGGCTCCCATTCCTAATCAATTACTGGATGATTGGTTGACAAAGTATTTACTTCCACCCATTGCTAGAGATGTCACCATGGGAGGCGTCGTTACCGAGGAGCAGGCTATTAGTCGTTCTCAGTACCTTGACTTGGTATATTCCCATTCAGGAACTTTATATGATATGATTCCCCATGCCCCTCGGCCAACAACAGATCCATCAAGACCCGCAATTGAACCACCCGCTGATGGGATACTTGGTTCAGTTCAAGCACAAATGGAAGAAAAATATTCTAAGAAACAAAATCAAATTGCCACACCAACAATTCCACCTACCAAAAACACATCCTCTCTTGTTGTCTCCATTCAAGTAAATGCATCCCAATCCACTAAACCTTCTGGTGGAAAGAAGAAAGGAAAAAATAAACAGAAAAACCCTGACAATCAATAGGAAAGTACCAGACCACAAAGCCCAAATGTTGATTCGAAAGGAAAAAAAGATTAAAATATCCTTGTTTAATCTATGGAGGTGACTATTTCACTAAAGAATGTCCTCTTCATGAGGAAATTAATAAATTTTTGAAAAGTGCACCCACCCTAGTAGTTCTCAAAGATCATTTTCCCTCCCAACATCAATTGATTGATCATCAATCCTTGCATAAGCCTTCTTCATCTACTGATGAAGTTAGAATGATTTATAGTGACACAGTTAACTTAAATACAAGATCACATATCTATGACCCTCCACCAGAAAATAAATATGATGAAGTTCCACCTAAAAAACCTTTAGCTTCCACACCTCCTCCTAGTAATAGTCTTCACATTGAAAAACCTATTCCAGAAGCAATTTTTTTCCCACCAAAGGGTACTCTTCATAAGTCCATTATCAACCCTAATGCACGTGCTGCCCAATATTACAACATAGTATAATATTTGGCTTAAGCACCCTGCGCTATGTCAGCTTTAGAAGTACTCCAAACCTGTCCCACCCAACGAAAAAACATGCTTACTACACTTGGAGCTACGGATCCTGAAAATAGTAATGCCATCACTTTCAAACTGGATGATTTTAAAACTCGGCTCTCACACCAATTGGCTTTTCAGATATCCACTAAAATTGCTGGAAAGACCATTCATCATACTGTTTTGGACGAGGGAGCCTCTACATTAGTCATGTCTTTATCTTGTTGGAGAGCCATTGGTTCTCCTAAAATTAACCATTCACCTACCACCCTCAAGAATTTTGATGGTCGTGTTTTTCAACCTTATGGATTACTACCTTCCATCCATGTTGAACTGGGGGGCAAGTCGGTCTCCATTCACATTGAAGTTGTTGATGTCTCTTTGGATTACAACCTACTTCTAGGTCACAACTGGTTCTATTCTATGCAAGTTGTAGCATCAACCATTTTTTGGATCGTCCAGTTCCCATTCCAAGGAATGATTATTACCATAGATCAGTTAGATTTCATCACACCTAGTGCCATTACAAATGATGCAAATATCATTTCTCTCTTGAATACCCCTCAGTATAAAGACATTGGGGTAGAGTCTTTCCATTATCCAATCCTCCTCGTGCTCCACAAACTGCATCTATCAATATGATTTCTACATGCTCTATGGATAAAGGAAAATCAATTATTGAATTAGTGCCTTTTACCCCTTCTGAAGAACTTTATAACGCAATTCAATCTACTTGTTACCCCACCACCAATGATCACAAGTTGGTAGCCTCAGAAAGTTATCACATGCCATATTGGCTAGAAAACCCCTCCCCATCTCTAGACTACTTATTATATACACTTCCTACGGATGAATCCATTATGGAAGTCTCTTCCTTAGACGAGATGCCCTGGAAAGATCATCATTATAAATCCTCTCTCCTTGCTCCTTGCCATATGGTTGAATACCAATTCACATTTGTTGTTTCCTCTGGTTATAATCATATTGAGATTCTCCCATCCGACCAACACAAGACCACATTTATTTTCCTGTGGTATTTGCCTATCGCAAAATACCTTTTGGTGTGAAGAATGATGGCACTACATTTCAATGCACCATGTCATATGCTTTCCATGATATTAAACACATTGTGGAACCTTACCTTGACGACCTGCCTGCTCATTCCAAGTAGTGAGAATTAAATGTAGAGCATCTGAGGGCCATTTTCCTCCGATGCCGTCATTTTAACATCCGTCTCAACCCCCACAAGTTTTTTTTGTGTAGAAATTGGCTGACTCCTTGGATTCATCGTCTCTAAATATGGAATCTGCATTGATCCCTTCAAAATTTAATCTATCTTGGACATACCCGCCCCCACGAATGTTACCAAACTCCAAAGTTGGCAAGGGAAGGAAAAATTTCTATGTAATTATGTCTGCAATTACGCAGAGAGGAAACACGATTTTATGCGGTTGCTTAAAAAGGATACACCTGGCCACATATGGGTTGATGCTACGCCCACATATGCTGAAGATTAGAAGACAGTTGCACTATTCTTATTCAACCATATCATTGCTAGATTCGGGATTCCTAGGGCCATCGTGACCGATCATGGATGACTATTTAAAAAAAAAATGATGGCAGAGCTTAGTGCCAAATTAGGGTTTATTCATGATAAATCTACACCATACTATCCTCAGGACAATGGCCAGGTTGAAGCTATCAACAAAGTATTAAAAACAATGCATCAGCAGATCGTAGGGTAGGCTAAGTCAAACTAGAATTTGCAACTATTCTCTACACTTTGGGCCTGTAGGACTACTATCAAAACTTCCACCGGTTTTACTCCATTTCAAGTAGTATATGAGTTGGAAGAAAACCTCCCTATAGAATGAGAGATCCCTTCTTTTAAATTTGTTGTAGAACTATTTCCCAACACTACTATAGACGAAGAAATATTCCTGTATCTAAAGAAACTTGACGAAATGCGATGCGATGATGCCTTGGCCAATGAGGCACATAAACGATGAATGAAAGTTCAATATGACAGGACTATTCAACCATGTTCCTTCAATGAAGGAGAAATGGTCTTGACTTATGACTAGAAGCATGACAAGCTGGGGGCAGGAAAATTTGAGTCTATGTGGCATGTGCCTTATATTTCCAATTGCGTTTTAGAGAAAGGGGCGTATGATTTGGTCGATTATGATGGGATACCTTTGGGAGAGCCCCAAAATGGGATATACCTCAAAAGATACTATGCCTAGGTAATCTAGCATAGGGTCTTTGTAAATATTGTTTATAGTTTGTTGTGTGTCTTAGTTTTGAAAAGTGTGTCTTTTGTGTGATTTAAAATGTGTTTTTCATAAAACCCTACTTATGTATGTCATTTGTCTGATGGAAAAATGATTACTTTCGCTGGTTTTACTGACACTGCTAATCGATATACAGTTAACCTTGCATCAGCAGCCTGGGTACTGTACTCTCCTAAAGGTGATCTGGTGAGTTTAAGGGGTTTTCTTTTAGGTCCCTCCACCAACAACACGGGGGCTTCACTTGTTGACCAATACCCTATCATGTCAGTTCATATTGTGGATTTTAAAATTATAAAAAATCAAACCAATGTATTGCAGGTATTGGGGGGATGAGGGGTTTAAGGTGGGGGTGGATAGGGTCGTTTATAAGGATTGAGGTATAAAAAGGGGTGGGGAGGAGGTTTTAAGTATTAGGTGGGGGTTTCAACAAAAAGAGTTTCGGTCAATATCTCTTGAAATTAAGGGTATTCTTTAATATCCCATGATCGCATGTGCTATGTGAGAGGTTCACTAAGTGAAGTCCCCATGACCAACAATCTCTTAGAATACCAAGTCATGATTGAATTGTTGACGGAAGCCCTAGCTAATGATATAAGTGAGATTAGGGTTTACCTAGACACTGAACTAGTTGTTCAACAGCTTAATCGGGTCTACACTGTCTGAAATCCCCTTCTTCTTCGTACATTCCAAAGAGTTAGGTTGTTAGAAATACCTTTTGAGAAAGTTACATATCAACACATTTCGATACATCTAAACGTTGTGGCAGATTCCCTACATAATTATGTTTTATATAGGTACATTGCTCATATTTAAAAATGTCCATTTGAAGCGTAAACAACATACATGTAAATTCATAAGTATATAATCATATTACACATCACATTTTTTTCACACACAACTGTAAATATAAAAGTTTGTCATATATAAAAATTGTAGCACCGAGATACAAAATTGGGCTAAATCATCTAGTTTTCAGTGCCCTCAAAGTCCAGAACTATAAAAAGTTTGGAATACACATATACATAGGGAAAAATATGAAGCTTCAAAGTTTTTAGTAGTACATATTTACAAAAAAGAGAAGATCAAAGAAGACTAATCCTTGTCATGGTGCTGCTCATGATAGCACACGATAGATTGAGACACTCTGTGGAGTAGCCTAGCAAACCATCCAAATACACCTACAATATGGAGCTGATAACGCCTAGGTACCTTTTCAGTAGTCACATCAGGGATACCCACATTCAAATGCTATAGGTTGTCCTCAAGGTCTCTGAGCTCTTAATAAACTTCAGAGCGATATAACATCATGTCCCTGGTACCTGCTTGCCTAGTAATGGGTGACGTCCTTGCTAGACGTACGGGTCCAATTTCTGCACGTAAACATTTTCATTTATGTCAGTACTACAAAAAAAATGAAATAAAATGCAAAAACTAAAAGCAAAGTGGATGGTGTCTTTTTTTACCTCGATCATCCCATACTTCTCCCGTAGGAAATGCAAGCTCCGGGTTGTCACGAAAATCTGCTCCCTCGCAGGCGTAATCCTCAACCATGAGTAATTGGCTTCTCAATAAGAGAAAGAAACCAAATCTGTAACTGAATTTGGGTCCCCCACCACCATGGCGGGGCATGACAATAGCCCATGCAATCATCCTAGGATCCTCACGGTTAAGTTTGCTAATAGTCACATGTGGTCTCATATGGGGAACCCACTGTAAGATAAAATATACTATCACAACTCCATAGACAAACTGCTTCAGTGTTCCCCTCTTGCATTTGTTTAGCTGATCTTTGAGACATACCAGCATTCCTTAACACTAATTGAGGATGGTGGGCTCCATACACTGCAAATCATACAACATGTGTGATCTAGTGGTAAGATGGGAAGACCTAGTTCCTACCACCTTTTTGATATTGTATACTACTGTCCTCAAAGAATGATCCACTATGGACTGGATACATAGCTTCCCAGATCGGGGCTCTGTACCTAGTGGACATTACTGGTTGATCAAGTCATCTAAGCAGGTCTCCCCTCCTCGTTCCCCAGATAGACCTGCTAGACTTCCTCTCCTGGACAATCCGGTCAGAAAGTAGATGTCCTCAATATCTATGGGTAGGCTATCAATTCCCACCATGAAATGTTGTTGGTCAGGATCCCACATCCCTGTGATATACTCCAGTGAGTGGACATACGCTTTCATACTAGGTACTCTAAAGTAAATCAGGAGCCTATAGTTCAGTAGAGCTTCTACGATGGCTGGATCACTGACAGCCTGGTAGTATGGAACTTCATGTTCCCTCTCTTTCCAAATCACCATGACATAGATACTGTATTGCACCTGCAAAACACAAAATTCATATTATATCATGACTGAAAGGAAAATCCATTTAAATGACAAATTTTAACAATGGAAAGGGGAAAAAAATATTTGTTGATTGGGTTAGGGTTTGTTTTTCTCCAGGTCAAGGGGTAGCGGTGCCTGGTTGTTTTGCCGATGGAGCACCTACGGCGCTGCCGCTTTTCAATTTGTAGATCATCAATGAACGACACTCTTGTCGGTTGTGGACAGAGCACTTACGGTGTGTCTATCCCAGCCTAACAGAGCATCACTGTACACTCTACCAGAACACTTAAGGGCCCTATGGCGCAAAAAATTTGCCTCTAAATCGATCAAAATCCCCTCTAGGATGGTAAAAAATCCTCCTATCCAATCGAAATTCCTAATTTACCCTATATCTTGGCTTTAAAACAAATTAAAAATCATTTTTGATCATGAAGTAAACAATGGAACAAAAGACAAAATGCCATTTTTTGAACAAGAAATATGAAATATCAAGATCTTTACCTCTTCCAAGAATATTGAAGGAATAATGGATGAGCGACACTTGCCAAAGCACCAGTGGAAACTCCTTACTATCACTCCAACAACCAAACTCTCATAATGGTAAAAACAAATGGTGAATAATTCGTACCATCCCTTTCTATTTATATCTATTTTGGAAGTTTCCAAAAGTTTACTATAATTTATTTATTTTGAAGTCCAAATTATTTCATTGAAAGTGAAATTTTACTTTTTATTTTATATAGTTTTGGAAAATTTGATTTTAATGTGTTTTTTGAGTTTTTCAGGTCAACATTGGGTTATGGCTATGATGTAAGCTATTTTAGTCTTTTTCAAGCTTGGAGTTGAAATGAAAAAGTATCGAGTGTCTTTGAACACTTTTCACATGCTCGTTAAAACCCCAGGAAAAGAGTGTCGAGTATACTTTTGGCTTTTTCAAACTTGTTAAAAGTGGGTTATGAAAAAGGAAACCAGCTATGCAGTTATATTTAAGCTCTTTTCAGTCTCCCTAAAAACACAAAAATATTGCCAAGTGAACTTGTTACGTTCACGCTTGTAAAAGAATCAGAATGGTCGACTAGTTAGTATTAGTTTATCACCTTTTCAGACTGATTAGGCCTATTTTATGAAAATGGAACCACAATGGAGTCTCCTTAGGTTTTCATTTAGACTCTCTAAACATGAACAATACTGAATTCACTTTCATCGGACTCATAAAATCAAATGGTGAAATACCCTATCTGAGAACAAACCCCTCCTTTCTTAGGTTCTAAAACATGGGAGAATGGACTCATCACATAATGAGATACAACGAGTGTTTGTTACCCTTTCTGGACTCGTAAAAATGAAAAGAGGAAATCATCTTTCGAGATGAGGAAATTAAAGGAAAGGGGAATGTTTTTCATTTGAATTCATGGAAGCCGTCTACAGTCCGCCTTTGAACATGGTACCTGTCTGCATTTTGCATATCTAAACAGTTGGGTATTCAGCTTATCTTCGAGTCGATCAAATTTTGTGAGTCACCTGACTCCTTTACGTCAATTCAAAGAATGATTCATCATATTCCTTGCATTACACCTGGTTCTAGTCTTGCCAAGTCAATGCTGCCAAGTCATTTGTCATGCCTCAAATTGTTCAAAGGACGTCTCTTCCAGAAAATAGCTCACCAATAACTTTACCTATCCCTAAAGTCAATGATGTCTGAGTCAGTTTCATCACTTTGAATCAACTTTTGTTCCTTGTTTCGTGTCACTGATGTGGGAATCATCATCGCCCTCCTGTGACAAGCCTATTCCTATCAAATTCAGCTCATTATTCGGGAATTAGACTTAGAAACCTAGTCAAGTACCTTGAACCATGCATGCCTCAATGGCAGGTTTCTTTGCTTTCGACAGTAGGTTTTCATCAATGACCTCTGATTGAAAGATTATATCAGCTGTTTGACTTCAAAACATCTATTCACACTTGAAATAATGTACTAATATACATTGGGAATCATTGACATTAATTGTGATATCTCTCACACTTGTTAACCGTTTTCATCAATGACTGGTAATCAAGTGATTTCTACCATGTTCAACATAAAGAAATTTATTCACAAGGTTAGAATCATGTCAGTTGGGGATTGAAATGAAGAACCTGAGTTGTTAGGCCTCACCATTCTATCTGCCTATACTTAGGTTGCGTTTGGAGATCAGTGAAAGTCTTGGCACGGATCCACATTGTATGTGTTTGTGGCTGTGTTCAATATTTGAGGATGGGTGACATAGATCTACTTTGTAGTTTTTGTAGCTATATCCTACCTCCCATATCGGTTGTTCATGGATCTATAGTGTAGTTTTGGTAGACATGGCATAGTCATCATCATAGATCTGCAGTGTATTGGTCCACAGCTATGATTAGTTTGGATGGAGTCAATTATTGATCCTATTTTAGTTATGATCTCATCTCTCATTTCCTCTATACCAAACAGATATTTTGCAAACTATTTCACCTATCACTTCCTTCTAGCTTCATTCTTTAGGGGGCATTCTGTTACACCTGGAAATCCCACATTGCCTATCTTCCTTCATGAAAATTCTACATTTCCCTTAAACCTCCCAGAAATCATGACTTGAGCCACCTTGGTCATCTTTTTTCCACATCTTGGAGAGTCGAAGCCTTTCTATATTTTATACAAAACACCAATGGTGCTTCTCACCATGCAGTAAAGAGCACTCATGCCCTCTCCCTTTGACAAAACCCTAAGTCGATGCACATGACCTTTCTACTAGGAGCGTCGATGGTCAAAAAATAGGAAAAAAAGAAGGTTCTGGAAGCTTCCATGTGGAAGCCTCTATGGAGTCAGTTCCTATATGCTTGGGAGAGGTGGAATTCACTTCCCTTGCTCGTAGGGATCACATTCTATCCATTCCCTAAGTCAATCTCATGGTTTTGGGCATATAAATGAAGCCTTCATGATGTCAGTGAGAGAGTCCAAGAAAAGTACCCTTATGTTGTTGGATTGAAGTCTGAGTTAGAGGCAAGGTAGAGCTAGCTTGTGTGTGGAGAGATCTTCATAGTCATAGAGGATTGTAGATGTTCTTGTAGAGATCGAAGACATCGACATCAAGGATTTTTTGTTGTACTTCTATCTCTTTCATATTTAATACAAAAGTGTTCCCCTTTCCTATGTTCGATGTGTTGTTGATTTCAATTGAATATTATCAAATTCCTTGTACACTGATATGAGTAATTAGTCTTTATCATGATTCTCTCACTTATTGTTTCTATTACTTGATCTATTTTATAGGTATCAGACGTTGTGAATACTTTCTGGAGCAAGGACAAGAGATTCATATATGAGGTATAATGTTATTTCATGTTATTAATTAATTTATTAAGGAAAGGATATGCTACTATGAGTTTTTGTTCTACACTTGTACGTTGCAGGGTAGAGGAACAAACAATGTCCACACTGATTGCATAATTCATGATAACATAATTAGTTCCCAAAATAGCATCAACTTTTAAAAATGGATTCTAATAACGCCATTAAAAGCGCCATCCCATGGAAAAGAGTATACTTTTTCCAAAAATGATGAAAAATACACTAAAAGTGATAGTGGATGCTAAAAAGGAACCTAAAAGAGATGTTAATCACATGGTTTTGTTGTAGTGCTTTGGGAGATCCAAATTTCTAATTATAGAGAGAGGAGTAGGATAATTCAACTAGCATTGATGAATAAATTTTTTTGGGCATTGTGAAGAAAGAAATTGTGGTTTGGAAACTGAGGAAAATGTGGAACTAAATAACGATGGTTTGGATAATGTGGATTTCAGGAATGAAGTTTGTACGGGTGAGGGAGTTTGGGATGAACATTTTGGGTGAGGGTTGGTGGAAGTATCAGGTCGCTTCATTGGGACATCCCACTACTCTTTGGTTGATTATGATGGATGCTACTATGTTGGGGATTATGGTTTTGGGGCAGGGTTGGAAGCATGAATGCTAAAATGAAAAGAAGATAAGGTTACTGCTCTATGCTAAGGATGAGGTATCTTGAGTTTCTCATTTTATTTATGTAGATGTTTGGTTTTTAGAATGATTTGAGGCCTACATGCTTTGTAAGACCACTTTTATTCAAATCAAAATGGAAAATTGAAATTAATCAGGATTTAGTCAAATTTTTTAGTTCGGCTTTGAAAATATCAGTCATGAAATATCTTAGTTGATTTAGTATTTTGTTGAAAACTGAGCGTTGGAGAGAAAATTTTGGCTGCAAATATTATTGTGTTTATTATTTAGTATGTGGTATCACTCCTAGGAAAAAATGTTCTTTTTATATTATACACATAGTTGTTTTTTAGTTTTGAATTCTGTAAAATGGTATAAGATTTGTAAATTAATAAAAATGAATTTGTAAATAGTCATTACATTGAGATCAACATACAACTTGGGTGGAAGAGATGTGTTGAAGATCATACATATTTTCACCTAGTATTTTTTTATTCCTATCTATAGATTTAACAGTGTGGGAGTTATAGATTTGGGGTTAAGATGACCCTATGTTATTTTATAGTCTAGGGAGTTTGGGATGATCCTTTAAATCTATGTACAATTGTAACAGTGTGTTGACTATGATGGTGCAACAAGTGCATAAATTATTGATTCTGGGTACTAGCCAGATCCATCTTAACCTGGGTCTAATCCATCTAATGTTGAGGATGCATGTGTCTCTCACAATATTTGCAATCATGTCTTTGAGTGACCATTGAATATCTAATTATGCTTAAACACCGAGCGATGAGCTTCAATTTTTGTTGGTAAAGGGAATAAATGATGGAGGGTCCTTCCATCAACTCCATATTCTTCTTTCTCCTCGCCATATTTTACACTTTCTATCTAACTATCGATAAATGGTGAGCCTCATAAACCCTACAATATGCATTAATTCATTTTTAGCAGTGAGTTTTTCTTTCTAGCTAGGGATTTTCCTTTCAATAGGAAGGTTTCTGGATTCTTTGATGTTTTTGATGGATTGGATTATGTAGGGGGTATATCCTTGGGATCCCCTTTGTATCTCTTCATTTATTCATTCATACAGTAAGGGAAAGACTAGAAGTATTCTTCACTCCCTTTACTGTCTTGGTCCCAAACAACTTAGTGCTTTACTTCTTATTTCATCTTATTTGTTGGTTTCATCTATAGGATGAAGAGGACTTTGTTTTAGTTATGTTGTTGTCTATATATAAATAGAATATATGATCAATAAGAGGTTGAATATTGGATGTGGATTTCTAATGTTGGGAATGTCAAACAATAATGAGGCGGTTTTTTCCCCTTGAAGAAGTTTCCATAAGGTTCTTCCCTGTGATGCATTCTCTCTCTAATTAATTTTAGCAGGGTCTAGGATTTTCCTACTCACCTATGTATGCACCTTTTCATCCTATTGTATATTATCCTCACAATTATTGTAATCATATTAGAGGTATCCTATCCTAACCTTTCAGTAAATGGTTACTCCAAATTACCCATCCAGATTGTCTCTAGATTTGTTGCTTGAGCCACCCACCATCACATCTAATCCATTATAAATACAGGTGATGTGGTTCTTAGTCCCCCCACATCACCAACAATATGATGGGAAGGATTATTATATTGCATTGTCCCTCTATGGAACCCAAATTTTTTTTGTTCTAGTCATCATGAATATTAAATAATCAAACTTTGAGCTTGTTGTGATGCACATCTTATAGTAGTTCATGCTATACCCATATTAGGGGTCCCACTACCAATTTAACTTAACATTTATTGGGTGTTATAACATCTAGAATAATTCACCTAATATTTAATTATTGACCAGGTTGGTAGGCGTAGAGTTGACACAAAATATATGCAAAGGTAGAGGGATTCCTTTGGTGTCGTGGAAATATTTTAACAAACAAAAGATCAAAAGATATTTCAAAATGAAAAACTGAGTCAAACTCCTAAGAATTCAATTATTAAGGTAATTAAACTCGAACAGAATACTAAACTAGATAATAAAAAAATTATTTGATAGGCAGATAACTTTAAACCAGAAAAGATACTATCAACATGTAATATTTAAATGGGAAACTAGGATTCAAGGAAGACCTAACTCATAAAAAAGTAGAAAACTTAATAAAAAGAAACAAGTAGAAAAATTAATAAAGAAAACTTAATAAAAAGAAACAAGTAGAAAAATTAATAGGAATATCTTTGAATTATGTCCTATAAGTCTCTTTCATTAATCACACAATGAAAAAAGAACAACCTAAAAACATACTAACGATAACACATATAATGCCGAATTTTACATGCAAACGGATAAATCAATCCAAAGGCATTAACACAAAACAATACAACAGTAAAAAGAAATCAGAAACAAACTCAAGAAGAAAAACATAAGATAGCTCAAAACATATATAAGGTGAAAATAAGTAAGGTAACTTTTAATAAATAACCTAAAACAATTCAAATTAACTTTAATGTAAAATAAAACTATCATTTAACTATTACAGTCGAAGCATAATTCAAATACTAAACAAACATAACTTAAAACAATTTCAAAACACATTAAAAAAACTAAAAACGAAAAAGTGGGCTCAATGACAGACTAAACTATGGGTCTGAAAGGGGTGACTAAATGACAGTTTAAACATGCTATCTCAATGATAGTCTGTACAATTAAAATGACATAAATTAACCTAAATGATGTAATCTTCAGCTGAATGTAGATACAATGCGAAGAGACAATAAGTAAACCTACTTATTAAGTAAATTTAATAGTGAACTAAACTTAAAAAAGTTCATGAATATAAAGAAATCATTGCATCTTAATAAACAAACTGAAATTCAAATTGCATAACTTATAATAGAAAGGAAATAAACAGAACTGAATCTATTTAAAAGCAATCTATTCTATCTGCTTGCAAATAAACTGAACAATAATGTGGAAAATAAAATGACTAAAAGCAAATTAAAACAATCTATGTGCACAACTAGCTATCTAATTTCATAAATAAAATACATTACAGGAAACAAATGAAATAATAAAACAAACTAGAAATTAAACTAACTACAACAGAAAAGATGAAAGAAATAAACAAGAAAATAAAAGAAACCTCTGGTTGATGAGGGGCCCTCTCAGTAATCAGGGGTGATGCCTCGCTAATGCTTACTAAAATGCAATCATCAACAACAAAGTATACCGCTCTTTATTAATGAAGATGCAATAGAGATACAATGTGCTTAAGAACAACAAATCAAAGCATAAACTAGTAAAACTCGCTAGCTAACTGAGCTCTCACACAGAGGCTAGTATATATATTGTTTTACAGGGATGAGCAATTCAACCCTTTAGTGGTCAACTACTCTCTAAATTTAGTCAATCCATAAAGGATCCTAACTAATAAAATTCCAACGTACAACATCTTCCTTCTTCAGCATGCGTCGACTCTCTTTTTTGGATGGTGTAACACACAGGCGCCCTCTTCAGCGTGTGTGATGTGGTGCAGGACTCCTTCCTTAGTGTGGCTGGTTGAGTGGTGTTGGACAGAGGAGAGTGCACTGTCAATCCTTCTAGAACGCAAACCATTGCATATTCAAATGCATGGAATGTTGGTGTGGTTTCAAGCAGGGTGGCATGATGGCGAGTCTTCTAGAATGGGATCTTCTATATCATCCAAACGTGTGCATAGCAGGTCGTTTGTAGAACTATTTCAATGTTTGAAAAACTGGAATCGGTTATCAACATTGCGCATTCTCGTTAGCGATCTCGATGAAAAGCTCAACAACGAGCTGGACTGTGGGATGGATATGTGGGGCGTAGATATAGGATGAATGAAATGTATGTTTGCTGGTGTGCTTAAGGACTATGGTCTATAGTAACAATATTTAAATGCCTGGAAACCTGCCAACGAATATCGCGTAGCAAGCAGGATGATGAGTTGCATGTGATGTGCGCATGGCTAGCTGAAAGTGTGCTTCTTGTTAATTCATAAAAAAAATTATATAACTTGCAAAAAAATATACAAATCAATTAATATGTCAAATGCATTTCAACAATGTCAATTTTAATCAATAAAATCATAAAATGATAATAATAAATGGATTTTATATAAACCTTAAATTCATTCATACTTAGGATTAAATGGTAATCTGTGTGACATAAAATATGCAAAAAGATAATAAAACATATGTTTAAATGAGTAATTTAACTGCCAAAAATGATAACAAATCTAGGATCAACATTGCCCCAAACCGGAGAATTGCGAGGTCCCACTGAGCAAAAAGAAAGATAACAGATCACATTGTCATAGTGAATTTTGAGACGTGAGCCAACAACGGGAATATGCATAAATGAATGAGTTCATAAGGTTTAAAATTAATTCAACCATGTCCAAATTAAAACTTTGGACAGGTTGAACATATGACACGAAAGGTATAAATCGCATTTACGATAAGATTGATCAACAATAAAATCGATCATTTGATAGTTTACATGCATGATTGGGTAAGAGGATAGGGTTGCCAACAATGAAATGATAAAAACAAACTTTTAAGGTCAAAGCATCCATATGGAGGTAAAAACTTATTTGTCGGGAAAAAAATTGGTTAGCAAGTTTTGATCATAAGTGTTATGATATCACAATGTTTTATTCAGATCCTCATTTTCTATTTCATTTGGACCTTCATTCGATCCTTCATATAGTTCTTCATATTGATTTTTCTGTGAAAATATGCTTCATGCTATAACCAAGTTCCACTACTTACACTATACTGAAAACACTTGTCATTTGTTAGGAATAAATAGATTTAACATAAATAATGAAAAATTAAAACAATCTAATTTTTCCTAATCCTCCCCCAAACCAAAAATATGGCGTGACCTCAAGCCATACAAGAGAGAAGAATTAATTGTTCCATATAATGAAAATAAAGATTTCTACCATGCTATTATTATTTTATAAGAAAAAGAAAAACTAATTAATAAATGGAAATGATTCAGATATGTATATGTTGGGAAAAATATGCACTATTTAATTCAACACTTAATTGTCAACTCGGGAAGGGAGCTTGTGAGATGCAATCACTATATGTGCATAATTGAAGGATTGAACTAACCTAAGCTAACTAAATATGCATATCCACTAACATGCAACAATATAATTTTAATCTACATGCATGGCTATCATGAGTTAAATGCAAGAATTTAATCTATCTATAAAAACACGAAATTAAATAAGAACTTGAAAAGTAATTGTAAATTCAAATATAATCTAATCTATTCTATAAAGACACGAAACTGATTGACAACTGAGATTCAAACTAGTCTAATGCTACGCTAATCTATTCTGTGAAATGAAATTGCAACGACTAATCTAGGAAAGCGGTCACTTGGTCCAAAAGCAATCTAATGTAATGAAAGTAAATTTAACTATTTAGAATAGACAATAAATCAACTAAACTATTTCATGAGTGCATGAACTATATGCTTATGCAAGGATGAGAATTAACTATACGATTAACTATGAAAGCAAATACTAAAATTAATTACGAAAGAAAATATGAAATTAATTACTATAAAATAGGAAATTATAATATAAGTGAAAAGAGGAACTAATCTATCTATTCTATGAGCGAAGCTACTCTATATTTTAAAAAGAGCAAACTAACCAACTATCCTACTTTGGTAATCGAACTTATGCAACCGTATAAAGCAAATTGAAACATTAATCTAAGGACCAAGTGTAAACAAATACTTTGTAATGAATCATAAATTAATGTAAGCAAACTAGTTTAACAAATCTAATCTAATCAACAACTAATCTATGAATTTGAAAAGTAAACTAAGCTATAAAACCAAGCTATGATAACTCTTAAAATAAAACTAATACATTTAATACAAAAGAAAAAAAGAGCACAAAACTAAATTAAAGTTGAAAATAAAAATAAAGGAAACTAAACTAACCCAAAATAAAATAAATTAGACTAATGCAAATAAATAGAATTCACACTAAAAATAAAACTAAACTAAACTAAAAGAATTTTATGAACTAAACTAAAATGAAACTAAACGAATTAATGGAAATAAACTTGATTAATCCTAAAGCAAATTTATCATGAAATAACACATTAAGCAATTCAATAAAAAAATATAAATGTAAGAAATTCAAAGTACAAAAGAAATACAATACACATATTAAATAAGAAAATATAATATAAATTCTCACTTGTATATTAAATATATTAAACTAAACATAAAATAAATTCAATTATAAAGAAACACTTTAACCTATATTAAAAAATAATTATAAACCAATTCAAATTACTTTATTAACATGATACAAAATTAACATATAAAAGAAGAGAACATTTACACTCATTTATATTCTGAATTTCACTAAAACTGAAACAATAAATCTTATGCATTAATATAAAACAGAATATGAAATGCTGAAGAAGGATTCGAATCCCCACTAACTACAAAACACAATAAAATGATGGAAAATTAACCTATACCCTAGCTAATTATTTCTACACAAAACGTACTATTAGAAATTCTGGAAATGAATAAAAATTCTGTAAAATTCTATCTAAATTCGAATTAAAGGCTGGAAGACACACTGAACAAATGTGTGAACAAAAGGCTGAAAAATAGTATGCACAGAGGGACAAACATAAGGATGAAAATATAGTCTGCATAGAGGGACAAATGGTCGGCCATGTGAAAAATTGCATAAAAACTCAGAAAAAGTATAGTTTACTAACAACAAAAAGCATCTATAGGAAAACTAAATATATGTACATAAAAACAAAACTACTTATCTGCAAAAAGCGAACATAAATGATGAATATGTACAAATGGAACCTTCGTTGTTGAGGGGCCCTTCTTAGCAATCAAATGCTAGTCTATGTCAATGAATTACTTCACAGAATATTGAAACATGCATACACAGGTGAACATAGTTTATTAAATCTGAGCATAATTTTACAGAGTTTTTACACACCGGTGACTAGCTACCCAGCTGCTAGTTCCCCCACCTCTCAAGAAGAGCCTGGTATATATAGGGTATATAGGATATGAGCAATTCAACCCTTTAGTGGTCGATTTCTCTCTACTTTTAGTAAATCATAATGATTGTTTAATTGATAATCAACCAACACATAGTCTAGTTCTTCCTTAGGTAGGAACGTGGTCTTTTCGAGCATGATCATGGCATGATACTCCTCTTTTCGCGTGGACAGATCTCCCTTGGCATGCTTGAGATGGCACGAGACTCCTTCTTTAGTGTGTTGGTGAAGCGGTGTCGAGTGCAGGAAGTGTACACGATTGAAAGTTTCTAGAATGCAGGTTGTGCATCATTTAAATTCATGGGCTGGTAACATGGTGGAAATCCTCCAAACGTGTGAATGGTTGTTGTGGTGGCGAGTAAGTATATTGCAGGTTGTTTCATGTTTTAAATGACCAAAATTGGTTATTAACAGCGTGCAGTCTGTTTGACGATCTGGACAGAGAAATGGATAGCGAGCTGGATGATAAGCTTAATTCATGGCTGAATTCGATTGGTTGGGTGCTAGGTCGTTTTCTGTATTGATTGTTGGGTCATGGTTTCTTAAACTTTCCATTATGGCGCTCAATCCTTCATGGCCTGCAAGTATTATTTACGGCCTGCATAAATTATACAGTCTGTTAAAAACATGAAATGGTTATATCATATGTAACATATTATAAAACTAAATGATATTACATTATAAAGTGCACCTCATCTTATTTGAAAAATGGATTTAGTTAAGGATTATACAAATAATGGTTTAATATTAAATGTCATACCAAAGCATATTTGAAAAATCCACGTAACATGTTATTTCAATGGATGTCCCTTTTATAAAGTATATGAGTAATTAAAGTAATAAACCATTTTAATATTTAATCCTTTTCTCTTCCTTTTTAATATTTAATATTTTCATTTTCTTATTACATTTAAATCAATGTTTTTAAAATTTTATTTTAATATATTGATTTTCCAATTATCTATTTGTTTGATAATTGAATATGTATTGATTTTCATATGCAGGATCAATATGACCGGTGAAAAATAAAAGGCAAGGACAAAACAAACCAAGAACCTAATAAGAAACATGCCATTAAACCTAGTGCGAAACTTGGGACCGAAAGAAAGGACTGAATGGAGTGCCAAAATGAGCACTAAATGCAATAACACATAAAAAATGATGAATTAAGATTCTTTTACATTTATTGGTTATTATTGATGAAAACATAGTAAAGGATAGACAAATTAAAGATAAATGTATTAGATTTGGGTAAATAGGTTAGGAAATTAATGTAAATAAGGCCATTATAAAACACAATTTCGAGGCTCAACATACCCCCAGACCAAAGATATGGCACGTCCTTGTGTCATGAATGAATAGCAAGTGATATTTTATTTATTCAAAAACTCTGCTTGTTCATAAATAGTTTATGGGCAACCATTCAGCAAAATGAATCCATATTTATTACTACATAAAAACTAGAACTTAGAAAAAAAAATTATGTTTTGAGATAGTCAAAACAACTTCGTATTATTTAAGATTTCTTAATACATACAATTCTGCTACTAGTAATAATTCATGCTTATGAATACCATATAAATCGAGACTCCTTCCCCCAGACCAAAGGTATGGCATGTCCTCATGCCATGAATGAATTAAGGCTGGGTATAAAAAATGGAAACATGAGGGTATAGATAGTCGGTAAATCCTACAAGAAACTAGTCATCCCTGCGAATTCTCAAAGGTTTATCGTTATTCAAGTAATTATGGACAAAGTTTGCATTTAAAGTTCCTTAGACTCCTAATTTCATGAGTCCCACTTCTAGGATAGTGATATCCTAGGTATAATATGAATTTAGACAACAAGGTATTAAGTGCAACTTACAAACATTCTCAAATGGCAGATTCATAGAGTTCATTTTCTTTAGATCAACCATGCATACAGTCCTCCAATAGACCCACAACAACCTTTATTATCACAAAGGCATTTTCATATTGTTTTCTCTCTTTTTTCTATATTTTTTTACTTTTAACAAGCTGTCCTCCCCAAGCAGATTACCTTCTTTTAGTCAGGCCTATTCAGTACCCCATCGGGTTTACTTGGTCATACCACAGGTCGGTACACGCTTCCAGCAAGCTAGTTCCATACCCCGGTGGGTTAACCTCTTAAACTGGTTTTCTATCAAAGGCTCTTATCCCAATGTTTCTAGTCCCTATAGATATTCGGCAAATTACTTTTCCTATGAAGGAGTGGTGGGGGAGCAGCTCTGAAAACCATGCTATAGGGTGGAATGGTATATGGATTGGAGGAAAGCTAGTCTTCTCTTTTTTATTATCATGAAAAAATAAAGGCTGCAAGAGGAATCTACTAAATCAAAGATACACACGATTGATGAATTTAGTGTAAAGTGTATGAAGCCATAAGATAATGAATGAAAGATGTCTCTAGTCCCAAATCTTGTCTCTTTCATATAGAATTATAGTAGTGTTCCCCACAACTAGGAATTTCATTCACCCTTATGCTACTGTGTAATAAATATGCTTAAATAACATGCCCTGATAAAGAATCTAGGATGTACGAGTGACCTCTAGGTTTTACATAGACCTTGATTTATGACAAATCCCTATGATGTTTAAAGTTGGTCTTAATTAATTGGTATAATAAGAAATATGCATGTATGAAAATGAATAATGATGTAAAATTGATTTGTTTTAGTCATTAACATGATCTTTTTCTTAGTTCTTTTATTTCAAAAAGAAAACAAAAACAAAGTTGCATTATTCCCTAAACTAAGAATGCAACATTTTATTTATATATATTTCCCTTCCCTAAGAAGAAAGAAAACATACATTTATTCAAGTATATGAGCTTTTCCAATGAAACCAAGTGCGAAGCAAAATGAGAATTGTACCTTTATCCACATATGAAAAGATTGTTGTAGTGATTACCTGAATGTGGAAGTTCAACCAACTTACTTTTCTTTGCATCAATAGGTGTTGAATGAAGGAATGGTATTATGGTCAAGTTACCTCATGAAACCATCTTTTGATGTAGTCTTGGTACTCACCTTCCTTTGCTATGTCATACATATCCTCTTCTTCTAGTTGAGCAGTTGTTTGAGCATATGATGGATCTGTTAGCTTGCATGTAAAGAACTCTTTAATTTTTGGTTTCTATCCTTTGAATGTAATCCCCAATGTATCAGCTTCTTTTGCAGTCTCGTAGAGAACATCTTTTTGTAGCTCTTGGGATTTGGTTTTGTCTGTTATTTTGGGAGAGGTTGATAAGCTCTCAACTACTGTCAAGATGGTTTTTACCTGATGAGAATCATTCCCAGCTGTTGCTAGGATTTGAGAGAGTTCTCTCATACTAATGAGCACCTCTGATTCCACGTTGTTGGTTGGTAGGTCCTGCTTCACACAAGGATTAGTCCTTGGGGTTCTTACAGTACCCAAAAAACATTTTATGTGTTTTTGAGAAACTATCTACCAATAAAATAAATTTGTGATTTAAAGACAACACACTAAAACACCTACATAAAATATGCACTTAACAGAATTAAATAAAATTTTGCATGAAGTAGACACACTTGTGCGAAAAAGGAACAACAAGGCTTTGGGCCAACCCACTAAAGTGGATGCATCAGGCTGTCACACTATGGAAATTCCGTAGTGAAGTTTTCTTTGTGTCTTATCATTTCCCCTCCCCCTTGCTGTGTAATGTAAAGGAAACATATCTACCCTTATCTACCTAGACTCCAATCCCTTTAGCACCTCCCTCACAACGGCGCCAAAATGTTGGGAAAAATATGCACTATTTAATTCAACACTTAATTATCAACCCAGGAAGGGATATTGTGAGATGCAATCACTATATGTACAGAATTGAAGGCTTGAACTAACCTAGGCTAACTAAATATGCAAATGCGCTAACATGCAAATATATGATTTTAATCTACATGCATGGCTATCATGAGTTAAATGCAAGAATTTAATCTATCTATAAAAACAGGAAATTGACTAAGAACTTGAAAAGTAGCTATAAATTCAAATCAAATCTAATCTATTATATAAAGGCAAGAAACTGATTGACAACTGAGATTCAAACTAGTCTAATGCTACGTTAATATATTCTATGAAATGAAATTGCAACGACTAATCTAGGAAAGAGGTCACTTGGTTTGAAATCAATCTAATGTAATGAAAGTAAATTTAACTATTAAGAACAGGAAATAAATCAACTAAACTATTTCATGAATGCATGAACTATATGCTTATCCAAGGATGAGAATTAACCATACGATTAACTATGAAAGAAAATATTGAAATTAATTACGAAATAAAATATGGAATTAATTACAAAAGCAAATATGAAATTAACTACTATAAAATAGGAAATTATATTATAAGTGAGAAGAGGAACTAATCTGTCTATTCTATGAGTGAAGCTACTCTATATTTTCAAAATATCAAACTAACCAAATATCCAACTTTGGTTATTGAACTCATGCAATCGTATAAAGCAAATTGAAACATTAATCTAAGGACCATGTGTAAACAAATACTTTGCGATGAATCATAAACTAATGTAAGCAAACTAGTTTAACAAATCTAATCTAATCAACAACTAATCTATGAATTTGAAAACTAAACTAAGCTATAAAATCAAGCTATGAGAACTCTTAAAATGAAACCAATACATTTAATACAAAGAAAAAAATGAGCGCAAAACTAAATTAAAGTTGAAAATAAAAATAAATGAGACTAAACTAACCCAAAATAAAATAAATTAGACTAATGAAAATAAATAGAATTCACACTAAAAATAAAACTAAACTAAACTAAAAGAATTTCATGAACTAAACTAAAATGAAACTAAACGAATTAATGGAAATAAACTTGATTAATCCTAAAGCAAATTTATCATGAAATAACACATTAAGCAATTCAATAACAAAATATAAATGGAAGAAATTCAAAGTACAAAAGAAATACAATACACATATTAATGAGAAAATATAACATAAATTCTCACTTGTATATTAAATATATTAAACTAAACATAAAATAAATTCAATTATAAAGAAACACTTTAACCTATATTAAAAAATAATTATAAACCAATTCAAATTACTTTATTTACATGATAGAAAATTAACATGTAAAAGAAGAGAACATTTACACTCATTTATATTCTGAATTTCATTAAAACTGAAACAATAAATATTATGCACTAATATAAAACTCAATATGAAATGCGGAATATGGATTGGAGTCCCCACTAACTACAAAACATAGTAAAATGATGGAAAATTAACCTATACCCTAGCTAATTATTTCTACACAAAACGTACTATTAGAAATTCTTGAAATGAATAAAAAATCTATAAAATTCTATCTAAATTTGAATTAAAGGCTTGAAGACAGACTGGAAGAAGGTGCAAAGAGAAGGCTGAAAAACAATCTGCACAGAGGGACAAACAGAAGGCTGAAAAGACAGTTTGCACAGAGGGACGAATGGCCAGTGGTGCAGAAAATTGCATAAAAACTCAGAAAAATTACAGTTTACTAACAACAAAAATCATCTACAGGAAAACTAAATATATGTACATAAAAAAAAACTACTTATCTGCAAAAAGGGAAGATAAATGTTGAATATGTACAAATGGAACCTCCGGCTGTTGATGGGCCCTTCTTAGCAATCGGAGGCTATTCTACGTCAATGAATTACTTCATAGAATGCTAAAACATGCATACACAACTGAACATAAAGATTTATAAAATTTGAGCAAAATTTTAGAGAGTTTTTACACACCAGTGACTAGCTACCCAGCTACTAGTTCCCCCTGTTTTCAAGAAGAGGCTTCGATATATAGGGTATACAGTAGATGAGCAAGTTCACCATTTAGTGGTCGACTACTCTCTACTTTTAGTAAATCATAATGGCTGTTTAATTGATAACTAGCCAACGCATAGTCTAGTTCTTCCTTTGACGCAAACATGCTTTTTTCTAGCATGATCGTGGCATGATGCTCCTCTTTTCGCGTGGACAAATCTCCCCCAACGTGCTTGAGATGGCACAAGACTTCTTATTTAGTGTGCTGGTGAAGTGGTGATGAGTGCAAGGAGTGTACACGATGACAAGTTTCTAGAATGCAGGTTGTGCATCATTTAAACGCATGGGATGGTGACATGGTGGAAATCCTCCAAATGCGTGAATGGTTGTTTTGGTGGTGAGCAAGGAGATTGCATGTTGTTTCATGTTTTAAATGCACATAATTGGTTATTAACAGCGTGTAGTCTGTTGGACGGATAAATCGACAACAAGCTTGATAACAAGCTGGATGATGAGCTTAATTCATGGCTGAATTCGATTGGTTGGGTTCTAGGTTGTTTTCTGTATTGATTGTTGGGTGTTGGGTTCTTAAACTTTCCATTATTCTGCTCCATCCTTCACGGCATGTGTTTATATTATTCATAGCCTGCAAGTATTATTTACGGCCTACATAAAACACATGGTCCATTAAAAAACATGAAATGGTTATATCATATGTAATATATTATAAAACTAAATGATATTACATTATAAAGTGCACGTCATGTTATTTGAAAAATGGATTTTAGTTAAGGATTATACATATAATGGTTTAATATTAAATGTCATACCAAAACATATTTGAAAAAGCCACGCAACATGTTATTTCAATGGATGTCCCTTTTATAAAGTATATGAGTAATTAAAGTAATAAACCATTTTAATAATTAATTCTTTTCTCTTCCTTTTTAATATTTAATATTTTCATTTTCTTATTACATTTAAATCAATGTTTTTAAAATTTGATTTTTATATATTGATTTTCCAATTATATATTTGTTTGATAATTGAATATGCATTGATTTGCATATGCAGGATCAATATGACCAGCGGGAAATAGAAGGCGAGGATAAAACAAACCAAGAGCCTAATAAGAAACATGCCATTAAACCTAGTGCAGAACTTGGGACCGAAAGAAAGGGCTGAATGGAGTGCCAAAATGCACACTAAATGCAATAACACATCAAAAATGATGAATTAAGCTTCTTTTACATTTATTCGTTATAATTGATAAAAACATAGTAAAGGATAGACAAATTAAAGATAAATGTATTAGATTTCGGTAAATAGTCCAGGAAATTAATGTAAACAAGGCCATTATAAAAGGCAATTTCGAGGCTCAACAGTATATTCATGAAAAACATAACAGTGCTTAGAAAGACCACTTGTATGAAGATAAAATAACCAAAAGAATGCCATAGGAAAAGCTAGTAATCCATGTCTCATTTGAAAGATATCTTGTCATCACAAAATATGTAAGTTTACCCCGTAGTGTGTGAGATTTAAAGCTACGGGTCCCATTTCTATGATAAAGACATCCTATTTATTTGTTGAATTAGATGGCCAGGGTCAATCCCAACTTACATCCATTCTCAAATGACATTATAAACAATTGGTCGTGACATGTTTATTCATAAATTATAAAAAAAAAATCTTTATATTATCATTGTTTTATGAACTATGTGCATAGTAGTGCATTAACAAAATCTCTTGTACCTGGTATTTCCCCACTGCGAGCAGGCCTTTTTAGTACCCCGACGGGTATACCTTGGTAACATGAAATCATAGTCCCACTGTTAGAGAGCTTGTTTAGTACCCGGATGGGTTTACTTGAATTTATCGAGCTTCCGTGTTTTAAGTTTTTACTTAGAATTGACCCGTTGCTAGTAGACCTATTCAGTACCCTGACGGGTTTGCCTTGTATAATGATATTAAATATGTGTAAGACGATTTGTACTAGAGCGTATTAAGTCCTGATAAACACATAATTCAATCTTGTAAAATAAACTTATAAGTAATTTCATAATGGCCTTAAAGTTGTTCTTTAAATTTACAGTCCTTCTTCTTCATAAAAGAAAAGTAATGTTCCCCACAGGAAAAAATTCCACTTACTCTCAAGTTATCACCAAAATACATGAGAGACAAGTTTTGGTAACAAACATAGGATGAACTAGTAATCCATAGGTGTAAGATGAGATTGTGAAAAATTTGACAATGAAAGTAGGTTTGTCAAAAAACTGTTCAAAAGAAAAAATCAGAAATATACAGGTCTGAATCAAAATACCGAAACCATATGAATCATAGAAGAGCTGGTTAAGAATGATATACAAAGGATTGTAATTTTTTTAATTTTCACTATAAGCTGCAAATTTCAAAAGTACACGAGGAAAGATTAATATACTTGATGAGTGTTTTAACATACTTCCCTTTTCTAAGTAATACTCCATGAGCTGCTTATAGAGATAAAGTACTTGTAATCAAAATGCAAAACTGCTTGTTAGATGATTCAATTTATTCATGAAAACATATATAAAAAAATAAAAAGAGTCCATTGTAAACAATCTATTAGAAATGACTCTTATTTATTCAAAAAAGCAAACCCATTGTTACATATATACAAGTGATGAAAACCCAAAATACTCTTTTTAAGGATTAAGATAAGGAATAACTTGCCCTTCAACCAATTCCATTTCATTCTACTGCAAAACATTATGTATGAAATCTTGTTTAGATTTCGGTTGGTGATAAAGTATGAGTCTATGTCCATTTACTACAAAGGAAATTTGCGAGCCATCGATTGTCTTAATTTTTACGGACCCATTTCCAAAAGCTGTAACTACTTCATATGGGCCCATCCAATGAGTAGTTAACTTTCCTTTGAAAATTTTAAACCGTGAGTCGAATAGTAGTGCCCAATCTCTAGTATTAAACTTCTTTTTCTTAATAAATTTATCATGCCATGTTTTTTGTTGATTTTGTATTAGCATGGTTCTTTGGAGTTCATTTTGTCTAATCTCATCTAACTCATTAATCTGCAATATTCGTTGTTTCTGTGCTTCATACAAATTCATGCCTAATTGTGCTTCCCTACGAAAGGTTTTAACTTGAAATTCAATAGGTAAAAGGACTTATTTTCCATACACTAACTCATATGGGGTATGTCCGGTCGTGTTTCTCCATGTTATCCTATAGGCCCATAAAGCCTCCAGAAGTCTATCTGCCCAATCCTTATGATGTAAGTGAATGGTTTTAGTTAAAATGGCTTCTAAAACTTTGTTGGTTGATTCTCTCTGACCATTAGCTTGAGGGTGATAAGGTGAAGACTTTTAATGTCGAATTCCATATTTCGTAGTAAGTTCTTTCATTAATTTGGAAGTAAATTGAGTACCTTGATCTGTGACAATTTCTCTAGGTACACCAAACCGGGTAAATATTTCTTCATACATAAATTCTAGCACTAATTTTTTTGTAGCCTTAAACAAAGATTTAGCTTCTACTCATCTGGTGACATAGTCTATGCAAACCAGGATATACTTCTTTTTCTGAGACATGGGAGAAATTGATCCTACAAAATCAAGAGCCCATTTCTCAAAGGGTTGAATCATGACTTGGGGTTGTAGGGGAATCTAATTAGATGACATAGTTCTACCCATTCTTTGGCAGCTATCACATCCCTTGAGGTATTTGGCAGCATCCTTAAAAATGCTTGGCCAATAATAACCAGAATGTAATACTTTGTATTTCGTCCTCTTATCAGAAAAATGTCCTCCACATGGTCCATCATGGCATGCATGGAGGATGTCTATCATTTCATCCTCTCACACGCATCGTCGAATAATAAGATCTTGACCAGTGCGGAAGAGATCATTATCCACCCAAGAATAATTGGAACTATGAACTATAATATGACGCTTTTCATGAGGGGACAAATGGTTTGGTAACTCCCTAGTTGCTAAATAATTGGTAATATCTACGAGCCAATGGGTTTGAACAAATACAACAAATAGATGTTGATCATGAAAAGTATCATCAAATGGTTTAGTACCGTCTTGATGTTGAGTATAGGAAAGGAAATATTCTACTAGATTTTTTTTACTAGGTCGGTCAATGATGGTAATGTTAAATTCTTGCAATAAGAGAAGCCACCGGGTCACTCTACCAGTGGTAATTGGTTTATTCATTAGAAATATAATGGTGGAGTGATTGTTATGCACAAAAACTACATAACCTGTAATGTAATGGAGAAATTTATTAATAGAATAAACTACTGCAAAAAATTCTTTTTCAATAACAATGTAATTAAGTTTGGCAAGAGTCAAATTCTTTCTAATAAAATAAATGGCATAAGGTGTGTGTCCCTCTTTTTAGCCGAGGACTCCTCCTATGGCCGTATCAAAGGTATCGGTGGATATATGAAAAGGAAGGGACCAATCGGGACCCCTGAGTATTGGTTCCACTCATAGTTTATCTTTTAGAATTTCAAAATCATTTTGACAAAGTTTTGTCCACTGTAATTCTACATCCTTTGTAAGTCTCACATGTCCCAATTTGCGAAAACAATTTAATGTTATTAAGGAACATTATGTTATATTTTATGCTAAGTTTGTAATTGATGACCAAGTGGGGTCAAGGATAATTAATGTATTGCAGAATATTTTATTTATAAATAAATAAATGATGAGAGAACAGCTTAGGGAAGTTGATAAATGAGTGTTAACTGGTCACTTGGTGGAGGAGACTAGGTGGAGAGTATACTGACAAGTGGCAGCATCCTCAAACTACTTCTAACTGTTGTAGGTGGCAACTTAATTGTTGTCATGATTCCCCAAGGAAGTGGAATTGGAGCAGGTGGTTTATTAAGTAAAAACTGACTAGAAGGCCTAGGCCCTTGTTATAAAACTTCCCATTGAATACAATTGAGGCTGCTCATTCGGGAATTGTGATCACTCTGATTGAATGAAGTACACATGAGAAATTTGATGGAGGGGACTTGTTGAAGTGAGTTTGAGGGGTTAACTGTTGAAGATTGAACTTGTGCAACTAGTCTAGGCTGAAGTTCTTGCTGCTGTGAACAGGACTGAATTACTGTTGTAAATCCAGTCAGGTGACAAAAGGTTTTAAAGTTACATCCTTCACCCGGTACTCTACGTGGAGGACCAGGAAACAGGCTCGGGGGTCCTGAGAAAGTGCAGACTAAGCTTTCTCTAGGATTTGGTTGGGAGGAACAACATCCTTAAGTTGTTGTCACCTCATCCATTGACAGGTTTTTATATGTTCAAGTTTATATGTAGTTTATCTATTGTTTTCAGAAAATAAAAAATTACTAGTTTTTTTTAGATATGCATGTTATTGTTTTATTAGGGTTTATGAATAAAAGAGCATTGTTTATTGATAAAATTAGTGATTAGTATACTATATTTAAATAGTAGTGATATTTCTAAATGAAACATGAACAAAAATAAATTATCACACTGTATTTTTCCATGCCTTTTATAAGGAAGTACTCTAGTACAACTGGTTGTTTAAGTTAGATAAGTAGATTTGTTTATTACTCTATATCAAAAATGCAAATGATTACTTTTATAGTGTTTATGTGATTCGTTTATAGAAAACTAGCAGTACTTGCTCTATTTACTGAAAGTATCTGTATTATCTAATTACAAGAAAATAATAGAGTATATTATAATCATTAGTAGTCATATTACTCATAGAACTATTACTAGTACTAATATTTATTATAAACACAATAAATAAAGTTAAATAAACAAATATAGGAACAGTAAAAATAGTACTTAGGGTTTAACCTAGCTAATACTTCACAGGTTTTATAATAATTTATCCCAAGTTCACATTTACATTATGCTCTGAAATACAAATGTTTTTACTCTAACCCTCAAGATTTACTTAGGGTTTACAAGAGATAGGTGTTATGCCTAAAAAACAGAGCTTCATACTCTTAATCTTAATATAAAATTTAACAATTGTAAATAATTATTATTAGAACTAAAAATAGAATCATAACTAAAATTATTTCTATAAAATTCATCTCATTACCGAACTGTAGGTTATCCAAAGATCATAACCATTATGAGCGAAAAACAGAGTACTTAATTCACCTAATAACACTGTAAAAGTTAAAAAAGTATAAATTACTGTAAATCATTTAAATTACATGATATCTTAAAAATTAAATAACATTGTAAACAATTTGTTAGAAACAAAATAAAATAATGTATTGGCCTATGGCCTTTTATAAATATCGGTCGAGGCTTAATCCTGTTCAAAATTAAACTATACAAATTTAAACAGAATAGTAAAACGAAATACTAACCATTACTTTTCATTACAAGTAAAAACACTATATCTATTTACAAGGCTCGTTGAGTAAGAAAGTGGTTGAAACAGTATCATCACGGCTTAAGCCTAGTGAGAAAGAAAAAAACGTAACGTTTTTTTTACATCTTCCAGGCCGTAAGGCACTTTCAAGAAAATCCCAGGTCATGGCTTCTATAGCCTTGCCATAATACCCTCTGGGGTTTAAAAGTCATAAAAAAACAAAACACCAAGAAGTAACAACCTAACAAGTAAAACCCAGGCCGAGTCCATAACTAGAAGTGAAGTATTCTCATCTTTCTAACCACCATAATACCAATGCAGGAGAAACCCTCAGTACAACCAGGGCTTACCAGGGTCTGCACTATTGAATTTGAAGGAACAAGCTCACTTCCAACATCTAGAGCTGTGAGGAGGACCTACATGGAGCAACCATTCGTTGGTGTTAAATCTTTATATTGTAAATAATAATTTTTCCAAATTTCCTTATATCTTGAATAAAAACTAGGACAGGCCTTACATGCTAATGCTTTCATTTTGTAGAAGTTGGGAATGCACAACCCTTGGGCCAATTCGAGGGCACTTCGGAGAGTGATTTTTTAGAAGTTAATGCATCATAACTACTGAAAAACCCTAAGTCATGATTTGGAAGGAAACAAGCAGTACTCCAACCTGAATGAGGGACACATATAACTTAAAACGTAGTTCTTTGGGCTGATGTGGAACAAAACTCAAAGTCCTCAGCCTGGTGAAGGAATTTTTTCCCACACACCTTACCCACAACAATCGTAAATACATAAAAATCAGTATATAATTCTCACAGGATAGAGCTCTCAGTGATTTTTTTGAGAACCAGGAGGTCAACAAGGAACAATGGCGGCCACAAGCTCGCAGCTCGTCCGCACTAGTCGAGGGAACCTTCTCTTTGGAAAATGAAGGGTAGGGTTTTGTTATAAGTCAACTTATCTCGTGGATAGAACAATCTCCATGTGTCCACCCAAATTATTTTATAATTTGTGGGTGCAAGTCAATAGTTGGGTGCAGTTCCAATCTGCATTAAAATTATTAAAATCAAAACCTATAATCATTAAATCAATGCAACTTTCTATGATTGCCAATAATGTATTATTACCATTGATTATTCGATGCTTCGTTTATCAACTATAGGGGTAAGTTATAAATTTTCTTCTTCTAGGGTTTTATTTATAGATCAAGATAAGATAATTATTTTGTTAACTATGTTTGATCAAACATAGTTAAAAGACACATGTTTAATATTAAACTATATTAAAAAGGAGATCTAATGGTATTCTTTCGAATTATTAGGTTTGGAGAGTAAAAATGTTAACTAGGACCCAAGCGAGAATAAGATATCCTATATTATGTTAATCAACAATCTTGTCTCAAGAGTTTACTTAACAAACTTTTGTAAAGGTATAGTTTATAGCTAGTGGTATGCCAGGAAATCGAGGTGTAAAATACAAATAAAATGAAATCAAGGTAAAAACTGTAAAAGTTAAAAAGGAATTCTTTCATCTAGGAAGATAATCTTGATCCAAATGCAATATAGAGTTGGGGTCACAAGTAAAATCAGCTATCATATTGATATAAAAGCTTAAATTTTAACTCTAAACATCTAAAGAATGAATATACAGTCAATATTCAATATAGGTTTGTTTATAATTTTGAGGAAAACATTTAATTATAAAACCCTAGGATAAGGGTAAAAGTGATTTACATCTAATGTGTGTGAATACTTAAGAACTTTTAGAAACAACTCTTTGGGATAAAATAGGCTAGATTTATAGTTTATCAGCATAGAGTATATCTTTTATGTTTTACAAAAGATTGACATACTTATGATCAAAACTAAACTCCAAATGTTTTGACTAATCGAAACAAAAGTATGAGTACTCTATTTTCTTCCTAATCAAACTTTAGATCAAAACTGCTATAAGCGAATGAACAAGTATTCTTGGAAATAATCGTAATCAACCAGTAGATTGACTTCTTTTGAATAGTAATTTGGTCATGCACTTAAACCCATGCAAATGTAGTTTGTTGTAATATATTTATGGAGTTGTGACGACTTATATAAGATCAACGCTGCCTCCTATGGAGACAATCTGCATTTAAATATTCTAAGTCTAGCATCATATTTATGCTAGAGAAGTACCTTCTTGACCTAAGCATATATATTATTTAACTGGAACATACGCTTACCTGTTAAAACCTTTAAAGAACCATCAGTACCACTATGTTAGCTATAAGCTAAGTAAGCCCCGATCACACCTAAGAAACGTTCCCTACTTGAAAAAATAAAACAATAGTATACTTAGCATTAGTAAAAGATATATTTATTTTCTACTTTTTGGAAAACTTTAACCGCTAAGTTGAAACAGTGCTAACACAGCTTTTAAAGATAAGCCTTTAAGTTATATAGAATCTAATAAAGACGTAATCTTTGTTTTTCTAGTAAACTAATTAATTATGTGCTAACAATTAGTGGTACATTAGCAGTGACATTTGATCTTTTATGTCACATGAAAAAAGATTAAAATTTTACGAATTTTTTAGTTATTACATGTGGTATCAAAGCATAACGTTTAGATACTAGACCTGAATGTGGCTCAACTTGTATATGAGAAATAGTAAACTTAAACAAATATACTGATGTTATTTTGTTCTGAATGATATTTCCAAAGAATTTTGTTTTTTGAGTTAACCACAGGTATGGATAGATTGGAGGAATATGCAAATGAGGCGTCTCCTTACACTGAACGAAATAATTTTCAAAGAGAACCTATACAAGAAGAGATAACTAATAATTCTTCTGAACTACTAAAAATAGTTAAAACACATAATTCATTAAATTTGGAAATATTCTATTACAAGGACTTCATCCACATTGAGTTTTTTTGTAAATCTCTAAATACATATTCTATTAAATCTAGAAAAATCAACTCAAAGAACTATTCCATTAAATTTGGAAGAATTAATCCAATGAGCTATTTTCTCAATTAATATTTTTTACTTATTTCAAATAAAACTTTAGTATTCAACCATTCAAAAGAAAATATTACATCTCAATTAGAACTAGATGGGTTAGTTCTAGAATTTAGAACTTCCACTAGATTGAGTTCTTTCAAAATGAGGAAAGTCATAGCCTTTGAATCCTTACATAATTTCTATTAATATTATTTATAGTTTTTTTTAAATGTTAAGTTGATTAAATTATTTGATGGCATAATACCAACATTTTATTTGTTATTACAACAATTATAAACATTGTCATAGTAATTATTTTTGTCTTTGTTGAGTATGTTGTTTTATTTTTGGAAGTTGGCACCACTCATAATCAAAACCAGAAAATATTTTACGACTTTAAAGTCTAAGTTTTACCCTTGTAATGATTAAAATAAATTATGAATTAAAATAGCAACATAATTTATTATTGTTGTTGTTGGTAGTGGTAGTGTATTAAAAACTAAGTTGATGAATGTTTACTTTATGAATAATAGATTAACGTGAGAAATTTATTACCTATAAATTTATTTAATGATATTGATGTTAGTAAAGCCTCCCTTATTTATTAATATTAATTATTTTAACAATCAAAATCAATTATGAACTAGAATGGCATTAGTGCAGTACAATTTGTTTTTTTTCATATACAAGAGGAAAGGGGGAAACCAATTGAACTAATTATTGCAAGTCTTCATTATTTATTTATGAAATATTTGAACAATGTGTTTAATTGAAAAGAGCATATTTATATTGAAAATATAGATATCTTACAATATTTATACTATCATTAATATTTTATATCATCTATTAATTTATGTTAGGGCACAGAGGAATCGAACCACCATCGTCCTGCTTGTAATGCAGGTGCTCTTCCATTGAGCTAGAAACATTTACAACATGAGGGGAGAGGGACTATGTTAACACCTAGATTACAGATTTATAATCCTCTGTGACAAATCAAAATGAAGAAAGTTTTAGACTTTGATTCCTTACATATTTTCTATTAATCTTATCTATAGTTTGAATTAAATGGTAAGTTGATTAAGTTTATGTAATGGCGTTAATATTGTATATGTTACTATGATAAAGCAATTGAATTATAATTTGATATGGTAACTAGTACATTGTTGATGTTGAGTTCCTATACTAGTAGAAGGTTGGCACAATTTTAGAATGACCCATTTAAAAACTATTTAATGACATAATACAAATGTGTTTGTTACTATAGCAATTTTAATTCTCAACATAACAAGTAATATTGTATGTGTTGAGTACCATGTTGTAATATATTATAAGGTTGACAAAATTTTACAAGTGACAAGAAAAACTATTATATATTAAGTGTTACTATGCTAAGTTTATTATTTTAACGATCAAAATCAATTATACGTTAGAATAGAAATATAATTTATTTATATTACTATTATTTATATTTTCTAATATAAGTTAAGATCAATGATTATATCAACGAAAAATAGATTGTATAATATTTTTTACATATTATTATTAAAGTTATTTAATGACATTAATAATCAATGTGTGTTGCTATTATTATCTTGGAATTTCATTTAATTGAAATTATGTTAACTAATGTGTCTAAGTTGAGTTACCATACTAAGTCTATTTTTTTTTTAAGTAAGATGTTTTATTGTTGGAAGTTGGAAGCACTTGATAGTGGACAAGAGAAAATATTTTACGACTTAGAGTAAAATGGGTTTTATCTTAGTAATGACTACAATAAATTATGAATTAGAGACATAATTTATTATTATTATTGTTGGTGGTGGTGGTGTATTAAAAACTAAGTTGATGAATGTTGATTTTAAGAATAACATATTTATGTGAGAATTTTTACCTATAAATGTATTTAATGATATACTTTGATTATCATTAATATTTATATTTACGTATTAAAACAAAAGTCATCAATATTTGACTAGTGAATTATTAATAATTTGTGTAAGAAATTTCTTACATAATATAAAGTTATTTAACAACATATTAATATTGTGTTGTGACTATTATTAACTTATGTAGTATTAACATTAAATGTTAATACTTGGATATTGATTTTCGAGATTAATCTATGTGAAATCTTTTCAAACCATAATGAATTTTACATTGTTCCCCACAATCATGCATGGAGTTCCCACTTGGAATGTTGGTTTGAAAAACTCACTCACAACTTAATCCAAAAAATCATTCACAATGATGACAAACTATGAAAGCCTGCATTCGGAAAATGTTACTACTTTGTCTTTGTTGAGTATAAGATATTGCATTAGTACAAAGTTTGCACCACTTTAAACTCTACAGAAGAAAATATAATATTAATTAGAATGCAACTGAGTAGAACAATTAAATTTATATCAATTACAATAACAAATAATAGGGAAAAGTCACTTCAAACCTTATTGCAAGTTCCTTACATTTATTCATAGAGGAAGTCTAGAAGATGTTTTAAGATTGATTATTGAATATGATTATGCACATTTGATATAGTGACATGTTGAGTTTTTGTAAAAAACAAATTGAAAAGTTAAAACTTGAATGGTGTTATCTAATTCACATAAAGTACCATCACATGAATTAACATAGAAGTTGAACCAAAATTTTCATATTAGTAAATAATATAAAATTCCTCAAAAAAGGGCTTGAAGAGAATATTTGATATACAACAAACACTGAAAAGTGTTTCTTCTAGTATATTAATAAATCGTTCAAAGAGAAAATTACATTCATGAATCATCTCCACCTAATCTCCTTATATTCAGTCAAACAAATCAATTACAACTTGTACATGACATTTATTTATCGTAGTCTTCCTGCAATCTTATTTATTTTGCATCCATGCCTAAACTATGGTATTAACTAGAATAGATCCAAGTCATGTGTCATCAAGGTTTGGTACCCAATATTGTTCTAAAATTTTCCCTTGTATTTCACTGAATTAGGCTTCCATCAATCAACGTTTACATGAAGAGTCTCACTTTCATCATTCTGGAAGATATATGAGGTGGATTTTTCCATCCAAATCATCTCTCTTTCATTCTCAGTTCATGATCTAACTAGAAACATCTTCCCTTTCTCAACTTCAATCATAGGATTGAATCTTGGCTTTAGCTTGTTGCACTTGGGTCCAACACATACTAGTTCATCCGTCACATTATCAAAATCTCCATCCATGATACTTATATTACATGCAGTGCATTACAATCCGCATTAAATCTCACATGGATTAGATTGTCTTTATGATGCAATGTATTTGACGATAATGTTTAACATGAATTAAAGCTAACATGATGTTACTACTTAATGATTGATTTTCTAGATTAAGTTATGTCCACAATGCATTTTTCATGGTTCCTGTAACAAGCATGGGTGGAGTGTCCACTCAAAACATTGGTCTGAAAAATGCTCACATAGTTTAATCCAGAAAATCAATCACAATGATGACAAACTGATAAAACCTACACACTCAAAATGTTAGTACTGTATTTATTGAGTATAAGTTAATATACTAGTACAAAGTTGGCACCAGTTTAGTTTAAAGTATACACGAGAAAATATAATTATGAATTTGAATGCAACATAGTAGTACAATTAAATTTATATCAACTATAACAACGAATAATAGGGAAAATTAACTTCAAACCTTATTGCAAGTGCCTTACATTTAGTCACAAAGCAATTCTATAAGATGTTTTAACGTGCATTCACATAAAGTATCATCACATGAATTAACATTGAATTTGAACCAAAATTTTCATATATGTAGCAAATAATATAAAATTCCTCAAAAGGTAGCTTGAAGATAATATTTGATATACTACAAACATTGACAACTTTTTCTTCATGTATATTAATTAGTCATTCAAAAAGAAAAATTACATTCATGAATCATATCCACCTAATCTCCTTATATTTTTTCAAGAAGATCAAGTACAGCTTGAGGATGAAGATTTCCACAGTTAATAATAATGACAAAGAGAGTTTATGGAATTAAATTGTGTGTTGAAACGTCCCTACATTTCGAGTGGACACTCCACCAATCATCAAGGGAACAAAATGAAAAGTTCAAAGTGGTATCGAAGAGAGTGAGAAAAAGATAATAATAAATAAGGTAAGGGTTTTGTACATGCATTAATAAATATAATTATTCACAATTGATATAGTGATATGTTGTGTTGATCTAAAAGACAAATTGAAAAGTTAAAATTTGAATGGTGTTATCTAATTCGCATAAAGTATCATCACATGGATTAACAATGAACTTGAAGTGAAATTTTCACATATGTAATAAATAATATAAAATTCCTCAAAAAGTAGCTTGAAGAGTATTTATTATACTACAAACATTGAAAAAGTTTCTTCATGTATACTAAAAGTCATTCAAAAAGAAAAATTACATTCATGAATCATCTCTACCTAATCTCCTTATATCCGCTCAAGCACATCAAGTACAGCTTGTACACCAAATTTATTTATCTTTCTCTTCATACAATCTTCCTTGTTTGGCATCCATGCCCAAACTATGGTATTAATTGGAATAGATCCAAGTTTTTATCATCATGATTTGGTACCCAATATTGTTCTAAAAAATTTCCCTTGTATTTCCCTAAGCTAGGCTGCCACCAATCAATCTTTACATGAAGGGTCTCATTTTCATCATCATGGAAGATATCTGAGGTAGATTTTTCCATCCAAATCATCTCTCCTTCATCCTTATTTCTTGATCTAACAAGCAACATCTTTCATTTCTCAACATCAATTCTAGGATCGAATGTTGGCTTTGGCTTGTTGCACTTGGGTCCAACATATATCATTTCATTTGTCACATTATCACAATCCCCATCCATAATACTTGATATTGCATGGAGTGCATTACCATCAACATTAACATTTTGCCTCGTCTTGGGACAAAAATAATTAGAAGAAGAATAACTTTCATCCAAGGGTGTATGGTCATTATAGATTCCATCTAATGCATCAATAACACTTTTCCAATACTCTAGTTTTTTATTCCATTCCTTTGTGACAATTGGTGAATTCTCATTGCCAATAGTCTCTTTCCACATTTTTATGTCTGATGTTAGCCATTCCTTAAGTTATTTTAAATAAACATCATTGCCTTTGGGATGTAAGAAAGATGGCTTCCCCGTGGGCAATATAGGTCGACCTTCATGATCTATATTCCACAACTCAACTGGTTCTGACCACTCAATGTCTTTGATGGATTCTTTATACCTCATAACTGGAACATCATTGAGTACAAGAAATTGTAAGTATTGGACATTAAGATGTCCAACTAGTGCATTTTTCCCCTCCTTGATGTACCCATTAAGAAAAATTTTGAAGTCATACACTTTGTCAATAAGTTTAGGTGGAAACACCTGTTTTTCTTCTATTGTGTGATATGTATCCATCATCTCAGGTAAAGAATATATATCTTTACTTTTCAAGTTGGAAGACATTCTTCCGTAGGTTCCATCTATGTCTTCATGGGTGTGCCCCACAAGCAAGAACCCAACCTCAATAGTGATGAAGACACCAAGTGTAGTTAATACTGATAGAAACATGAAAACATAACGATTCTTATTATCACTAGTTGCATTCTCCAACTGTAACAATAAATGTGGAGGAAGAGGTTTAAAATCAAGATTTTGATTTTTTGAGATTCCATTTAAAGATAGGAAAGCATCCTTGTACTCTCTACATTTTGAGTAAATAGAGTTTTGAAATAATGCATTTGAAACTGTGTTTCTTGAACTTCTACTCTCATAAAGCAAATCACCATACATATCAAGGTGTGGGTCTTCAAGGTCCCTCAAGCACTTTGCAAGAGATGTAATAGTAAAATGTGATCTCATGTGTACAGATGGTAGGGAGAAATGACCAAAACCTCTTTTGCTATGCCCATGTGTTAGCATTCCTGTCAATGACAAACCCAAGTTTGTTCCTGCAAGAAATTTTGATTTTACACATAATTCTTTTCCACCTAACATTTCACTCTCAACCGTGTCATACTCACGAACATTAACTATGATCCCTTTGGCAATGCACATGATTGTTCCCGTGCATTCATGTGTAAGAGAAACCTTTTTACATGTGAATGTAATCCTATCTTGGGGAGTATTTACTGGATGATCATGACAATGAGTTTCCAAATCTGATTCTAGCCAAATCTCATAAGATCCCAAAGGACCCCCTAGTGTATTCTCAAATATTGTTGGATGTGGAAAGAGAGCATCATGTTTTAACACCTTCTCAATGTTAACCACTATGGATCATTTATTTACCATCCTTCCATGCACCTTATGACCAATCTTTGTATTGAATATGGAACTTTCACCCACCTTCACTCCACATTGTGAAAGATCTACCTTGCCTCCAATAGAAAATGCAGAAGAGGCATTTGCACCTATACAACAAATTAAACAAACTTAGTATTAGCTCAAAAAAACAAGCAATGAACTCTAAAAAACACTTAACATGTGCTTCAAGATTTTGATTTACCTTTGTTATGCCTCAAATCTATGATCTTCCATGGATGTAAGTCCCCTTCATCAACATCTTCCACAATCAAATGTGGTTCAATGACATCAATTATCAAAACCATAATTGAATTACATTAAGCATTTCTCCACCATAATGAGTTGTAGTCTCTGTAGATTCAACCCTTCCTAGTCTAATAACTTGACCATTAATTAGGAGGTCAACATAGTCCCCTCTTATCAAAATTATATTTTCCATTGTAACTCCTCCCAATTTTTGTAACACATTTGAATTGTAGTTTGTAATTAAGGTTAAACCATATGAAGTGTATGTTCAAAAAAGTAACATAGTTGCAATAATTCAAATCTAGCTAAAGTTAGCTTTAGTCCTTAAATCATTGTATGATGAGTGAAATCTAATGTGTTAGCTTTCATAATGTAGTTTCCATCTAACACAACCACGTTGTCATCAATCATAAGATAGTTTTCCATCTAACACAACCACATTGTCATCAAATACATTACACCATGATGGAAATCTAGTTGGAGTTAGCGTTCCTCCTAACAAAATGGCACGATGAGTGAAATCCCATGTGTGTTAGGTCAATACACCATGATGAAAATCTAGTTGGAATTAGTTTTCTATCTAACGCAACCACATTGTCACATTGCACCGTGATGGAAATCTAGCTAAAGTTAGCTTTCGACATTAAATCGTTGCACAATGAGTGAAATCTAATTTGTTTTAGCTTATATAATGTAGTTTTCCATTTAACATAACCACATTTTCATCAATCAAAATGCACTATGTTGGAAATATAGCTATAGTTAGCTTTCGTTCTTAAAACATTGCACAGTGAGTAATAACTAATGTGTGTTAGCTTTCGTAAGGTAGTTTTCCATCTAACACAACCAAATTGTCATCAAATACAATACACCATGATGCAAATCTAGTTGGAGTTAGATTTCCTTCTAAAAACATGGCACGATGAGTGAAAGCTAATGTGTGTTAGCTTTCATAAGGTAGTTTTCCATCTAACACAACCACATCGTCATCGATCACATTGCACCATGATAGAAATCTAGCTGGAGTTAGCTTTTGTCCTTAAATAATTGCATGGTGAGCAAAATCTAATGTGTGCTACCTTTCATAATGTAGTTTTCCATCTAGCACAACCACATTGTCCTCAATCACAATGCACCAGATGGAAATCTAGTTAGAGTTAGCTTTCGTTCTTAAAACATTGCATGGTGATTAAATCTAATGTCTGTTAGATTTCATAAGGTAGTTCTCCATCTAACACAGCCACATTGTTATCAAATACATTACACCATGATGGAAATCTAGATGGAGTTAGTTTTCCTTCTAACAACATGGCACTATAAGGGAAAACTTATGTGTGTTACCTCATTACACCATGATAGAAATATAGCTGGAGTTAGCTTTCATTTTAAAAACATGACACGTTGAGTGAAAGCTAATGTGTGTTAGCTTTCATAAGGTAATTTTCCATGTAACACAACCACATTGTCATCAATCACATTGAACTATGTTGGAAATCTAGCTCGAGTTAGCTTTCATCCTTAAATCGTTGCACGGTGAGTGAAATTTAATTTGTGTAAGCTTTCATAGTGTATTTTTCCATCTAGCACAACCACATTATCATCAATCACAATGCACCATGATGGAAATCTAGCTGAAATTAGATTTCGTTCTTAAAGCATTGCATGGTGAGTAAAGCTAATGTTTGTTAGCCTTCATAAGGTAGCTTTCCATATAACACAGGCACAGTTTCATCAAATACATTACACCGTGATGGAATTATAGTTGGAATTAGCTTTCCTTCTAACAACATGGCACTATAAGGAAAATTTTATGTGTGTTAGCTCAGTACACCATGATGGAAAGCTACCTGGAGTTAGCTTTCCTTTTAACAGCATGGCACAATGAGTGAAAGCTAACATGTATTAACTTTCATAAGGTAGTTTTCCATGTAACACAACCACATTGTCATCAATCACATTGCGTTGTATTGGAAATCTCGATGATTATCCTTAAATCATTGCATGGTGAGTGAAACCTAATGTGTGCAAGATTTCATAGTGTATTTTTTCATCTAGCACAACCACATTGTCATCAATCACAATGTACCATGATGGAAATCTAGTTGGAGTTAGTTTTTGTTCTTAAAACATTGCACGGTGAGTAAAACCTAATGTTTGTTAGATTTCATAAAGTAGTTATCTATCTAATATAGCTACATTTTAATCAAATACATGACACCGTGATGGAAATCTAGCTAAAGTTAGCTTTCCTTCTAACATGGCACTATGGTGAAAGCTTATGTGTGTTAGGTCATTACACCATTATCAAAATATAGCTGGAGTTAGCTTTATTTTTAACATGGAAGGATGAGTGAAAGCTAATGTGTGTTAGATTTCATAAGGTAGATTTCTATCTAACACAACCACATTATCGAATTGCACCGTGATGGAAATCTAGCTCGATTTAGCTTTCAATCTTAAATCGTTGTGCGGTGAGTGAAATCTGATGTGTGTTAGCTTTCAGAATGTAGTTTTTCATTTAGCACAACCACGTTGTCATCAATCAAAATGCACCATGTTGGAAATCTAGATAGAGTTAGATTTCATTCTTAAAACGTTGCACGATGAGTAATAGCTAATCTGTGCTAGCTTTTGTAGGGTAGTTTTCCTTCTAACACAGCCAAATTGTCATCAAATACATTACACTAAGATGCAAATCCAGCTAGAGTTAGCTTTCCTTCTACCAACATGGCACAATGAGTGAAAGTTAATGTCTGATAGCTTTCATAAGGTAGTTTTCATCTAACACAACCACATCATCATCGATCACATTGCACCGTGATGAAAATCTAGCTCGAGTTATCTTTCATCCTTAAATCATTGCATGATGAGTGAAATATAATGTGGGTTAGCTTTCATAATGTAGTTTTCCATCTAGCACAACCACATTGTCATCAATCACAATGCACCATGATGGAAATTTAGCTAGAGTTAGCTTTCGTTCTTAATACATTGCACGGTCAGTAAAGCTAATGTATGTTAGCTTTAATAATGTAGTTTTTCATCTAACACAACCAAATTGTTATCAACTACATTACACCGTGATGAAAATCTAGCCGGAGTTAGCTTTCCTTCTAACAGCATGGCACTATAAGGGAAAGCTTATGTGTGTTAGCTTATTACACCATGATGAAAATCTAGCTGGAGTTAGCTTTTCTTTTAACAACATGGCATGATTAGTGAAATCTAATGTGTATTAGCTTTCATAAGGTAGGTTTCCATTTAACACAACCACATTGTCATCAAGCACATTGCACCATGTTGGAAATCTAGATGGAGTTAGCTTTCATCCTTAAACCATTGCACAATGAGTGCAATCTAATGTGTGTAAGCTTTCATAGTGTATTTCCATCTAGCACAACCACATTGTCATCAATCACAATGCACCATGATGGAAATCTAGCTGGAGTTAGCTTTCATTCTTAAAAATTTGCAGTGTGAGTAAAGATATTGTATCTTAGCCTTCATAAGGTAGTTTTCCATCTAACAGAGCCACATTGTCATCAAATACATTACACCATGATGGAAATCTAGCTGGAGTTAGCTTTCATTCTAACAACATGGCACTATAAGGGAAATCTTATGTGTGTTAGCTCATTACACCATGATGAAAATCTAGCTGGAGTTAGCTTTCCTTCTAACAACATGGCACGATGAGTGAAATCTAATGTGTGTTAATTTTGATAAGATATTTTTCCATGTAACAAAACCACATTGTCATAAATCACATTGCATTGTGTTGCAAATCTAGCTGAAGTTGGCTTTCATCCTTAAATCGTTGCACTGTGAGTGAAATCTAATGTGTGTAAGCTTTCATAGTATAGCTTTTCATCTATAACAACCACATTGTCATCAATCACAATGCACCATGATGGTATTCTAGTTGTCGTTAGATTTCATTCTTAAAACCTTGCACAGTGGGTAAACGCTAATGTGTGTTAGCTTTCATAAGGTAGCTTTCCATCTAACACTACCACATTGTCATCAAATACATTACACCATGATGGAAATCTCACTGGAGTTGGCTTCCCTTCTAACATGGCACTATGAGTGAAATCTTATGTGTGTTAGCTCATTACACCATTATGAAAATATAGCTGGAGTTAGCTTTCTTTTTAACAACATGGAACGATGAGTGAAAGCTAATGTGTGTCATCTTTCATAAGGTAGTTTTCCGTCTAACACAACCACATTGTCAAATTGCACTGTGATGGAAATCTAGTTGGAGTTAGCTTTCAACCTTAACTCGTTGCATGGTGAGTGAAATATAATATGTGTTAGCTTTCATAATGTAGTTTTCCATTTAGCACAACCACATTGTCATCAATCAAAATGGACCATGTTGGAAATCTATCTAGAGTTAGCTTTCATTCTTAAAACGTTGCACGGTAAGTAATAGCTAATGTGTGTTATCTTTCGTAAGGTAGTTTTCCGTCTAACACAACCACATTGTCATCAAATACATTACACCATGATAGAAATCTAGTTGGGCTTAGATTTTCTTTTAACAACATGGCACGATGAGTGAAAGCTAATGTGTGTTAGCTTTCATAAGGTAGTTTTCCATCTAACACAACCACATCGTCATCGATCGCATTGCACCGTGATGGAAATCTAACTGGAGTTATCTTTCGTCCTTAAATCATTGCATGATGAGTGAAATATAATGTGTGTTAGCATTCATAATTTAGTTTTTCATCTAGCATGACCACATTGTCATCAATCACAATGCACCATGATGGAGATCTAGCTAGAGTTAGCTTTCTTTCTTAAGACATTGCACGGTGAGTAAAGCTAATGTTTGTTATACTTCATAAGGTAGTTTTCCATCTAACACGGTCACATTGTCATCAAATACATTACAACATGATGGAAATCTAGCTGTAGTTAGCTTTCATTCTAACAAAACGGCACTATAAGGGGAATCTTATGTGTGTTAGCCCATTACACCATGATGGAAATCTAGCTAGAGTTACCTTTCATTTTAACAACATGGCACGATGAGTGAAAGCTAATGAGTGTTAGTTTTCATAAGGTATCTTTCCATGTAAACAACCACATTGTCATCAATCATATTGAGCCGTGATGGAAATCTAGATGAAGTTAGCTTTCATCCTTAAATCATTGCACGGTGAATGAAATCTAATGTGTGTAAGATTTCATACTATAGTTTTCCATCTAGCACGATGACATTGTCATCAATCATAATGCACCATGATGAAAATATAGCCAAAGTTATCTTTCATTCTTAAAACATTGCACGATGAGTAAAAGCTGATGTGTGTTAGCTTTCATAAGGTAGCTTTCCATCTAACACTACCACATTGTCATCAAATACATTAAACCATGATGGAAATCTAGTTGGAGTTAGCTTTCCTTCTAACATGGCACTATGAGTGAAAGCTTATGTGTATTAGCTCGTTACACCATTATGAAAATCTTATGTGTGTTAGCTCTTTGAAATAGGGTGCAAAAAAAATCTCATTGAATTCATGGTTTCGTTTTGGTCTCACTGCAATGGTATACAAGGTAAGAAACCTCAACATAATACTCTGCAAGTCCAACCTAAAATCCTACCACCAAAATGAATGACTAAAACCATCACAATAAACTTTGACACGTTGGCAATTATACTACCCTTCACAGTGGATGTGTGTGGATCCATCCATATCTCACCAATATTCATCATTGTTAGTATCATTTTTTTGATGATGATTGTCATCGTCATCATCATCGCATCATCATCATCGTCATCATTCTTATCCTTGTCATTGTCATGGTAATGATAACGCTTGGAACTAAAACTAGTAGAATTAAGAAGGTTTGGAGTCTAGCCAATTCTCATTCTAAATGAAGATTGCAAGCCAAGACACAGGAAAAAAATGTTATAGAAACTAGATTCACTTAAACAATATTCTATGCTCACTGGAGTTGTTGTAATATATAATTATCCTCTTTTAAAAGAATCATTAAAATGTAGTCAAGCCAATCCATCGTTATATTTTTCTTGAAGTAGATTTTCCAGGGTCAATATGTGTTAAAAATTGTTTGTCAATTAGTGAAGAATTTATAGAGTTTAAGAAAATATTGGATAAGATTTATGTTGATAAAGAGTAGTGATCCTTTCTCATAATAATGTACACTCTACAACCTACAACCTTACATATTATCTAGTTTCATATCATCTCCCACCACTATCCACTATGACTATAGGGGATGAATCCCCCAACCGCTCTGTATTTTAGTTTAAGTTAAATTTTTTTATCTTAGTTGTGAGGATCAATCCTTAGTGAATAAAGAAATATTGGAACTTAGAGCCCTAGATTCATGGTGAGGATGGTTTAATAATATGGTGGGAAATCTTTAAATTCTCAACACAAATCAAACTCACTCTAATAAGAAAATAACAATAATGGGTCAGAGATTCAATTAAAAAAAAATGTATTGTGGATAGGATTTTGGACTTACATCATTCACATTCCCTTTAAGGTTACAATGCAAAAGGAAACCTAATCAAGATCCTAATACCACAATACCTATAGATATGGGACTTTTCTATGGGGACTATACTATTCCACTCTAGTCCTTACTGCCTCCAGTTGTTATATTGATGGTTTCTTGTAAAAATAATTTGTAAAAGATTAGGGCTTGGTTGAGCCCAATCTTTACATTTATTGTCTTTGCAAGTCCACCATATCCAACCACAACTCATAACCAAATCTAGTGTTGAAAGAGTTCATCTCATGGCCACTATGGTATATAATGTGCACAATGTGTTGATATAATAAAGAACACACATGTATGTACACAAAAGTTTAGACATTCCCAAAATCAATGTGGGATAGAGATATAAAGGGTGTCAAAGGAAATATGAAGCCTAAATATTAATGTGCATCCAAAAGTAAAAAAATTGGGAGCTTGACGATAGGATCAACAACAATGTTTTATAGATGCATCGGGAGAGGCTTCAAGGGCTTATCCTCCATGTTCTCTAATCGTCGATATTGTGATGGAGCATCATTCGTCGACGACCAAATCGAGTCTATGAGGCCTATACACATCCGTTGGAAATTTCATAGCTCAATTATGTTGCTCAGTTTTAGATCTAGGTCTTGAGACCAATTCTCCATGTGTCCTTGAATGACTCTTTTATGCAAGTTAAATCTCACCATAAAATCCAATCCAAGGCTCAGATTTATCTTTATGTGAATTTAATCTTACATTTACTTGTAGTTTTTTTGTTATGAATGGGCATGCTTCCTTTCTGAGTGAATGAAGATCTAGTTTGGTTCTGAGTGAGTGGTTCATTTGAAATTTGGTTCCTTTGTATGGCCTTCCAATGGTTAGGGGACACCACTATAAATAAATAAAAAAGAAAAAAGGAAAAATGTCCCAACTATACTTTGGGTTACTTCATTAGGGTCCATGGGCTCAAACCTTCCATAACCATTCATGATTTCTATATAGGTGATCTCTTTAGTCAACACTAGCCCCATGTTTCCTTTTATAGATTACTTATTTCAAAGAGAAAATTAAGCCATCACACTCAATTCCTTCTCCATGAGCTCAAAGCCTCAAATTTGTAGCATGCAACATTGCAATGTGCATTGCCAAGTCAGGTGGTCACAAACAGACTACCTTGCTTTCGCATTTTTTGCAAAGATAACTTTTGTCTCACATGGATATTGGAGTGAGGAGAATTCTACATTGTATATCATATTTTACATTATTGTTGTATTATAAGAGGGTGTTCTATTTTATATTAGGAGGGTGAGCTGAAAGTCATTAGTCTAACTATTGTTCCAAAATAGCACAAAGGTATTTCCTTAGTTGTGCCTCCTTGCATGAATGATAGCTAAGCTAATAACCAAGTGATGCATGCATCCTTATCCTATGTGATTATTTTTTCCCTCCTGCTTGCATGAGTCTAAAAATAACATTGAAGCCAACTTTTAGTTAACTATGTTTTGTTCTAGGTGTCACTTCTACTTTGTGCAATGAATTGTAAGTGCCACCTAGATACACCCTCAACTCGTAACTTTTAATCCTTTTTAAGGTGCCCTTTTCTACAAAATCACCATGATTGAGATTTTTTTCATGATTCTTTAATGTCTTTTCATCTTTGAGTTCTAACTGTGCATATATTTCACCAAGGCATGGTTTTGACATGTTTGTAAATTCCTCTCTTGACAGCCCTGAATTGTATCCCTGTATTTGTTGATTAGGATAATGAATAATTACTTGTCGCTCTATTGTTTGTCCCTGGTAAATTTGATAAAAAATTTGCTCAAGGTAATGTGCTCCATCTCTAGTCCACTCACAAGATGAATCCTACCAGTTCCCTCAACAAAGATGCCCTCTCAGTTAGGTTGTTTTCTCCAAATTTAAAAGCGAGCTTATCATGGTGTTAAAGAATCAATTTGAAAAGTGGGTTGTATTTTATCTCATTGTTTAAACAAAGAGAAATGCCATAATACATACAAGCCCAAACCAGCTTGGGATATGGCAACAAGTCTACTAAGTTACTAACCTCTCAAAGCTGGCCTACAAATCTGGTTTAGACTTGAGAGAGTGATACATTAGTCATTTTGTTGACCTTGAAACCTATCAACAGTCATCACCTTGCTCAAAGATCTAATGAGAGGATTAGGCATGCCTTTGTTTGATTATATTGGGAATGAAGTGCCTTTGACCATTGTAAGCAGTCAAGATTGATATTTTGCTGGCAGGGTAGCCTAGTAATCACATTTACATATAAACATTCACCACATATTCTGCTTCACCAAGTTTTTGATGCAAAATCTAGGGAAAATAGCATATTCACCCATACCATGGTGACCAGGGACATCTACAAGCTGATATCCTTAGCAGAAACCCGATTTGTAAGATGAAACATCTGTTCTTTTTGCACATATGACAAATCACCTAATGCTTGTATTTCTAGTTATAGAGTTTTATTAAACTAGGTTTCGCTCTACCTTGTTTATTGAGTTCTACATAGGGTATTGCTAAGCCAAAAAAACCTTGTGAACCAACTCAGGTTCATGTCGTTGTACTTCTAGAAATCCATGTTCTTAACTAATGGCTGTAACTGATGATTATCACCATTCAATATGCAATGTTTGACCATTGCATGTCTGTATTCTTGTCTTTGTAACAACATAGGTGTGAATGTTTCCTTAAATGATAGAACATGATAAACTGCCATTAATAATGGCCTTTGCAACTTAGAACTATGTCAAAAACTAACTTCATTTAAATTTGTGACAAAAAGCCTAAAAACGTGTGATACTGGCATAGCTTCAACCATTTATGTCGAGAAATTCTTACCATCATTCCACGATAGGCATGTATGAAAAGGATTTGAAACTGACACATATTTTGACATATAAATGAGGATGGGGAGAGGGACATGCTTAGATATGTAAACTGACACATATTTAATTATTTGTTGCTCAGTTCCACTTGAAGAATTTGTTTTTGTGTCTAGGAATTTATTTGTTTTAGAATTCTCCTGTGAAAATTGTACAATTACACAGAAGCAATCTTAAACCTGTTGTGCTTATCCAAAGTTAATTGGACCTGTCTTCAACGAGATTCTACACTAACATTGCACTGTTTCCTACTCCATTGCAATTAGGGAATATGCATAATCCTTATTTGGAATCAAAAATTCAAAAGAGAGCATATTTAAAATAGGTTGTTGGCACAACACAGATCAGGGGGTTCATTGGCTGACAACATGGTGCCCTCAATTGAAAACAAGAAACATAAATACCATTCTATTGCAGATTCCTAAGAACAATAAAACAGGAGAGTATCGTAAAGACAGGTAATTTTGTTTCCCTTTTCAAAATTTCAGGGGTTCATGCAAATGAGGAAATGGACCTACACATCAATGGTCGATTACCATAGCAATCTGCTGACATAGTCTGTGGGGATGAACATACAACCAAAGCCATAAGAAACAATCCCCACAATACTCAGTTGAGGTCTCCATAAAAAAATACTACCCTAAAGCAAACTCTAAATGGCCCTAACAAACCCTAAATAGTAGAACCCTTGCAGCTAAACAATTCTAAGTCCATATTTAGAACATCTAGGTGAAGCACCAGGACGGAAACCTACAAGGTCGTGAGTTCCATGCACTCCTAATTTGTTTATAAACTAATAGTGTTTGCACTAAATATGCTTGTTTTGTTGCGGGTACCCCAACCTAACTAAATCCAAAACAAAATTGAGCCACATCAACCATGGAGCCTTTGTAAACCGCACATACCGTTGCATTACCTCATTCCTTATTCTACTTGTAGACAAGTTGTAATCAAGTGAAACTCTAGCCATATATAATATGCAAAACATGCGATAACACATAATGACAATGAACCTGCTTACAACATAATATTGCATTACCTCATTCCTTATTCTACCTTTAGACAACTTGTAATCAAGTGAAACCCTGGCCATATATAATATGCAATACATGCGATAACACATAATGACAATGAACCTGCTTAAAACATGTCATTATTTCCCATGATCCATAGCTACCAAAAACCAAATCACAAAAATAAAAAGCATGTGGTACTTTCATAATAAAGAAAAATACAACAGAAACATCATAGAATAAACCATAGATTGATCACATATCATCAACATATGAAGCAGGAGTAATGGACTCTCAACCAGCAACCTTTTCCAGTACCTTGACCATAATGCACACTACAAGGACACCCTAAAATTGCCTATTATTCTATTTTTGTGGAGGCAAATATTTTTAATTATTGGATTTTAAATAAGGGGATATGCTTCGTTGTGACACTTTGTGATCGATCTAATGTTTACAAGATTTTGTGTAAACATCTGGCGACTCCAAAGTTGAAGTTAACATCTAAAAATGGCAATGTTCTAGGAAAGAGATTCAATCAAGAAATTTCACAAAATTTTAGGACATATGCTAATGTCAAGAACTGGAAAATAGTAAAAAAAGCTCACCTCCATCACAAAATGATCTACAATTTCAATCTCTGCAAAATATTTTTACTTCAAAACAAAAAACATAATTCATTTTAATAATATGCAAGAACAGATTCTATGATTTCAACTTTCTATTCTTTAAATGTAGATGCAATTCCAGAATGAAACACAACTCTAATGTTTGAACAAACTGAAACATCCATGTTTCCAACTCTGTGTGTAATAAATTTGAATAAAGAAACAATCAAGCATTAAAATTCAGTCAAAGCCAAACACTACAGAATACCAAATTTGAAATAACAAAGCTTGAAAACTGAAACCAGCCTAGCAATTGGAAGTCATTAGACATTAAATAGTGGATTAATATTGCAGCATTAATAAGCATTTCTAATGAATACCAGAGATGATAGTATACAGGCAAATCTATGCTAGCAGCTTTCTAGACTCTAAATTAAATAAGATATATTAAATAATAAAACTAAATAAGATATATTAAATAGTAAAATTAAATAAGATAAATTTATTCATATTGTTCAGCCTCACCTTTCTGTGCAACGTAAGCCTTGATAGGAGGTGTGATGATTGAATTGACTTTCCTTGAAGCTAAATTTGAAACATCTTGCTTCTTTGGAGAAGGTAGCACTGGTGCAGTCACGCTCTATAGCTTTTGTTGTAGGATGGATGTCATGCAGCATATCAATAACATGGGCTCAAGGAAGACTAGGCCAAAGCTACCAGTACCATTTTAATATGTGGGACGTGTATCTTTGATATTTCACCCTTGTCATGTGTAATAAGGAAATATTTTCATGTCTTTAAACTATAGCATTCGTTCTTGAGCATATGAATAACATTGGCTAGAGGAAGACTAGGCCAGAGCTACCAATACAATTTCAGTATGTGGGACTTGTATCTTTAATATTTTACACTTGTCTTGGATGATAACAAGTTATTTCATATCTCAAAAAATTATAGCGTTCGCTCTTGACCACCTATTCGTGGAAGTTGTTTATCAAATTGAAATATATTTCAAGCAATGCATATACTAGCCTTTGGAATCAAAATTAACTTGGATAATAGAAAACATGTTGTTGGCACCAAATTTAGCTTAGATGATAGAAAACTTACGGCTCTAGACGATGAAATCCCACAAATAGGATGACAAGTGGCATATTTCATAGTCAGAGCACAATTTTTTAGAAAAGCATCTTTAGTAGCTTCTAGCTTTAAATCTCCATCATTGTTTCCCCCGGTGCCGCTTTTCTCATAAATCGTCTAGACTTCCTGAAGCTCCTGAACTAAAGTTAATGTAGCGGTTGCCCTAATCCTAGCATCTGCAGAGGAGAGGTTTATAAACACATCCATGTGTAAATCCGGTTGAACAGGGCCAGGGTCATTCCCATGTGAAGGGTTACTCCAGAAATCTCATGTTTGTAAGCTTCATCAACGCGTCCATTCTAAGCATAACCCGAAATCATTGATGTCCAAGACACCATATTCCTTTCAAGCCTTTCATCAAAGAGTTTGGCAGCCTCATCAACCAAGCAATTCCGTGCATACCCATAATCATTGATGTCCAGGAGACCACATTTCGTTCAGGCATTTTGTCAAACAGGTTAAGAGCCTCATGAACATACCCCTTCTATGCATATCTGCAATCATAGCATTCCATGTGACAACATCTCGTCTAAGCAATTTTTCAAACACATAATGTGTAGTGTTGATCTTCCCATATTTTGCATACATGTAAAGAAGGGCATTCCCCACAAAAACTTCAGAGTGAAACCCACTTCTGATTATTTCTTCATGAACCTCCGCCACTACTTCCAAGTGAGTACATGCTGGGATAAGGCTAGATAGAATGAATTGATTGGCGAGAATACCTGTTCCTTGCATTTGATTGAAAAGTCTCAACGCTTCTTTGCCATGGCTAGCCCTAGAGTAAGCTACAATCATGATACTCCATAAGACCACATTTCACTTAGGCATTTTCTCTAGAAACCTGTGACCATCGATTAAATTCCCACACTTGGCATACACGCTTAGCATTTTATTTGGCAGAGGCTCATCAGTGCAATTAAATTTGAAATCTCTTTGTATGATGTGAGCATGGACCAGCTTGGCCTCCGGCAGAGCTCTATTAATGAGGCATACCTGCAAGAGAGAATGATAAGTAGAGAAATCTACTTGTTCGTCCATCAAATGTAAAATGCACATGGCTGCTTTCAATCGTTGTTGTTTACACGCCATCTCACATCGTTCTTCACTCAGGTTAGCATTCTTCGCCACCACAAGGGATTTCAGTTTCATCGGGTGACAGCTTACCTGGTAAAATTTCAATGGTTGAGTAACTACAGGATGAATAAACTCTAGCAGACAACGAAGAAGGGAGATGATGGACCAGCAGGTTTCTTTTGACCACCAGGATTATGGGTTTTCTTTAAGCACTAAAAAAAAACTTTATATTATAAAACAAAGTTGTATCAACTAACTACATTTTTATTTTTCGGAAGAATAGAGTTCTTTCTTATAATCCAAAATAAATTATCACTTGATAAAACATGATATTTATATTTTCTTCTCCCAATACTATTTTGACATTTTTATAGGTTTTGTAATAAACAACATACCATAACAATGATAACAAAACAACAAAGATGCCAGCCAAAAAAACAAGCTATTTGTAAACAAAGTTTACTAGATGAACAAATCCTAAATCAAAAGAACCTTAATGTTTGTGATTGTATAGGCATTTCATCTCTGATCTCTTTAAAATAAATATTTCCATCCAATTCACCGATGCCTTTCTTTGAAAGTCTATTTGCTTCATCATTTAAATCTCTATAGATATGCTTAAAAGTAATGTGTGAGAACTCATATATCAACTTTCTAACATTTCCCATCCAATTTTCCAATAACAAAGAGTAAAGCAGTTACCCCTCTAGCCCAATCTGTAATAGCTTTTGAATTGCCAACCATCAAAATAGAAGTGAGTCCCATTCTCCTAACAAACCAAAGAAGTCCCCATAAGGAAACCAACTCCACTCTTGTAATAGTTCCCTTTCCAACCCCAAATATGTTCCTTCTATGGAGTTATGCCACCAGTCCCTAAGATAACCTATAATATTCGCATAAACCAATAAATACTTGATTACCTCGGTCGAAGGCCCAATAGATCAACTGGTTAATAATGGGGAAAGACTTCAAAAAACTACTCCAAATAGATGAAATAAACTCATTCTGATCCCCATTTATATCCCAGATAGAATTAGTTAATCTTTGTTGATTTGCAAATGATGAAACGCATCCCTTCGCTTTTGTCTCCATGTTTCCTCCTTTTGTTTCAATTTTTTCTTCTTTATTTATCTCAAGCATAAGAAGCTTTTCTTTTCTCCTAGATGAAAAGTAATCTTCATCCACTTCCCCTATTATCATCTGAATTTCTTCATCAATCTTGAGAAGCTCCTTTTCATTTTCTATTTTAAGTAGCAAGCTTCTAATTAATGAAAGATAGTTTACAAGGAAACTATAAATAATTTATGGAGTGATTGGATTTTTTTTTCACTTAGAAAAAACAATTCCCGTTATTCACAAAGAATCAAGGAGTCCTCAATTACATAACATGTCAAATAGTGAGACTTGAACCTTAGTGGGGAGTGATTGGATTATTATAAATATAGAGATAGAGAGAGGTTTTTTATGAAAAATGGAAAATGTATAACGTAGATGAAAAATAATATAGAAGGATAAATTAAACATGAGGAGGAGATAGTGTATAATGAGTGTGTGTATGTGTGTTGATTTCATATATTTCATCATTATTGTCAATGTCATTAATTTAGATGGCATGCATGAACATGGATTTCATCTTGTCTATTGGGCATATGGCCTCAGGGCACCTCTATGGCTACCGTCAAGCTTAAGCCAAATTGTATACGTAATATGGTTGTTCATGGTAATCATAAGAACAATTGTTTTGTGAGGCTCCTTGGAATTTTGTTCCAGAGTTAAAGTATGAGGGGATCAAATTCCTCTCGATGAGACACCCATTGATTTTATTGTTGAGTATGAAGATGTATGGGTATCATACATAACATATACATTACATGAGCACATTGTTGGTGGGATGTTTCCAAAGGCCATGAAAAGGAATTGAATTAAAGATGTATTGAAGCCATATGGGTGGCACAACCCTAATGTTTAAAGCCTAATTGCATTGTATCGATGTTGTTTCTAATGGACCTTGGATTTGTGGGGATACCCTTATCTTGCTTTCTTCATGAATTAAAGGTTTTTCTAATGACCATATAACTTAGTTATCTTTCCCTATGTGTGTGGATTTCTATGAGAATAGGAAGGGAAGAATATCAAAAGTAAATGAGGAAGGTGAAATGCAGAAAGGAAATAGAAGGCCAAGCCTATTTTGGAAATTATTTGCATTGTTGGGTTACCGTAAAGGAACAAGGGAAGGAAGGGAAGGTGCTTGCTAATATTATATTATGGAAGAAGGAAGGATTAGAAAAATATTTGCTAAGAAGGAAGAGAAAAACAAGGGTACATAGCAATATAGGAAACCTCTTATGGGAACATTCATGGTAAGGAAGATTGGAAAAATCAAAAGAGGAGACTGTAGGGTTGGATAAATGAAGAAGGTATGCTAAATAGATGTGAAGGGGACACATAACATAGGAGAAAAGGACACAATCATTCATTAATACTATAGGCACATTAGTCAACCCAAAAGGAACCACCACAAACTCACAATTCTCAAATCAAAATGTAAAAGCAGTTTTCATGATATTTTCATCCCTTATTTATAGATGATCATACCCCAATCATAGATAAATATTAAAAAAAATTATGGCCCCTTTAATATAATAAAAAATCCATAGATATAAGGAAAGGGATATTGGTTATATATGGTGGCCTTAATATTCAACTCTATGTAATCTATATACAACATCTGGGATCCATCCTTCTTCCTCACAAAGATAATCGATGTTCCCCAAGGTGACACACTAGGTTGGATCAACTCTAAATCCAAAAAATTATTCATATGCATCTGCAACTAATGAAATTCAAGCATGGAAATTGAATAAGGGAACTTATATGGTCTTTGGTTCAACAAATAACGCCAAATCACAATTAGGAGGAAGCGCATGCAACTCTTCAAGAAAAACATCTGGAAATTTTGACAAGATGGGATACTGAGTCAAAACTATGCCACCACAATATGCATCTAGTAGCCCTTCTTGGGACTTATTTTCAACTACAATAATGATACAAATTTCAAGGATACAACCATGTTTGTCCCTCTCAAGACCTTTTCCTTCCCTTCATCATCTAATAAATGGAGTAGCTTTCTTATGTAATCTAGCACAATCGAATGTACCTCCAACCAATCCATGCCTATGATAACATCATAAGATCCCATTGTTTTATAACACTAGGCTATTTGAGTCACATGCACTCCAATATCCAAATCCATCAATCCAACCCCCTACTTGACTCTTGAGGTCATCTCAATGATGTTAAAATCATATTTCCTAATAGCCACCAAGCCACATCTATACAATGCATTTGGTAAAATAAATCTCTCAGATGTGGTTCTTGGATAAATTAAAATAGAAAGAGTAACATCCTTTCTTTTACTTGTGATATCCAAGGATGTTAAGTAGTGCACAAGGTTTTTCATTGCTATATGGGTTTGGTGAGCTCTCCCAAAATCTCCCACTATGGTCTAATTCTTAATGAATCTAGCTCTAGTGATCCCCCTTTGTAAAATTTCTCAAAATGGGTCGCTCCACATGTCCAACGACCTACTTTTAAAATATGTCCAATGTGTTCTCGGTTGGAAAAGATTAGTTCAAGCACTACTCTACTGAGTATGTTGAGGGAAATAATTTTTACGTTGTATGATAAGTATGAATGGTGGTTAATTACACCTTGGTTGGTTCTTTACACATAGAAATGCACAATTTTTTATCTTCCTTTTGACAACTAGATCAAGTATAGGGGCACGATATTCAATATATTTTCTTCATTTCAAATTGAAAGGGGTTTTGAACATTAGGACTACCACAAATGAAGTTGTCCATATGTTAATTGGTGTCAAAGCAAAGTGATATTTTCAATAGATGGATATAGTGAAAGCCGGGCTCATCATGCATAAAATACTTAGTGATGGATCAAATTGATCATCCCCACACTTTAAGGTAGATAATCAATAACAAACACGATCCAAATTACACTTTACAAGGGAGATGTCAGATATTAAGTTGAGTAGAGTTTGTGAACATATATGGCTATATTTTATTCATGTTGATTGATATATATATATATTCCACTTTGTAGTCTAGTTGCTATGTGAACCACTTGGTAGTGCTGAGGACAAATGTTGTGAGAAACCACAAATGTTTGGAAGGACAGAGGGAGATTACATCACGATCATGCCACCCATCAAATTGAAGACTATCCTTGAGCCAACAATTGTTTTTTTTAATTTAATTAATCACCATTGTTTCTCCATATCTTGTGCCCAATGAAACCTCTCTCTAGCAATGCATAAATCGGCTTCTGCACAGTTTGTGCCACCTAGATACATGCCATTATTTGTATTTGCATGACATTGAGTGTTATTTATAGTTGTCATGAGTCCATGATATTCATGCAATAAATGAAGTCTTGTAGAGGAGGACTTATCAAACCGACCTTTTGAATTTCATTTTGACAAAAAAAGAGTGGACATTGGTAGTGAGGTTCACATAGGTAGTAGGCACAAAGTGTTGAGCTCACTTCGGGCCTAGTAGTAGACTCGTAGTTGTTCTTTTTTGTTATAGTCGTAGTTGTTGACACATTGCCACACTTTAGATTGCAACCCCAAGTGACTTGAGAGTCAGAGTCACATATCGATGGCTAGTGCCTCATAGTCATCAATGATTACTGGTCACCTTGCACAACTAAGCAATGAGTGCACGACACGAGTGAGTAAGTGATTATAATTTATCATATTTCCAATATTTTGAATGATGAGTTGAACTTTATAACATAGTAATTTCAACATATTAATAAATTTATATGGATGGGTAATTTTAAATGTTGCCCTTCTTTTGAAATGTCAATATAAATTATGCCCTTCTTAATTAGAAGCGGAAATTCAAAATTTTAATTTTTTTTGAAAAACAATTTTAATTTTACACTTCTAAGAAAGGCTAGAACCCTTTGGAAGGGATCCCAAAGGTTTAATTTTTATTACATTGATGGAAACTAGGTTCAATTTTGATTACATTGATGGAAACTAAGTGTGTGATGATAGATTTCTAAAATCTAGGAAAGTGACTCAAGTACTCCATAATGAAAAATTAAAAAATTGAAAATAAAAAATGTTTAGTCTTTAAAAAAAAATCATATAAAGACAAATATATAAAATAAACTAAAATAAATAAAATTTAACAAAATTTAACAAAATGAAAATGCAAAAACAAAAAAGAATAAAACCTTTGGCCCAATATGTCGGCATGACTGCCTCGACTGCCTTGATCCTTCCAGGAGGGACTCGATGCAAGGATGATCAACCGGTCTCTGAAGAGAGGAGGAAGATACTAATGGATGAAAGATTTTTTTTTTGGATTGTGGATATTCTCAGGTCAGATCATACTTGTAGCATTTGAAGAATGCTTAGATTAGCACTGCGATCCAATATCACAGCTTGAGGAGAACACCAAATCATTGATGACTGAGGAATGGCATTTCAAAATATAACTGAGAAAGAGAATCGTTCGTCTCAGCACTTGCAAATCGTTGGTAGCTCCAGACATTGAATCGATATGTGGAATTTATCCAGATTACGGTTGAAGTTACACATAATCGCCTTGGTGGTGCGATGTAGCCAGAGTTCTGTTGATTAGGGATTTGTTGAAGGTCGTTGTTCCAGAACAGAGTGCGGATTTATAAACCTGGGCATTTTCATACAAAAGATTCAAGAATCTGAGGTTGTGACATCAAATTCCTTTCAATACAAATTCTAGTAATGCTCGATGAATTCCTGTAATACTTAATGGTTTCCTGTAAGTTAGATTAATTCTCTGAATTTGCAGTTTTCTATCAATTAGTTGTTTGAGGATGCAAGTGTGCTCCAGATTTCGGGTTGTACTAAGTTGTAATCCAAGTTTACCCTTAATCCTCTTACAGGTAGTATTTAAACATGTAGACATTTTACTGCCATTGATGAGGGGTAGCAACCCGAAGCAGTGTGAACTAAAAGCACTCTATTTCGAAGGGAAATTGTACTAGGTAGCTATTATATCTATAAACAAGTAGTTGTCACTCCGTTTACATCACAAGGGGAATAGTTACCCATAGAATTGCTTTACATACTAAATGCGTCTGCAAATCTCAACATAACTGGATTTTACATTACTGTCTTTTCCTTGAGGCTATTTCAGTGAAACCTACTAACACAAAGTTCTAAACTTTTAGCTTCAACTTCTCAACTAACCAAACCTAGAGAGAGGAATGCCACACTATCTATATTCAACATGAGTGAGAGATTGTTGCTAGCAATGAGGAGAAATTAGATGGCATCGGGGTGGCGTTTGCAGCCAAACTGAAGGAACTGGTTAATTCTTTTGCTTCTATTATGTATGATTGTTCTATCGACAAAGTCTTCAGAAAGTCCATGGCCTCCAAATGGAATACTATGGCCACGACCATGTTTGATCGCCAAATCAATGAGTTCCTTACTGATCTTATTGATAAACGTGTTGCGTAGGATACATCCATATCCGCTTTATTTGTTGTTTGTGAAGAGGAAGTCAAGCATGCCAAAGTCATTCCGCAAGAAGAAGCCATCTTTGCTTTAGTAGTTTTTAAATCCATTCAGGCTTAAGTATACCATTGCTGGAAATAAGGCTTGGTAGTTAATTGTGGTGGTAATTTGTTTTATGCTCAGTCTCAAAAATGAAAGAAAGAAACTGTGCAATTTTTTCTAAAATCAATGAATTACTTTGATTTAAAACCGTGATAATAGAGACTACAATTCCAAGATTGCAGAGACAGGTCTGAAATTCAAGATTTTGCATCAAGGTACATGGTTACATTCTTAGAATGGGATTTGATCTCCAGGATTTGTTTGGGTAGTGCGCTCATGGATATGTATGCAAATGTGGCATTTTACAGGATGCATGCAAACTATTTGATAGAATTACTGAAAGAGATGTGGTTTCGTAGAGTGTGATTATTACAGGCTATTCATATAGTTGGTAGTGTGACGAGGCCTTGAATCTCTTTCATCGAATGCAAGTAGAAAGTGCTCAGCCTAACCTGATTAGTGATTACAATTGATGTGATGATATCAAGGTATGTCCTTAAAGGCATCGCTGACGAGGATTTGAAATTATTTCTTCAAATGCAACTGGCTGGCACAAAGACTCGGTATACTTCATTGATCTTGCTAAGATTCTCACCATCAATCTTTCTAGCCAGGGGATGGGAGATAGATAGGCGGTCCACGTTTTTTCATGATAGTGTAGTTAACACAGATGAGGGTGCAAATAATGACCAAAGCATGCCATCCATTGATAGTGTCTTTCATGATTTCATGGGATTTGGCAATTTGGTGATCTCAAATCTTTAGGAGTTTGAGAAAGTCGCTACAGAACTAGGTGATAGTATTGATCAGTATGATAGTATTGATCATACTAGGTGATATTATTGATCCAGTATCTCCTTCAAAAACTGGGTTGAAAAAAAGGAAAAGGGTAAAAAGTGTATAGAACAGGGTGGCTAGAGTTTCAAGTTCATCAACTGGCCTTAGCATATTCAATAGTTGTGGTAATATTGGTGAGAAAAGTGTGAAGGAGGTTAGGTTTTCTATGAAAAGTAATATTATATGGAAGCCTCATAGTCCCCTCCCACCCCATAGCTCATGTGCCACTCCGATTGGCAATGCAATGAAGAAGGGAGTACCTCTGAGTCCAATCTGCATCATGAAAGAGTCATATAGTCTCAAAAGTATCAGGCGGAAATCCCTTTCTGCTTGGAAGAGCCAAAAAATATTGAAAAGCATTTCACCTAACGCCAAGCTGATTCGTAAATGGAGGTCAAATGTTTTGCAACATAATTTATACAGAAATTGCTTATACATAGGTAAGGTCAGTTCTACATATGTTCATATAAAATAAATTTCATATTCATAACATCAGTGAATTTTTAAGTAGAATGCTAGCTTGTATTGTTTGTTGTTTTAGGTATGGTTCTTGATTAATGCCAATTATTATGATGAATTCTCCATACAAAGGCATTTGATATAAAAAAATGGGTTTCACACTCAGAAATATTTTGAGGAATGAGATTTCAATGTTTTCCAGGACTCATGAACCTGTTTTTAGAGCAAAAGGACTATGGATGGCAATAACAACAATTTAATTATTTAAATTTTGGAAGATTTAAAGTCCAAATTTTATACCTCCAAAACAAAATTGTGAAAAGTTTTCAATATCTTTTGTCATGCAGCACGTTGCATGACAAATGTTTCTGAATTCTAAGATCAGAGTTATTAAATTTTCTTTGCTAGGATATAATATGATAAAACATTAGAGAATTCCACTACCTCTTGTGATTTATGATTTCATTTTTGAAGTATTTCTCAATTATTATCAGGTTGATAAAATAGTCTTTGCCTTGCTATAATGTAGGAAGGAAGATGTTTGGGTAGGCCACCTACTGTCAGGATATTATTTACCTATGGTGTAGAAATTCTGACCAGCAATAGATTAATTTCACTCACAACAAATTACAATTGATCATGCAAAATTGTCAACAATGGAGACTGAAAATGGAGCTGTAACACAAAATTATATTAACTCAGTGTACAATAGCCAACCCTGTAATAACATAGGTTTTTGAATATATAGAATACATCAATAGGTCGAATGCATAAGGAGGCATCCAAAGCTAGCATAAAGTAGGCTTACCCAAAATAGGCAAATCCCCCATTGGTGTAAAAAGCTGATCCCAAATCTGTCATGAGGCTCACGAATTGGCAAGGGTGCATGGGAAAGCTAATGAGTGGTGAAATGGAAGCTCATACATGCTTTTTC